>CM067299.1:357500-545672 GCA_034231615.1 Meghimatium bilineatum
CACATGATAACTAACACACACATGATAACTAACACACACATGATAACTAACAGACACATGATAACTAACACACACACATGATAACTAACACACACACATGATAACTAACACACACATGATAACTAAAACACACATGATAACTAACACACACATGATAACTAACACACACATGATAACTAACACACACATGATAACTAACACACACATGATAACTAACAGACACATGATAACTAACACACACATGACAACTAACACACACATGATAACTAACATACACACACATGATAACTAACAGACACATGATAACTAACACACACACACATGCTAACTAAAACACACATGATAACTAACACACACACACACATGATAACTAACACACACATGATAACTAACACACACATGATAACTAACACACATGATAACTAACACACACACATGATAACTAACACACACATGATAACTAACACACATGATAACTAACACACACACATGATAACTAACACACACTGGATCGAATTCAAGTCGAACGAAAAATCATAGACGAGATATATCAAATCTACATCACAGATGTTATCAGAAAACGCCGTTGGTCCTACATCAGACATGTCCTACGTTCAGAAACTAACAGAATACACCATAAATCTCTTGTATAGATACCAATAGGTAGAAGAGCCAGGGGTAGACCAAAGGAAACAGAAGAACAATACGTGGAGAAATTAAAACAAACAATTATCATACTATTCAAGAGCTGCACAGAATAGTTTTGAACAGACACAATTGGAGAGATCTGATCTCTGCCCTATGCGCTAACTTCAGTTCTAAAGGAAAATGAATGAATGAGTGAGTCTAATATAATGGAATCTGCATCTTAATCGAATCGAATCCAATCTATCTAGGTATCGATCTATTGTTTTATCTATCTATGCATCTATATATCTATCTACCGACACAGTCATAACTCGTCATGGTTATACGAGTACCACATTGGATGCATCAACACACAGAGTTCTCCAGCAATTTCTTTTCTCGACTATGCAAACGAGTAAGGGCAAATCTTGACCTGTCCAATCCTTGATGTTATCTTCTCTTTCTTTTCTGTATCCTCTTCTGTTTCTTCTGCCTATGCTTTTTCCCTGCAGTTTCGTTTTTAGCAAGGACTTATGTCGGCATATATGTCCAAAACATACACGTTTTCGTTGTTTCACTATTGAAACTAATGATTCATGTGGTCCTATGTGTACGTCTATTTGATTTGATCTCTTACGTACACATTTTATGTAAACAAGTTCTATGTAACTACTAAGTACTTTATGACTGAACCACTTTACAATCTCCACGTTATCAGATCAGGTCTGGAGAAGCACCTCTGAAACACCAGCTTTGAAATTATGGAAAGAAAGATGTGCATATCCGTGAAGACCATGTCACATAGATTCTTGCAGAAGTAGAAGAATCATGTTAGGTAAATATCCTACTTAAATACACTCATAGTTCATGTATCAGTATTCAGGATAGACAACATTTCCTGGACCCACTATCATCTTTCTGAAGCTATCTTAAAGTGTCAATGATTGACTGATACGCACAAATTTCAGAGAAGATTATAATCGTCCATACCCAGCACGATTAAACAATTTCAAATTTATATTTATACTTTTAAAAATTTGTTTAAATAATCTAATAGCAGGTTCAGATTTTAAGGTCACAATTTGAAGTCTTTATGCAATTTAATAGCAATTGAAGTGTTGGGCATGGCTGAGAAGTTTTATCTTTGGTCTCATAGTCATGAGATCCAGTGTTCGCGTCCCAGTAGGGACTGAAGTTTTTTTCTGTGGGATTGTAAATTAAACAATACACGACGTGGCAACAGCAATGGTATACGGACTATATCACCCGCCCTATTCCACCAACAGCAATGGTATACGGACTATATCACCCGCCCTATTCCAACACACCCCTACCCCTCCCCCCCCAAAGCAATTATCTAATCGGAAAAATGCAGTATTAATTTTTTTTTAAATAAATAAATTGTTCAGATACACTAATAACAAATTCACCTGTTTATAATAAAAAATTCAAATCCTTAGATGATCTAATAACACATTCAAATGTTTAGAATAAAAAAATTCAAATGTTTATATAACCTAATAACGTATTCAATTGTTTAGATAATCTAATAACAAATTCAAATATTTAGATAATCTAATAACATATTCAAATGTTTAGATAATCTAATAACAAATTCAAATATTTAGATAATTTAATAACGTAATCAAATGTTTAGATAATTTAATAACGTAATCAAATGTTTAGATAATTTAATAACGTAATCAAATATAACAAATTCAAATCTTTAGATCATGTAATAAGAACTTCAAGAATTAGGTCATATCGTTAAGTTGGTCATCTAACAGCCACTTGGATTGTTTACATGAGAACATGGCCAGACACAGGACTACAAGAGTGTGATCATTTTCTTCAGTCAAGCATACCATAAATATTCTTGAAGAATAATAGCAGCCTACACTATGAAACCATCCATGTATACAACAAACACAAAGATTAATGAAAACACAGAATAATTGTTACTGTTGGCTGTCTAGATACAATAAAATTATCAAGTTTACACAAACAACATACAAGACGATTCCTGTAGCCTATAACTAAAGCCAAAGGGACATCACGAACATGGTATATATATATATCAGATATATGTATGACAGATGTCTTGCTGTGCAAGACTGCGTGACTTGGTGTGCACAATACTACTTCACAGACGTATGTTACAAAACATTAACATATATCCAATATATGAAATCACATATATTCAGCAAACTACAAATATATATATTTCAGTTTTTGTGTTCACGTTTTTCCATTGCACATAATATCCTTCTATTGATGGGAATAAATCACTTGCCCTGAAACTAAACCACACATCCAGATATTGGACATGTAATGACACTGCGGCAGACGCAATCCTAAAATTCCTATAGAATACAGCTTTTATAACCAGAAGGAATTTGGCTAACCATTGCTATGTAGTAGACCAATGTTGAAAATATATTCCGTTTGAAATCAAAAGTCTTAGATGTTCTGGTCAATATTAATTTTGTTATCACCCAGAGAAGCAGAAATGTTTTGTTTCCGTTTATAACTGTCTGTTCCTATTTGGCCTACAATACAAGAAAACTGGCACAGATCACACGATTTTAAACTGTAAATCCTACAGAATAAGACTTGTCAGGCGAAGCATGATTGGACAGAATTAATGTCATTTAATTCTGAAGTAAAAATAAAATTTAATTTAACAGATCACTGGCAATGGCTTAAAAATAATTTACATGGAATTATGTCTAAATAGACCCACAGAGTCAGTTTCACTTCCTATCACCGTGATTATTCAGGTCCGCTGTTTGTATCTGTATGCTGTCACACGCGTTGGCATTTGTCTGAAAGTAAATTTGAATATATTTTTCGTTATTGATGATGTATAAAGATTATGAAATTCCAGATAAGAACATGCCATAAATGAACATGTAGATTATGACAGTCAAGTTGAAAACATTTAAATGAATATGTATGTTATTGTATGTACCATTTATTTGGGGAAATAAATAATGATATAATTTTTGTAATCAGCAATGTAAATATTTACGCCCCCCCCCCCACTTCCCACAATCCCGACACTGAGATTCATGAAGGCAGGCACTATTTCTACAAGCACAACACCCTCTGGGTAGAAAACTCCTTCAATAGACATTGCACTAAGCCGAAAGCTGAAGTCTCCTGGGTGTAAATGAAAGTTCAGAAAAACCAGCCACACTGCAGTTGGGAAGTAAGAGCTAATCACTCGCAATTTCTGGGGTTACAAACAAACAAACAAACATTTCTACAAGCACCATTGACTAGTTTCAAATGACGGTCAGAAAATGTCCCAGTACAGGACATCGACTAGTTTCAAATGATGGTCAGAAATGACCCAGTACAGGACATGTACTAGTTTCAAATGATGGTCAGTAAATGTCCCAGTACATGACATGGAATAGTTGCAAATGGCTACAGGTCGAGATTGAGTTGTTATGACACTATTCGAATATGCAAAATAAAAATATAAAATTTCATATACTTCTACACAAGTCTTTGTGTGGGTATATGTGTGTGTGTGTGGGGGGGGGGGGATTTAATTCTGAAACTGATGTTGGCTATCAGAATGGAACTGGGTAATTTCCTGTGGAAATTTCTCCGACATTTTATCATGATTAATTCTTCTTCAGCATTCAATCTGTAAGTCCTACAGATTAGGCGTATGTAGTTCAGAAAACAGATTGCATCGTGTCACGGTTTACAGCTTGAATGAGGTCAGTAGATTGAACAAACAGACATAATGTCTTCTACAGGCATACTTAATGTAACCAGACAGTTAAATTCCCCCATGCAACAAAAGACCTTAGAATATGACATGTAGTTATATTGAGGTTCTCTTCTTATAGAAACTTCATAGCATACCATATATACAAATATGCGTTTCATGCTTTTATTTTGTTGTTGTATTGTGTTTCATGATTTGTTACTTGCATATATGCATGCACCCTATGTGGTTGGGAGGCAGCCAGAGATGTACTGTGCAGCGCTGGGGAGAGGGAAACTCACTGCAGTGTTTTTCCTATGGCTGTGGTCCATCTTTAGAGGCACAATGACTCAGGACTTGACAATCTTTTTGTCTTGAACATTTTGTTGCTTACAACATTTGGAGCAATAGAGAGGTTCGGCATAACCAGTAGGCATTTGGTGGCGATGAATTAGCATATTGACCCTTATCTTGGATGCAGTGGCTCGGAGAAGTGCTTAAGTGGAAACCTACCTTCCTGGAGGTGTGATCGAGGTGGGTTGAAAATCCACAGACTTCCCAGCACTGGGTCAAAGAACATGAGCCCATGGATAGTTAGATCAGCAACCAACCAACCAGTTAAGTAGATACCGGACATACCGGGCATACATAATGTCTCCACAAAAGATACTTTATTTAATCAGGCAGTTAAGTAGGTGTATGCATATTGTCATTGGCCAATGCAGGTCTGCATGTCCGGGAAATAATTGCGTTCAAAGTATCAACAATGCAGACAACTATCTGTAAAGAATACTTCACTTAGTATACACATAGTTAAGTAGGTAACAGACAGACATAATGTCTCCTCAAAGCATACTTTATTTAAGATGACTGTGTGTGTTGTTCCCATGATTCCGTCGTTAATAACCACCAGCTGATGTTTGAGCAACGTGTTTTCTTTCTGGGAATAACAAATACAACAAATTACATTTCATGAACCATACATGTCAAAAACATATATATGTCAAGAAACAGAAAAACTAATCAATGAATTACACCACAGTTGCATGTCAAGAAACATACATATCAAGAAACATACAAGTCAAGAAATATACATGTCAAGAAACAGTAGGGCTCATCAGAGAATGACACAAAAAAAGCATCTCAAGAAACAACGAAACTCTTACTAGAGATCTATGAAGATTATAAAAGATCAACAAATTTTATCAGAAACTAATACATTTTATCAAAAATCAATGAATGTTATCACATATCAATGAAGTTATTAGAGATCAATACATGTTATTACAGAGAAATAAATATTATCATAGATCAATTAATGTTATCAGATATCAGAAAAAATGTTATCATAGATCATTGAATGTTATCACAGATTATTGGATATTATCAATGCTCAATAGATGTTACCATACATCTATGAATGCTATCAGAAATAAATAATTGTAATCATAACTCAATGAATATAATCAGAAATCCGTGAATGTTTTCATTAATCAATATATATAATTGCAAATCGATGAATGGTATCAAAGATGAATACATGTTACCAGAAATCAATAAATGTTATAAGACAGCAATGAATTCTATCATAAATCAATTAATTTTATCAGAAAGCATTGAATTTTATGAGTAATCAAAGAATATTACCATAGACCAATAAATGTTATCATAGATCAATATATGTTATCAGAAATCAATTATTGTTATCAGAAATCAAATTATCAAAGATCAATAAATGTTATTAGAGATAAAAATGTTAGAAATCATTTAATGATATGATAAAAAAATCAATAAATTATCTATCTATACTCTGTGGCACCTGTTTGCCATGCGGCGTCAGAGGTAGAAGAGTTCTCTGGAGATGGCATTCCTGTGGTGTATTTATTGGCTCGTTTCTGTGGCTTCTTTGATTTCTGTGATCTATCTTTTACATGGTCTGACTTAATAGCCGTGATGTCTATGTGTCATGGACATTTGTGGCATGATGTCTGTTGGTAGTCTGGAAGCGTGTGAAAATCACTTGATATGTTCTGTTTTAATGTGTTCCAATACTGGTATTGTTTTGGTCATATGTCTGATATTATCGTTTCTAATTCTATCTCTTAATGACACTCCGAGTATTCTCCGTAGACATGTCATTTCTGCTGTCACTATTTTTCTTTTGTCTTATGCAGCCATTGTCCAGGTTTGGCGCTTGTAGCACAGTGATGAGATAATAATAGTCTTGTAGAATGCAACTTTAGTGTCTATGTTTACAGTTTTTGTTCTTAAAAATACGTGTCATCTGTCCTAGGATCTGGTATGTTTTGTTGCATCTATTTTGGTATATCTTTACTGTTTTCCCTTCACTCGATATAATGTTTCCTAAGAAAGTGAACTCCTATACCTGTTTAAAGTGTTTATTATCGATGAAGATGTTTCTTTATTTGCAATTGTCATGATTGTGGTTGTTTTTTTCTAATATTAATCTTTATGTTGAATTTTTGACATGTTGTGCGGAGTCTGTTCATATGTTCTTGGAATTGTTCTTCTGATGTCGCTATTAGTGCTTGGTCGTCTGCAAAGAGTAGTTCGTTCAATTTGTCGTTCATGTTATAATCTTCGTTTGTAATTGTCATTTTATAGATTTGGTCGATATATGTTGTAAAAAGTAGAGACGATAGAACACACACCTGGTTAAATCCAGATTGGATTTGGAACTTATTGGTCAATCCTGCATTTGCTCTTACTTCACATTGACTATTAGTATAAATGTCCTTCAATTCTTGATTAGATTTTTGATTAGGAAACTGGTCTCACAGCACGTGGGGCATTCCCATAAGTGCTCCGACCTGTGTTCCAGCAGCCATTCGACTCGATGGTGTTTCGAGTCCAATGTCGCCGAAACAGACATCGACATCAGGGCACAACTCTGGCCCGTGTATCAGGTTTCTTTGTTGTTCCGCCAACCCAAGCCGTTCCCGCAACTAGATCAAGCATAACGTCGGCCTGTCGGAACAATATGGTAACTGTTATCGAAGGTTACGACTACGGGCATTATGTCCTTGAATATATTGACTTAATGTTCTGGTACTCCGTATATTGATAGTGTTTTCCATAGTTGTTGTCTGTCTACTCTGTTGAAAGCCCTTTTCTTGGTGGAATAAACTATGGCATGGATCAATAAATGATATCAGAGATCAATAAATGATATCAGAGATCAATAAATGATATCAGAGATCAATAAATGATATCAGAGATCAATAAATGATATCAATTCATCCATCTGTAGTTTGATCAGACTGTTAACATTGGCTCACTTTGCAACATATTATTTACATCACACACGCCTGAACTGGACTGTCTGACTTCAAATGACATTAAATGATTCGTATATTTTCTTTAACTGACATACCTTCCTTGGATGTTCTGTGGCTGTTGTTGTGTTATTGACAATGTACGTGACAATCTACTCTGGTTTCCCCACATGTTCTCCGTCACTCTCAGCAGGGTGACACACCGTCTACCGAAAGTAGGCACAATTAGGTGCGTGTACATTCGTAGCTCCAAACGATAATCCCTGGACCTCCAATAGCAATGCGCTTGTAATCAAGACATCCCTAACAGGTATCGAACACACGGAACTCGTCAACAGTCAGCTGAATAAATATGCCATGATATTCCATCATATCAGTCACTAAGGATGTTGAAAAATGTTTTTTTTTCTTTTTATGCTGTTTTTCTTATTTGTTCCTCACAAGCTATGATGTCCGTTTGTTAAATCAACGCTTGAATTTCAGTTGGGGTTATGTCCTTGAATATGCGTTCCAAGATAAAAAAAATAAGCGCTGTTCTGGTCGCAAATCTCCAAGATAAAAATAAGCGCTGTTCTGGTCGCAAATGTCTAAGATAAAAATAAGCGTTGTTCTGGTCGAAAATGTCCAAGATATAGATAAGCGCTGTTCTGGTCGCAAATCTCTAAGATAAAAATAAGCGTTGTTCTGGTCGCAAATGTCCTTGGACAGTTTGGGCAAGAGAAGAACACTGTAGATGGTGTTTAGCCTAGCTGTAACATTCCGTTCCGTGCAACTACTCTACGTTCCTGAACTGTTTAGCCTAGCTGTAAATTTCCGTTCCGTTCAACTGCTCTACGTTCCTGAGCTATTTAGCCTAGCTGTAAATTTCCGTTCCGTTCAACTGCTCTATGTTCCTGAACTGTTTATGTAATTTTCCGTTCCGTGCAACTACTCAACGTTCCTGAACTGGTCATTTCTCCTCTTTTCACAAAATTCTGCGCATTGTTATGATTGCACAGCGCCAAGTAGCTTCATTTTGTGCAAGTTCTTGCCAAGTATCTGGGTTTATTTTGAGAAAATTTTCAGTGAGGTTTTTAACGTGACCTTGAGAACGTATGCCCTTCTGCAACTGACTCTAGAGAGAAGTACCTCATACAGGTCATACTTTGGCAGATGATGCTATAAACCATGATACATGGGAAGATGCGCATACTTTACTGGAAAAGCTTGATCGTCAACCGACGAAGAACCACTCTCGATAATTTGATATACAACGCGGACATAATCGCTGTGCAAGATTCTAACCTTGGAACAGACACGATTTCAGCCACCGGATTTACAGCCTTCTACAATCGGACTCACCGTGGGTCAGACAATCCTGGTACGTAGCGGTATAACGGCATCCATGATGGACGTGTCTCGGTGGAACTGCACCGCGATGTGTTTACAATGTCAGTATACAAGCGCCGGTACCTACGATCATCGTACACATGTACGCTCGCAAAGACAAGATAGACAAACAAAATGTGGGAAAGCTCGAGCAATTTGAGGAGCACATTGATTTTTGCAGACTTCAATGCCAGGGGAAGAAAATGGGGAAACGATATTACCAACAAGGAAGGGGAAGAAAATGGGGAAACGATATTACCAACAAGGAAGGGGAAGAAAATGGGGAAACGATATTACCAACAAGGAAGGGGAAGATCTCCAGGACGTGTTGGTAAATACCGATGTCATGTGTCTCAATGATGGCACAGTAACTAGAACTGCCAGCCGACCTAGAGACACTGATAGTAGCATAGATAGTAGCCTCGTTTCCACCGCCTTCGCCTATCTATGCATGTGCAATGTCTTAGGACATTACAACACCGATCGATCACTACCCGTGCACCATCCTAATCAAGAAGCACAACTATGGGAAGCGTATCAACGTGCCGCATATATTCGAATATGAAAACTCTAGTTTGACACGATACGAAAAATTAGGTGCAGCAAGCTGCACGCCAAGCGCCCAATTCGTAGTGATCAGAACTAGCCACCATGGTGGAATGACTACATAGAGAAAGCATGGAGAAACAAACGAGAGACCGTCAAGGCGTGGCAGAAAGCACGCAACTCCGACTGCGCACCATCCAATAACGTAACAACATTGAAGCAGACCGCAGACGACACTATGTTACTCTTCCAAATATGCGCTCAGCAGGACAGAGAAGAAAGGTGGAATGAATAATTCTGCAAGAATATCAGTTGAGACAAATCTCTTACGACGTTCTGACGTTTTCAGCGGAGCATGAACGAAAATTTCCAAAGATTCGGTATACCTGATTTTCAATCCACTTATCTGACATGGCTGAAATCAGACGAATATAAGGGGAATGCCTTCCTTGAGCATTATGTTCTACAGGCGGACCACAACAACTTAGATGTTAGGTGGAGGATAGTCATCACTCTATCTGGTCTATGTACGAGGGCTGTGTGGAATGAGAGCATACACATTACCGTAGAGACCTCCGGATCACTCTTAAATGGTCGCGGAACACCGCCCCAGGCCGTGACGATATACGTAAGGAAGACTTCGCCATTCTTAAGGAGAGTGACATAAACGACCTGGTTCGTGAGTTTAACCAAATCATCAAGAATATTGCTATCAAGGAACAATCAAGAAACAATCAATACAAGGTAACTGAGTGAAACGTAACACCAATTGCACTTACGTAAAACACAGGTTTATATAATCGCTTCACTCAGACAGGACAGACTATAACTAAAACTAGTGGGTAATAATGTGCACACAAGAAAACATACACATTACAATGATGATGTTCGTCCGTGGTGATCGACGATGACCAAAAACTCAACCATAATAATAATAATAACAATAAGTAATAAAAATAATACAAGTTAATAGTGCGTTTTTAAATGAATAGCAAATCCAATGCGCGCACAAAATGTTCTTTTACAGAATTGACAACTGTAGAGGGTGTCTATAGGAGGTTGAGTTGTTTTTTTCTTTTCTACGTGCCCGCTTCTGTCTTGCAGTATCTTGTCTGTTCTCTTCCTCCGCTAGTGCTCCCGTTCTAATGCTGTAACGCTATGCTGTTCTATCCTGAGCGAGACTCCCAAGCGCCTAGGTCAATATTAAGATGTTTCAGTGATGACTTTTCTGTCCACCAGCTTTTCGAAATCCTGTCTTGAGTGCTCCATAATATATTTGTTTTGGCAAACGCGAGTTCTCCATACGTACAAAATGACCTGCCCAGCGTGCTTGCGCCTTCATAAGTATTGTGTGGATGCTTATTAAGGTTGATTTTTTCCAAGACCTCGTAGTCTGGTACTTTGTCCCACCAGTGGATGTTTAGTAATTTACGTAGGCAGGGACATGGAAATGATTTAATTTGCTTGCATGTCTAGCATACACTGTCCACGTTTCACAAGAGTATAGTAAGGTTGGTATAACAGCAGCATGATATACTTGTAGTTTGGTGGTTGTTCTTATACATCTTCTGTCCCATACATTGTTGCGTAATCTGCCAAATACAGCATTATCTTTTGCCAGTCTATTGTTAATTTCCACATCAATGTTGACATCGCGAGAGAGAGAGAGAGAGTGCTTCTAAGGAAAGTAAAATTGTCGACTACCTGCAGTTTTTCCTGATTGACAATGATGGAAGTAGCAGTATGTTGGCTATTTGATGTTGCTTGGTGCATGGCTTCTGTTTTTATGGTGTTAATAGTGAGACCAAAGTTGTTGCAGGCCTGTGAGAAGCGGTCTATGGTGCTCTGCATGTTTACGACAGAGTCAGCATACAATGCACAGTCGTCAGCATAAAGTAATTCTCTAACTACTAGATTTAGTTTTCGTTTTTGCTTTCAGACGACGTAAATTTAAAAGACCACCATCTGTTCTGTAATTGATCATTATGCCAGCTGTTTCATTACTATGGTGTGCTTCCGTTAGAATGGCAGTTTGTTTGTTTGTTTTTCGTTCGCTCCATTGTAACCATCACGGATATCCGTGTGATTTCCGCCGGGAGCGTGATTACGTTGTGCCACCGTTATGCGCCTTGTAGGCCTAGCACATCCGATTTCGGCATGAGAATGGCAGTAAATAACAGGCTAAAAAGAGTAGGGGCCAGAACACATCCCTGCTTTACACCATTTGTGACAGGAAATGCAGTGAGAAATGACTAGCGCTAAAGTTGGTTTATAATGTGGAAGAGTTGCGCTAATCGTCAACCACACTCTCTCTCTCCTGAGTCTTATCTAATTTACAAATTACAATACAAATATCATATTCAACGGTTCAACCAAACGGTCTTTATCAAGATCACAGCACAGAAATACACAATAGATGTCGTAAAGCATATCAAGCGATGGGGCAAATGACACCAATCTTCAGAAACAAAATGCAGATTTAAACACCAAAATAACACTATTCAAAACAATTATTATACCAACGTTGTGTTACCAGTACCAAACATGGACAACGACAGCACAAGACAAACGTAAACTTGTGACAGCTGAAATGACATCTTTACGCAGAATCCTAGGAATATCACTAAAATACAGTGAGAAATGAGGACATTAGACAAAGAACCGGTACCATTCCAATCTTGAAATATATTAAGAAACAACAGATAAAATGGTTTGCACACATCAGCAGATTACCACCAGATAGCATATCACAGCAGGCTATGCTACACAGTTACAGTGAAGGCAGACCTAGAGGCCAACCACGAAAACGATTGACGACCGAAATAAAAGAGGTGACAAATTCCCCAACATAATCAGCACACAGGTGGGCCATCTCCAGAAAACTCCTCTACACCTGACGCTGAAATGCAGCACAGAGTTTAGAAAATAGATAGATAGATTGCAGAAAGTGTGTCTTACCTACAACTTATCTATCTGTGATAACAGAATTGATAAAAACAATAGCAGAAAGCTTCTTACCTCCAACTTATCTATTTTTGATCAAAGATAAAAACAGTAGCAGAAAGTATTTCTTACCTCTAACTTATCTAATTTTGAAAACAGAATAAATAAAAATAATAGATGAAACGGTGTCTTACCTCCAACTTATCTATCTTTGAGCGTTGTTTTTTGTTCTCATGCTCTAGTTGTCTGATAATTTTTTTCAGAGCGTCTGTTTTTTTCTTAGCTTCAATCTTGACTGACAGTATGACACCTGGGATGAAACCAAGTGACATTATAACCAACAAAGAACTCATGAACACAACAAAGAACTCAGGAAAAAAAGCACATAAATAATGTTTATAACATAGAACATGAAAATATCGGAGAAATCATGAATATATCAATGAACGTATGAGCACACATTCAAACAGAGAACTCATGAATACATATATTAAACAGAGAACTTAATAATACATATATTAAACAGAGAACTCATGAATACATATATTAAACAGAGAACTCATGAATACATATATTAAACAGAGAACTCATGAATACATATATTAAACAGAGAACTCATGAATACATATAATAAACAGAGAACTCATGAATACATATATTAAACAGAGAACTCATGAATACATATATTAAACAGAGAACTCATGAATACATATATCAAACTATGAACTTCTGAATACACATATAACCTATTTTTTTACAGAGAAATTATGAATACATATATCAAAAAGAAAACTTAAGAATACATATTTTAATAACAGGACTTATGAATACGTATGTCAAACACAGATCTTACGAATACACATATAAAACAGATTTGAATAAATATGTCAAGCAGAGAACGTATGAATATATATAGCACGTATTTTTTCAAAAAAAATCTCATGAATACGTATAATACTTATTAATAAAAGACAAAAGATAGTTAAAAGACAAATGATCTACAGTATATTCCTATCAACACCGTGTTACCAGTGCCAAACCTGGTCTCTCGCATCTTCACAATACAGAAAGATAGTGAGTGACATTTGAGATGAAATGATTGGGGAAAGCCGCCGGGGTCACCAGGTACGCTAGTTTACGAAATCAAGGTATCAGGGAAAGAATATAATACCTTGCACAGGTTACATAGAAAGCCAGCAGATCAAATGGTTTGGCCACATTATGAGAATGCATCACGACAAGTTGCCCGTACAAGCATATAACCAAATGAGATCAGGGTACAACGCAAGAGAAAGACCACGGAAAAGATGGATAGAAAACGTCAGGGACATCTTGAGCAGACACGGTCATAGCACAGCCAAGGCCACACATCTGGCATTAGAACGCAACCTTGAGCTCCAATCACCCCTACTCTTAACGGCTAGAGTGGACACCATACCACCTGGGGAAAGACAATAGACTTATTACATAAATGATGGGACTAAAACGAAGCAAAACTAAAGAAAAATTGACAGAAAACAATAGGAAAATAATACGTAGGAGTGAAATATATTTAGATCTGGAGGCGGTAGAGTACTAAGTTAGATGATACATTCCGTCAAAGACGGATGTGTCGATCCATTGACATAAATAAAACCGTGAAACAACGAATTTCATTCTAATGGAAACAACGGATTTCATTCTAATGGACTACATTCTGCTGGAAATCTAGAAGGACGACTATTCTCCTACAAGAGAGATCCAGCGAAAGTTTGAGAATGAATGTTGAAGAAGAAGGCCATATACAGTACAGCTGAGGAAATTTCCAGTACCCAAGCCCAAATTTTCGAGTACACAAAACTTCAACAAACAAAAAATAACCAAGTATTAAGTGTTATTTATGAACTCAGGATAGTGCGTACTGTAATATTAAATATTTGCTTGGCACATCAGGACAGTGCGTATAGCAATATAAAATATGATTGCCACACCATTGCAGATCGTTCATCATCTTTGTTCTCGATGGCCTGTAATTTAGTTTTTATCAACTTTCACCTGTTTATTAGTGATTACCTAAAACTCACAACAATTGGCTGATCTTGGAATGTTCAGAGCTTTTCATTGGCTGATGAAACAAAATATATGTAAAGGGATCAAGAACACACTATAAATCGATTGATTAGTTAATTACAGAAATAAATTTAAACCGTTGGATTAAACAATGAAATAACACAATATGAACTGTCTGAATAGACAATGAAATAACACAATATGAACTGTCTGATTAAACAATGAAATAACACAATATGAACTGTCTGAATAGACAATGAAATAACACAATATGAACTGTCTGAATAGACAATGAAATAACACAGTATGAACTGTCTGAATAGACAATGAAATAACACAATATGAACTGTCTGATTAAACAATGAATTAAGACAATATGAACTGTCTGAATAGACAATGAAATAACACAATATGAACTGTCTGAATAGACAATGAAATAACACAATATGAACTGTCTGAATAGACAATGAAATAACACAATATGAACTGTCTGAATAGACAATGAAATAACACAATATGAACTGTCTGAATAGACAATGAAATAACACAATATGAACTGTCTGAATAGACAATGAAATAACACAATATGAACTGTCTGAATAGACAATGAAATAACACAATATGAACTGTCTGAATAGACAATGAAATAACACAATATGAACTGTCTGAATAGACAATGAAATAACACAATATGAACTGTCTGAATAAACAATGAAATAACACAATATGAACTGTATGAATAGACAATGAAATAACACAATATGAACTGTCTGAATAGACAATGAAATAACACAATATGAACTGTCTGAATAAACAATGATATAACACAATATGAACTGTCTGATTAAACAATGAAATAACACAATATGAACTGTCTGATTAAACAATGAATTAACACAATATGAACTGTCTGAATAGACAATGAAATAACACAATATGAACTGTCTGAATAGAAAATGAAATAACACAATATGAACTGTCTGAATAGACAATGAAATAACACAATATGAACTGTCTGAATAGACAATGAAATAACACAATATGAACTGTCTGATTAAACAATGAAATAACACAATATGAACTGTGTGAATAGACAATGAAATAACACAATATGAACTGTCTGAATAGACAATGAAATAACACAAAATGAACTGTCTGATTAAACAATGAAATAACACAGTATGAACTGTCTGAATAGACAATGAAATAACACAATATGAACTGTGTGAATAGACAATGAAATAACACAATATGAACTGTCTGAATAGACAATGAAATAACACAATATGAACTGTCTGAATAGACAATGAAATAACACAATATGAACTGTCTGATTAAACAATGAAATAACACAGAATGAACTGTCTGATTAAACAATGAAATAACACAATATGAACTGTCTGATTAAACAATGAAATAACACAATATGAATTGTCTGAATAGACAATGAAATAACGTAGATTGGTTTTTGCTATCAGTTGGTATTAACACAGACGCATCAACTCTCTTTTTATTTTGTTTGTATGAAGACAGCTCACAATTGATAATTTGGTATACACTAGCAGATAATAAAGACATCAGAGATAGAGAGATAGATATATATATATATATAGAGAGAGAGAGAGATACATATATATATAGAGGGAGTGGGATACACATACGATAATATGTGTAATGGGTGTGAATAGACGAGGTGTCCCCACAATGCTAATGTCTTCTAGCGGTGGTAGTTAGACAGATTATTCAGAAAGATTTTACTTGACTAAACACATCTCCTAAAAAATCTTGCGATTTTGTCCACACATAGGTGCACATCTTGGCGCAAAAAGAGAAGGAATAGAGGAGGAATATAAAGGACCTTTCGTTGACACAAGAAATAAGATTAACGACACACCTTATAAACAAGTAGATACATGTATCCAGCACAACCGATTTTTAACGAACAACTCTTTAAAGATATACAGTGACAAGTATACACATGGTATAAATGGAACAGCTCAAATAGACGAGGTATTACAAAAGATATACAGTGACAAGTATACACATGGTATAAATGGAACAGATCAAATACAGTGACAAGTATACACATGGTATAAATGGAAAAGCTCAAATACAGTGACAAGTATACACATGATATAAATGGAGCAGCTCAAATACAGTAACAAGTATACACATTTGTATAAATGGAACAGCTCACATATAGTGACAAGTATACACATGGTATAAATGGAACAGCTCAAATACAGTGAGAAGTATACACATGGTATGAATGGAACAGCTCAAATACAGTGAAAGTATACACATGGTATAAATGGAACAGCTCAAATAGACGAAGTATTACAAATGATATACAGTGACAAGTATACTCATGGTATAAATGGAACAGCTCAAATAGACGAGGTATTACCATAAATATACAGTGACAAATATACACATGGTATAAATGGAACAGCTCAAATACAGTGACAAGTATACACATGGTATAAATGGAACAGCTCAAATACAGTGACAAGTATACACATGGTATAAATGGAACAGCTCAAATACAGTGACAAGTATACACATGGTATGAATGGAACAGCTCAAATACAGTGAAAGTATACACATGGTATAAATGGAACAGCTCAAATAGACGAAGTATTACAAATGATATACAGTGACAAGTATACTCATGGTATAAATGGAACAGCTCAAATAGACGAGGTATTACCATAAATATACAGTGACAAATATACACATGGTATAAATGGAACAGCTCAAATACAGTGACAAGTATACACATGGTATAAATGGAACAGATCAAATACAGTGACAAGTATACACATGGTATAAATGGAACAGCTCAAATAGACGAGGTATTACCATAAATATACAGTGACAAAAATACACATGGTATAAATGGAAAAGATCAAATACAGTGACAAGTATACACATGGTATAAATGGAACAGCTCAAATACAGTGACAAGTATACACATGGTATAAATGGAACAGCCCAAATACAGTGACAAGTATAGACATGGTACAAGTGGAACAGCTCAAATAGACGAGGTATTACAATAGATATACAGTGACAAGTATACACATAGTATAAATGGAACAGCTCAAATACAGTAACAAATACAGTGAGAAGTATACACATGGTATAAATGGAACTGCCTAAATACAGAGATAAGTATACACATGTTATAAGTGGAACAGCTCAAATAGACGAGGTATTACAATAGATATACAGTGACAAGTATACAAATAGTATAAATGGAACAGCTCAAATACAGTGACAAGTATACACATGGAATAAATGGAACAGCCCAAATACAGTGACAAGTATACACATAGTATAAATGGAACAGCCCAAATACAGTGACAAGTATACACATGGTATAAATGGAACAGCCCAAATACAGTGACAAATACAGTGACAAGTATACACATGGTATAAATGGAACAGCCCAAATACAGTGACAAGTATACACGTGGTATAAGTGGAAAAGCTCAAATAGACGAGGTATTACAATAGATATACAGTGACAAGTATACACATAGTATAAATGGAACAGCTCAAATACAGTGACAAATACAGTGACAAGTATACACATGGTATAAATGGAACAGCCCAAATACAGTGACAAGTATACACATGGTATAAATGGAACAGCCCAAATACAGTGACAAGTATACACATGGTATAAGTGGAACAGCTCAAATACAGTGACAAGTATACACATGGTATATGTTTTTGTTTGTTTATTTTTCGTTCCCTCCATTGTAACCATCACGGATATCCGTGCGATTTCCGCCGGGAGCGTGATTACGTTGTGCCACCGTTATGCGCCTTGTAGGTCTAGCACATCCGATTTCGGCATGCCTTTACAATTCGGGTGGGCTACCTTAGCATGTGACAGCCTCTATAGCTGTCTCAATGCACGCGTAGTGGAGACTCTTCGCCCAGACGATTTTTTGCTCTCGTCTGACTCGAACTGTTCCACTGTCTATGAACTTGCCTCGTGTAATTGGACGTGATGTGCCTGTGCCCATTGGGTACTCAACCGTTTCTCATCCGTGAGCCTGGTTCCTTAAGGGGAAGAACTCAACAGAGGAGTTAGACCCTGGCTCTTTCGCCCTCTTAGCCGAGGTGTCATTCACCGACATCGTGTACCCCTTGTCCAAGTTCGAGTGTCACACCACGCGTTTGAGAGCAAGGCGTTCTCGAGCTGAGCGTCCTTGTCCCAATAGCGCCTGAGCCCATTAGGTACTGAACCCTTTCTCTCTTCAAGTGTATTTCCGGTGTAGGAAAACCTGACAGTAGAGTTGGGCCAGGGCTAAATCGTTGTCCCTTTTGTGCCTGAGCGCATCGAGTACGGAACCCTTTCTCTTCGCGATTATATTTCCGGTTTAGGAAGGCTCGACATTAGAGTTGGATTAGGTCTTCTTGCTTTACCAAACGCCAATGAATGGGTCTGGGTCTCTGCCTGTAAGGAACACAGGTAACTAGAAGCTCGTCTCGAGCTGACGGAGCTTGTAGTTCCCCTTTCCTAGGAACTTTTCATTTTCTATTTGCAGTTCATCCTGCCCTCTAGCGCTGTTCTGCCCTTTCATTTTTTCATTGTACTCGGTATGAAATATATGTGTCTCTCGTCGTGCATCTACCTTTACGTGCATTTTACATTGGCCGCCCCTCCAATGTTCGGACTGCACTGACTAGCTTCACTGTATGTCGACAGTGTCGCTATATGTGGTGCTGCTGGTGGTGTCGGAGATATTGTCTGTCTCTTGTGCAGTCAAATCTCTTTCCATCTGCTACCTCCACATTCTCGGACACGATCCCCAAAAGATTTGGCCAGAATCAGCACGAGCTGCTGTATTTCTGTTTCCAGGGTGCACCGCGTAGAGATACATTTGGGATCTTGGATATCTGCTACCCTGGTCCGCCTAGAGCAATGCGTTCCCTTTGCACCCCTACACATGGTATAAATGGAACAGCCCAAATACAGTGACAAGTTTACACATAGTATAAATGGAGCAGCTCAAATACAGTGGGCAAGTATACATATGGTATAAATGGAACAGCCCAAATACAGAGATACGTATACACATGTTATAAGTGGAACAGCTCAAATAGACGAGGTATTACAATAGATATACAGTGACAAGTATACAAATAGTATAAATGGAACAGCTCAAATACAGTGACAAGTATACACATGGAATAAATGGAACAGCCCAAATACAGTGACAAGTATACACATAGTATAAATGGAACAGCCCAAATACAGTGACAAGTATACACGTGGTATAAATGGAACAGCCCAAATACAGTGACAAGTATACACATGGTATAAATGGAACAGCTCAAATACAGTGAGAAGTATACACATGGTATAAGTGGAACAGCTCAAATAGACGAGGTATTACAATAGATATACAGTGACAAGTATACACATAGTATAAATGGAACAGCTCAAATACAGTGACAAATACAGTGACAAGTATACTCATGGTATAAATGGAACAGCCCAAATACAGTGACAAGTATACACGTGGTATAAATGGAACAGCCCAAATACAGTGACAAGTATGCACATGGTATAAGTGGAACAGCTCAAATACAGTGACAAGTATACACATGGTATATGTTTTTGTTTGTTTATTTTTCGTTCGCTCCATTGTAACCATCACGGATATCCGTGCGATTTCCGCCGGGAGCGTGATTACGTTGTGCCACCGTTATGCGCCTTGTAGGCCTAGCACATCCGATTTCGGCATGCCTTTACAATTTGGGTGGGCTACCTTAGCATGTGACAGCCTCTATAGCTGTCTCAATGCACGCGTAGTGGAGACTCTTCGCCCAGACGATTTTTTGCTCTCGTCTGACTCGAACTGTTCCACTGTCTATGAACTTGCCTCGTGTAATTGGACGTGCTGTGCCTGTGCCCATTGGGTACTCAACCGTTTCTCATCCGTGAGCCTGGTTCCTTAAGGGTAAGAGCTCAACAGAGGAGTTAGACCCTGGCTCTTTCGCCCTCTTAGCCGAGGTGTCATTCACCGACATCGTGTACCCCTTGTCCAAGTTCGAGTGTCACACCACGCGTTTGAGAGCAAGGCGTTCTCGAGCTGAGCGTCCTTGTCCCAATAGCGCCTGAGCCCATTAGGTACTGAACCCTTTCTCTCTTCAAGTGTATTTCCGGTGTAGGAAAACCTGACAGTAGAGTTGGGCCAAGGCTAAATCGTTGTCCCTTTTGTGCCTAAGCGCATCGAGTACGGAACCCTTTCTCTTCGCGATTATATTTCCGGTTTAGGAAGGCTCGACATTAGAGTTGGATTAGGTCTTCTTGCTTCACCAAACGCCAATGAATGGGTCTGGGTCTCTGCCTGTAAGGAACACAGGTAACTAGAAGCTCGTCTCGAGCTGACGGAGCTTGTAGTTCCCCTTTCCTAGGAACTTTTCATTTTCTATTTGCATTTCATCCTGCCCTCTAGCGCTGTTCTGCCCTTTCATTTTTTCATTGTACTCGGTATGAAATATATGTGTCTCTCGTCATGCATCTACCTTTACGTGCATTTTACATTGGCCGCCACTCCAATGTTCGGACTGGACTGACTAGCTTCACTTTATGTCGACAGTGTCGCTATATGTGGTGCTGCTGGTGGTGTCGAGATATTGTCTGTCTCTTGTGCAGTCAAATCTGTTTCCATCTGCTACCTCCACATTCTCGGACACGATCCCCAAAAGATTTGGCCAGAATCAGCACGAGCTGCTGTATTTCTGTTTCCAGGGTGCACCGCGTGGAGGTACATTTGGGATCTTCGATATCTGCTACCCTGGGTCCGCCTAGAGCAATTTCGTTCCCTTTGCACCCCTACACATGGTATAAATGGAACAGCCCAAATACAGTGATAAGTATACACATGGTATAAATCGACAGCCCAATTACAGGAACAAGTATACACATGGTATAAATGCAACAGCCCAAATACAGTGATAAATATACACATGGTATAAATGGAACAGCGCAAATACAGTGACAAGTATACACATGGTATAAAAGGAACAGCCCAAATACATTGACAAGTATACACATGGTATAAATGGAACAGCCCAAATACAGTGATAAGTATACACATGGTATAAATGGAACAGCCCAAATACATTGACAAGTATACACATGGTATAAAAGGAACAACCCAAATACAGTGACAAGTATACACGAGGAATAAATGGAACAGCGCAAATACATTGACAAGTATACACATGGTATAAATGAAACAGCCCAAATACAGTGATAAGTATACACATGGTATAAATGGAACAGCCCAAATACAGTGAGAAGAATTCACATGGTATAAATGGAACAGCTCAAATACAGTGACAAGTATACACATGTTATAAATGGAACAGCCCTAATACAGTGACAAGTGTACACATGGTATATATCTAACAGCCCAAATACAGTGACAAGTATACACATTGTATAAATGGAACAGCTCAAATACAGTGACAAGTATACACATGGTATAAATGGAACAGCTCAAATACATTGACAAGTATACACATGGTATAAATGGAACAGCTCAAATACAGTGACAAGTATACACATTGTATAAATGGAACAGCTCAAATACAGTGACAAGTATACACATTGTATAAATGGAACAGCTCAAATACAGTGACAAGTATACACATTGTATAAATGGAACAGCTCAAATACATTGACAAGTATACACATGGTATAAATGGAACAGCTCAAATACAGTGACAAGTATACACATTGTATAAATGGAACAGCTCAAATACAGTGACAAGTATACACATTGTATAAATGGAACAGCTCAAATACAGTGACAAGTATACACATGGTATAAATGGAACAGCTCAAATACATTGACAAGTATACACATGGTATAAATGGACGAGTTGTTACAAAAATCCTACTTCATTCTTGTGTGTGTGAATAGACGAGTCATCGACAACGACCTACTTTAGTCTAGTAGATGTACATAGAAATATTACCCACACAAACCGACGTTTTTCTGGTGGGGGAACACAGACCAAGAACTCATAAAAAACCGATTTCAATCTGATCGATGCACATCCAAAAATATTATTAAAAAAATATCGTCAAGCCAGTTGAAACTTAAAGGCAGCACTTACAACAACCTACTTCAATTACACAAATCGATGTTCGTGGTGTTGCATGTCTCTAAATGGCGCGTGTTGGGCCGTTGGTTAAGTTGGCCGCAGAACACAATCGATTATTCTATATTTTTGAACTTTGAGAGTAGGATAGTTTGAACGAGGGATAGAAAATCGTGATTTTACTGGTCTCCATATATTCATTCTCTGTTCAAACAAAGCTCAGATATAATATTCATGCTCAGAACATTGGTGGGTGGTAGCAGAGACATCATCTTCTTCTTCTCCTCGTTACCGCCGTTTAGCATGTCTACACAGTAATCGCAGACATTCATTTGTTATATTTGTATCTGTGAATATCATGGGCGAGGGGTTGATCAAAGAGTGAAACTGACTCATAAAAAGTGTCACAAAGACAAATGTCCGACACGGTCATGTTCCCAGTATCAATGTATGCATGTGAAACATTAACACATAATACAATAGTGACAAAGAGAACTGCGTCCCCCGAAGTCAGATGCTATTCATATTTATAATAACATGGATATCGAAAAAAAACGACTCAAGATGTGATACAAAGGAATAGAGGATACACCTCAAGATATTAGAGTTACCCTCCATGTGTGCTCTGTCGTTATGAGTACCAATCATAGCACGTATCTCCATTGAATCCAGCGATAACCTGGAAATCTCACAAAAATATATTCCACTTTGCTAACAAGATATTGCGAAACGGATTCTAATCCTCCATCTTTAGCATAAACCGAACGGCTTTCCCACTGCTGCAGGAGATCCCCAAAAACTGTTAGAAAGATTCAATGTTGATGAGTGTTGGTACACAATATGAGAAACAGAAATCTGAAGGTTAGTAGTGAAAATATTTCAGTCTTTCTTAAACTTCAGAAGATGTTAGTTAGTTAGTCGTCGGATCATCATCACTGCAAACTGGACACGTCCATAGTTGCTCCGATCTCTCCCTGAGCGTATCCGACATTACACTTCTGCTGACAGTACCGGTCCTATGCTGGTTGACCATCATTCTTATTCGCCCTCCAAAATGTTCACCTCTAGCAACACCGCATTTAAATCCCTGATCTTTAATACTAGCCATTGAAAAGGAATCATCATCCACATTAGTCTCACTCTCGCGTGTTATATCTCTTAAGGAGTTAAAAACGTCAGCGCGATCCATTGCCCCATCGCCCTGTGTCACAATCGCGCACGATGCCAGTTGATCCGCTCTTTCATTGCCTCGAACGCCCACATGTCCCGGCATGAAAATAAATGTAACCACTTTCAAGCTTTCTCAAGGCCTCAATCCACTGTTCGCGAAAGAGACCAACTTGTACCTTCTTAATCATACTCATAGAGTCACTCAAGATGCAGACCTGCGTTACCTTCTGTGTACGTAGCGACTCAATAGCCTTGGTCACCGCCATAGTCTCCGTGGTCATATTACTCGTAGTGACCGCAAAGGCACCACTTTCCTCCTTGATCGTTTTACCTGCGCACAGAACTGTAAAGTCCCAAGCACTGCGAACATGCCTAATTACAGATCCATCAGTGTATATAATCACATCCCCCTCTTTTGCATTCTCACTGATTAAAGCCTGCACTTCTTTCTCCACAGCTGTGGGACACCATTCTCTGCATTCCCTGCTAAGTGATATTACTACTCTCAAACAAGTTTCGAAATCTGTGAGTAGACCTATCCAATCCGCACCTGCTGCCACATCCTGCAATCTGCATACGCTTTGTAGGACATCCTCATCACGTCCCATCCACGACCTTCCTCTCTTGAGTCTGCTACCTTCAACTTTCTGTATTTCGGAATGCAATGGGTATTCTTTATCTGCATGCATTTGAAGGTACGCCCGTACACGGCAATACTGTTACAGTACTTGAGAAGAGAGTAGGACTATTATTTGTGGGCTATACAAAATGTAATCTACGATTCATGACCATGATGACGCACATCTTACGTAATAGGCACACTTCCGTCTTTCCAGATGATAGTATTACAGCAATGTGAGCCACTCACAGCCTTCCACATTATATACATACCATCTACGGCACATCGTGTGCCACCGTATACTGCCGTGTCTTCTTAGACGTGCAGCTCTTGAACTAACTCCTATAACGTTCTACATTGTCGTTATATCATTGCCAATCTCTACCTCCATGCAACACGATCCATGGCACCCTCTTCCCATGATCCGCCATCATTACCTGTATTATGTATATCGTGTTTGCATACATCTTTGTACCGAGGTGAAGGGAGACCCTGAGATCTTCCCAAGGCTTCTCCATAAGTAGAACATTTCCCAGATTGTAATTCTCCATAAGTAGAACTTTTCCCAGATTGTAATTCTCCATAAGTAGAACTTTTCCCAGATTGTACTTCTCCATTTGTAGAAATTTTTCCAGAATGTAATTGTCCATAAGTAGATCTTCTACCAGACTATAATTCTCCATAAGTTTATCATTTCCCAGTTTGTAATTCTACATGAAGAGATCTTTTTAACAGTATTTCCACATGAGTAGATAGTTTTACCAGATGGTAATTTTCCATGAGTAGATCGTTTTACCAAATGGTAATTTTCCATGAGTAGATCGTTTTACCAGATGGTAATATTCCATGATTATATCGTTTTACCAGATGGTAATTTTCCATGAGTATTTTCCCAGTCTGTAGTTCTTCATATCATATCCCAGACTGTAGTTCTTCATATCATATCCCAGACTGTAGTTCTTCATATCATATCCCAGACTGTAGTTCTTCATATCATATCCCAGATTGTAACACTTCATGAAATAGATACAATCGATACATTAAAGAATAACGTTGTTTTTTTTAAAAATGATTTCAAAATAGACAATATTGTTATAAACGTATTCGCTATAAAGGGTTTCTACTATGTTGCAGATTACTTGAAGAACAAATTTACGTCACCCCCAAAGTGCAGAAAAGCAAATATTCAAATGGTCAGACTATAATTATCCACGTGCCACCTGTGGCAGAGAATTCATATCAGAATTGGAATGTTCAGCCACATCCGAACACAAGGAACGGATACAGCAACACATAAGATGGATGTCACCACATTCGACGTACAGGTAGTAATAGAGGGGTCAGAACTGCTGTCAAGTCATACTAAGAATATGCTTAATGTCAATGTAAGTTAGTAACCATAAAAAAAGACGATCATATATCAACTCAGTGTATACAAACATATTACTGAACTCTATATATCAACTCAGTGTATACAAACATATTACTGAACTCTATATATCAGTCAACGAAAGATGTGGTAGTCTTGTGATAAGCTACTCGCACGCCGACCAGCAAACACGGATGCATATTTTGCTCTATGTTATACACGAATATGACGCTGAAATAATCTATAGGTAGCTCGTGACAGCATTCCTATCAAAAGGCACGTTATTCTCAGTTGTGCAGTCGAGGTGACACCCGGTCTCGTATAAGGTTGTCTCGAAGTGATGGGTGTAGTTGGCTGCATGTTTAGTCCCAGAATAATCCCAGTTGTATGTAGCACAGGAGCACAGCAGACAGTTATGTATTATCATCATCCTTCCGTCAGATTTGTTGATAGCTGTTATTATACAATATGGCGTTCCCCGTTTCCTAAGAATCTTCCACTTATAGGCAAAGGTGTAATGTCTGCTGGTCAACATTTATTTGTATTAGGTATGTTAGTTATCCTCTTCGCACACCGGACACGTCCATAGGTACTCAGATCTCCGCTTCAGTAAATCTCTCAGGGTATTACGGCTGATCCAACCAATCCACCTTGTAGTCTCATCAATACCGGAGACAGGCAGAGCCACAACATAGTCCGTACAAGGACTGCAGCTAGGAGGCCCAACAGCGAACCCGGCTAACAGAGCCACATCCTAGCAACAAACAGGCAGACAAGCCACAAAAACCACAGGTCCCCAACCGCCTCGATATAACCAATATGGGCACCAGTCCTAGGTTGAAAGAGCGGGCCTCGACCATATGAGGCATAAACCCCTACTTAACAAACAAACAAATATTACGGCTGATGGTTCCGGTTCTATGTTGGTTCACTACTCTTTTTGACAATTTTGTCAGGTGCTCATTACGGGACAAGCCTATCCTCACTCCCAATTCGCGCATTCTCGATATTGACGTATGCTCATTCATCTCAAAATCCTTTGATCGTGAGGACTCACGAAGAGCAATGAGTATGTCTGCTCGGTCCATAGGCTGACCGTCAGTTGTGGTGGCGAGGCTAGCTAACTGGTCGGCTCGTTCGTTTTCTTCAACGCCTGCGTGTCCGGGGGCATAAATAAGCGTGAATCTTCGTAGTGATGCCCGCATTTCTGCTCTCTCTAATGAATCCATCAATTCCATACGTGCATCACCTGTTTTGACTTTCTTAATCATATTCATAGAGTCATTTAGTATGCACACATGGGAATAGGCTTGCGATTCCAGCCATTTAAATTTCTGTGTAATCCATGAGAACTATTTGATAGAAGTCAACAGTAATAAATTGCCACAAGATATAATAGCTATTTGTTCCAAGGGACAGGTCGTTGTTGTTGTCGATATCCAAATGCTGATGAATAATGTTACTCTTGTCAGCACAGTATCTATTGGCTATTGTCTTTCCCCAGGTGGTTTGTGATCCACTATTGCCGTTAAGCTTAGGGGAGATTGGAGCTCGAGCTTCCGTTCTAAAGCCAGATGTGCGGCCTCGCATGTGCTATGACCATGATGATCGTTTTTGTCATCTTCCTCTCCGGATATATCGAGTACAGACAGTTGTTTTAGCTCTTTTTAGTTGTTTGTTTCCAAGTCTCAACAAGTATTTTATTTGGATGGTCATTCTTTTTTGTCTATGTGACTTTCTACCGCTTCCGGTAGTGCTTTTTTCTGTCTGATATTCAGCATCGCTACATTTGCATCAATCTCACATACTGCTGTGGGTGTTGATCGCATTCCTTCACAGATTAGTCTCAGAGAGTATTTCTGCACCGTATTCAGGTATGAGATAGTGGTATTGCTCACAATGGTCTGGAGAGGAAGGCTGTAACTTATTACTGATCTCAAATAGCCAAGATACAGTTGGTGGAGAGTCTGTTTGTCTGCCCCCACGCTCCCTTCCTTGCTTGTACTAGCTAGTCTCCTAATTAGGTTTAAATACGATAATCAATACAAGTTAACTGCGTGAAACGTAACAACAATTGCGCTTACGTAAAACACAAGTTTATATAATCGCTTCATTTAGACATGACGGACTATAACTAAAACTAGTGGATTATTATGTGCACACAAGAAAACATACAATTTATTATACACAAATAATACTCAACGTTTCAACCAAAAGGTCTTTATCAAGATGCACACAAAACATCAAAACACGACGAATGGAAAATTTATCACAACAAACAAAACGTATCCAACGGAAATATAGAAATGAGATGCCGGAAGGTCAGGAAGTACATAAAAAAACATAAATATATGTGGAAACGAAACGAAAAAAAAAGATGAGTAATTGATGGAACAAAAAGAATAAAGACAAAGACCACACCAACCCAGTACTAGACATAAGAGTGGTCGGAATTGAGTCCAAAAGGCTTGAGTGTACCCAATTCAAAAATAAGATGATTTTTCTAAAGCGTACCTAGATCTATCATCGGTAGTGCAGGATCTAATGGCGGTGATCTGAATATCAAAAGCACCATGATGGCTATCGCCGTTGAAGTGTATGGACACAGGAGTGGGTGTTCTGTGCTTGATGGCATGAAGATGGTTACAAAAGCGTAAGCGTGCCTAGATCTATCATCGGTGGTGCAGGACTTACCTCTGGTGGCTTATAGGTGCGGCAGAAATCTGAAGGACATCTTGGTCCATAGCCACCTTAAGTCTTCTGTTCACGACCATTTTGACACTTTTCGTTGCTTGTCCGTTGCTATATATATACACGTGGTTCAGATGTGCTTCATTTCATTTCCCAAGGCCACTTTCTCCATCGATGAGGCCTTTACATGTGAGTCCCGTAATGTCATTTACGTGATCATATATAAACGCTGCGGCAAACAGTACATCGGGAAAACCGGCTTAAGATTAAGCGATCACTTTTTTAAACCATCTTCTTACCATCAAGCACAGAACACCTACTCCTGTGGCCAGACACTTCAACGGCGAGCGTCATCATATTGTTTTTGATATTTAGGTACCACAACCAGATCCTGAACCACCGATGATAGATCTAGGTACACTTTAGAAAATCGTCTCATTTTTTAAATGGGTAAACTCAAGTCATTTGGATTCAATTCCGACCACTCTTATGTCTAGTGCTGGGTTGGTGTGGTCTTTGTCTGTATTCTTTTTGTTCTGTCATTTACTCATCTTTTTCTTCGTTTCGCTTCCACATATATTTACTTTTTTATGTACTTCCTGACCTTCCGGCATCTCATTTCCATATTTCCGTTTGATACGTTTGTCTGTTGTGATAATTTTTCCATTCGTCGTCTTTTGATGTTTTGTGTGTATCCTGATAAAGACATTTTGGTTGAAACGTTGAATATGATGTGTGTATTGTAATTTGTATGTTTCCTTGTTTGCGCATCCCTACCCACTAGTTTTAGTTATAGTCTGTCGTGTCTGATTGAAGCGATTATATAACCCTGTGTTTTACGTAAGTATAATAATTAGGTTTAGACGATTAACTTAGTTTTACTTCAAGGTATACAGAGGTTTCTACCGTGGCAAAGCTTTTTCCACCCATTTTGATGTTGACAGATGTTTTGGCTGTTTTGTGACTTTGTGAGATAATAAAGAGTTTTCTGTGAATTGATTTTTAGTTTCCACAATTCAAAGTTTGCTGTGATTGTCAATAGAGCTCGGTTGATCTTTGCCTTTGCCAGGATGTGATATTAATGACAGGTCCAGATGGCAAGGTCGTCAGCAAACAATATTTTCGACAAATTGAGATGTTTGGCTAGATCACTTTTATTCACAAATGATATATTGTCAGCTCATTCCCAAACTTTCCTTAGTCGTCTCCTACGACTTGCCTGAGAAAAAAGACGACCGTATTGTATGCACCCTAAACTAGAAGTTCTGGTCCTGGTTGTTGCAACACACACACAGATAACATTGTATAAAACTCAGTTTGTCAATAACATGAACGACATTTCTACTCAGACTTTCAATAACATGAACGACATTTCTACTCAGACTTTCAATAACATGAACGATATTTCTACTGAGTAAATACTGAGTAGAAATATCTTGAATTTTGATTCTTTCATTTTCTAATCAAGAATCAATATGTTTCTACACAGTCTTTCAATAACCCAATATCCTGAACACATTCTTGCAGGCATACCCACTATTTGATGAGTATAAAATCCTGGTCCCAAGAGACAGAGAAGAAGGTAAAGCTCATGGGCATCCATGAGGACCGTCTGCTGATGAATTAATTAATGGAGACGTCCCTATTTGTATGTATATTCTTAGTAAAGGTATTCTTAGTAAAGGTATTCTTAGTAAAGGTATTCTTAGTAAAGGTATTCTTAGTAAAGGTATTCTTAGTAAAGGTATTCTTAGTAAAGGTATTCTTAGTAAAGGTATTCTTAGTAAAGGTATTCTTAGTAAAGGTATTCTTAGTAAAGGTATTCTTAGTAAAGGAAACTGATTGTAGAAGAATATAGTGAAGAAACTGATCGCAGATAAAGAAAGTGAATAACAACGTCGCGGATGAAGATGTTGAAGAAAGTGAAGAAACTTATCACAGAAGAAAAAATTGAGGAAAATAATCGTAGATGAGGAATCTGAAGAAACTGATCACAGAAGAAGAATGTGAAGAAACTGATCACAGAAGAAGAAAGTGAAGAAACTGATCACAGATGAAGATGATGAAGAAAGTGAGGAAACTGAAAATGAATGAAGATGATAAAGAATGTGAAGAAAGTGATTGCAAAAGAAGATGATGTAGAATGTGAGGGAACTGATCGCAGATGAAGATCATGGAGATAGTGAAGAAACTCATCTCAGAAGAAGAATGTGAGAAATTGACCGCAAATGACAAAAAAGTAAAGACGTTTATTGGGCACTGCTTTATTTTATTGCGAAATGCATGTTACATGATTTTACACGGAAAAATAAATCAGATTTTGAAGAAAAACTCACGTTTACATTGAAGAACACACCACAACAAAATCAAACCTCCTATACCAGATCTGAAATTGGCGACATCTCTATATTGCCTTGTGGACAACTTTCAGAAATCACACAACATACTTGACAGACCTGCCCACGGTACAAATGACATACGATGATAACTAATATGTCTGAAACCAACAACATATGTCTGCCAACGGTGTTGGCAGAACGATGTCATATGCCGATGATATCCTGGTGTATAGACAGGGCAGAAATCGAGAAGAGTGCGTCGTGGAACTACAGAAGGAGCTGGACAGACTGACAAATTGGTGTCGAGATACGGGAGCAGTGGTTAATCCGTCTAAGGCATTCGTGACGTGGTTTTCCTTGAACAATCACATGGTAAAGACACCCATGCCACAAGTTTCGTTGTCCGGGAAAAGTTTAGAAAGAACTAGCACAATGAGATATCTGGGTGTGTTTTTTGACAGAAGCCTGAGTTTCAGGGAACATGTTGACCACATTATCATAAGGGCAGGCAAAGGCTTAGCAGCAATGAAGGTTATGGCTTCTGCGCAATGTGAGCAAAGATTGTTATTTCTTTTGTACCAGGGTTTGGTAGTGGCTGTGGTGGAATATGCACTGGCAATTCTGACTCTTAGCCAAACTCAGATCGAAAGACTGGATAGAGTCCAGAATGCAGCAATGCGTATCATTCTGGGATGCACAAGAGACACATCGACAAGAGCTATGCGATACCTACTTGACTGCCCAACAGCTGAGCATAGATTACAGTATTGCCGTGCACGGGCGTACCTTCAAATACATGCAGATAAGGAACACCCGTTGCATTCCGAAATACAGAAAGTTAAAGGCAGCAGACTCAAGAGAGGAAGGTCGTGGATGGGACGTGCTGAAGATGTAATACAAAGCGTGTGCCGATTACAGGATGTGGCAGTTGGTGCGGAATGGATAGGTCTACCCACAGATTTCGAAACTTGTTTGAGAGTAGTAATATCACTTAGCAGGGAATGCAGAGAATGGTGTCCCACAGCTGTGGAGAAAGAAGTGCAGGCTTTAATCAGTGAGAATACCAAAGAGGGGGATGTGATTATATACACTGATGGATCTGTAATTAGGCATGTTCGCAGTGCTTGGGCCTTTACAGCTCAGTGCGCAGGTAAAACGATCAAGGTGGAAAGTGGTGCCTTTGCGGTCACTACGAGTAGTATGACCATGGAGCCTATGGCGGTGACCAAGGCATTTGAGTGGCTACGCACACAGAAAGTAATGCAGGTTTGCATCTTGAGTGACTCTATGAGTATGATTAAGAAGGTACAAGTGGGTCTCGTTCGCGAACAGTTGATTGAGGCCTTGAGAAATGCGAGCTTGAAGGCGGTTACATTTATTTTCGTGCCGGGACATGTGGGCGTTCGAGGCAATGAAAGAGCGGATCAACTGGCATCGTGTGCGATTGTGGCAAAGGGCGATGGGGCAATGGATCGCGCTGACGTTTTGAACTCCTTAAGAGATATAACACGCGAGAGTGAGACGAATGTGGATGATGATTCATTTTCAATGGCTAGGATTAAAGATCAGGGATTGAGATGCGGTGTTGCTAGAGGTGAACATTTTGGAGGGCGCAGAAGAATGATGGTCAACCAGCATAGGACCGGTACTGTCAGCAGAAGTGTGATGGCGGATACACTCAAGGAGAGATCGGAGCAACTATGGATGTGTCCAGTTTGCAGTGATGATGATCCGACGACTAACTAACTAACTAATGTCTGAAACCGCTCTGATGGGCAAGTTCTATGGCTATGTCATGGGACTGGTGACCACCGTCAAGAATTAATTGTCTGACTTCGACCGCAGAACGAGGAGGAAGAAAAAGATGGGACAATACCAATAGTTATACAATTCTTATATATTTACCCATTTTTTATGATTATCCTATTTTAGACCCCATTTTCACGAACATTATCGATACAACTATGATCTATCAGCTATATAGATCAAAGAAATATGCCGATGTAAGCAAAAGTAATTAATGTGATGTAGTAATACCTAATTAATTTAGATTATAAATTCATAAGGGCATTTGAAATATAAACTTATATTGAAATAATGACATTACATAATAAGCGAGACTGCTGTAAAACTGTATGACAATATTGCTTACGTAAAACACACGGGCGATCAACTTTACAATGAACGCAAAGAAGCAGACTTAGGATAGGGCTTGATAAAATACACGTAAGAGTATACAAGACAGTTTCAACCTTCAGCTCATTTTTCAAGAAAATACAAGTAACATTACGAAAAACAGTAAAAACATTAAAAATAAAGGCAAAGTCATCACAAAAAGATTAGATTTATGATATTTAACAGTATACATACAATGAGATAACAATGAAACACGGTGATCCCGGCGTAGTGGTTAAGCTGTTCGCCTTGTGTTCAAGAGGTCACGGGTTTTTTTCCGAGATCTCTGTGGAGTATAACTTGAAGCTACGGAGTTACGAGCTATGAGTGGTACTCTCGGCAGGCGGCGTGCCGCTTCGTTGAGATGGACGGAGTACATATGGGAAACCGAGTACAGTGAAGTCAATCTTCTACGGCTTTTAAACCCTTTAAACAATTAATCACGTGAGAGATACATGCATTACATGAAGGAAGTACAAATGAAATAAAATAAATATGCCTTAAGAAAACATGAACAATAACACAACCAAGAAAACACCGGGCAAATCTAAACAAATTAGTCATCTGTATTATGATCAAATGGCTTAAGGATACCAAATTGTAATATATAGCAATTTTCAAGGCCGTAACTATCTCTATCGTCTGTATCGCACGATCTTATTGCAGTGACCTGAGTCAGAAAAATATTGTTTCTGTTGTCTAATGTCTGCTGTCTAATATCTGCCGTCTAATGTCTGCCGTTTAATGTTTGTCATCTAATGTCTGCCGTCTAATGTCTGTCGTCTAATCTCGTCTGCCGTCTAATGTCTGCCGTCTAATGTCTGCGTGTTTAATATCTGTCATCTGTCTACCATCTAATGTCTGCCGTCTAATATCTGCCGTCTAATGTCTGCCGTCTAATGTCGTCTGCCGTTTAATGCTTTTCTGATAATTCCTTTATTTTTACTATTTTCACTTTTGTTCACTAGTTGTCTTGTCATCATCAGGTGCCATGCCGACTGGTGTAGGCGAGCATGGATCTCCACAGCTCTTTATCTCCAGTATTATGTACCAGGATCGTTGTTGTTTCCCTGCCGTGCCAGGTTTCTAAACTGCCTAATATTGTCTCACGTTGTCGGCCACTGTCGCTGTTGCTCTCAATCTTGCCTGTCGTAAAAATGTTCTCCAAACCTCCTTGTCTCATAAAGTGGCCAAAAGATGAAGATTGTCTTTTTCTTATATTATTGGTTAAGCACCGTCTCGCATTTGACTCTTTCAACACCTTCACATATAGAAGCACATCTCTATTGTCTGTAATTTCCCACTTTCCAGTGTGTTTATTGTCCAAGACTCGCATCCATATGTTAGTATAGGAGTTATATAGCACTCTCATTCTCTCCTCCAATGACAAGGTAATTTTACACAATATATTTGTCATATTATGAGTGTTGTTTTTGTCTGCCTTATCCTTCTTCTTATTTCTGTTGAACTTCTTCCATCTAATGTTATTGTTGTACCAAATTACTTGAAGTGTGGTCCTGTTGTAAGAATATATCGTTCACTTTGATCTTGCAAGCTCTGCTATTTTACTTTGGAATAACCATTACTTCTGTTTCCCTGATAGTTAAGAAGAGTTCTTTCTCTTTTCTTTCTGTCACTACTACATTAATTACATTCTTGAAGATCTTCACTAATAACAATCAGAACAATGTCATCGGTATAACTTAAATGATTTATGTTATGTCATCCCACTGGTAGTCCTGGGATATTAACAATTGCTCGCATTATGTTTTCCTTGTATAAAGAGAACAGGTCTAGTGAAAGTATGCATACCTGTCTCTAACTCCTTGTTTTATTTCTTGAAAGGGGCCAAACTGATTTTCTACTGGTATTGCTTCTGTTTGTTGCCAGTACATGTTCTTGGTTTTTGTCTTGTTATTTCTTGAAAAAGACCTTCAGATTGAAAATGTCTTGTATACTCTTATCTGTATATGTGTGCGTACCTATACCCCATATTATAATAGTCTGTGCGTTCTTTGTATAGCTGGTTGACCTTGCGCTTGACGTAAGCATTATTATTTTTCTTCTTCTTCTTTCGTTCGTCTGGACAGTGCTTATATCTGAAGTTTGTGTCTCTTCTATAAAGTTGGTTTTGATTTGTAGGTCGTACACATGTTTCACTGTGCAGGTGTGTCTGCCTCGACATTTCATATTTCGGGCATTTCTACTATTATTCACAAATAGTGTTCCTCTGAAAAATGGCTATTGATAGATTACATGAAGCTGGATGGTAAGCATTGTGAAACGTACTGTAGAAGCTGGTGCTACACTGACAACTATTAGATGAAGCTGGATGGTAAGCATTGTGAAACGTACTGTAGAAACTGTGCTGCACTGACAATTATTATGGCCATTTTTTACTCACCGTTAATAATTCTGGTGACTCTCCATAGACGGAGGAGCACCATCAGTCCAGCAGCATCTTTTGCGGCGCTCTCCACCGACACAAAGCTGAAGACAATGTCCAGAGTGAAAGACACAATCACCACCACCGCATCGAAGACCTGCCAAACACAGTAATAGCTATACAGTTCAAGATATAACAGTAATAGCTATACAGTTCAAGATATTGAAGTATCTACAAAATGCATACAATCTTGTGTGAATTAACATTGAAGCGTCTAGAAATAGTGTACAGTCTTGTTCGAGTTACAATTGACGTGTCTAGAAATATTATACGAGTATTATTTAGGAAGTTACAACTTAATCAGAATAAATGTATTTATTGACTAGTCGCTAAGATAAAAATTCAATTTGTTCACTAGTCACAATTTGTTCACTAGTCACAATTTCTTCACTAGTCACAATTTCTTCAATAGTCACAATTTCTTCACGTCACAATTTGTTCACTAGTCACAATTTCTTCACTAGTCACAACTTCTTCACTAGTCACAATTTGTTCACTAGTCACAATTTGTTCACTAGTCACAATTTGTTCACTAGTCACAATTTGTTCACTAGTCACAATTTGTTCACTAGTCACAATTTGTTCACTAGTCACAATTTGTTCACTAGTCACAATTTGGTCACTAGTCACAATTTGTTCACAAGTCACAATTTCTTCACTAGTCACAATTTGTTCACTAGTCACAATTTCTTCACTAGTCACAATTTGTTCACTAGTCACAATTTGTTCACTAGTCACAATTTGTTCACTAGTCACAATTTGTTCACTAGTCACAATTTGTTCACTAGTCACAATTTCTTCACTAGTCACAATTTCTTCACTAGTCACAATTTCTTCACTAGTCACAATTTGTTCATTAGTCACAATTTGTTCACTAGTCACAATTTGTTCACTAGTCACAATTTGTTCACTAGTCACAATTTGTTCACTAGTCACAATTTGTTCACTAGTCACAATTTGTTCACAAGTCACAATTTCTTCACTAGTCACAATTTGTTCACTAGTCACAATTTCTTCACTAGTCACAATTTGTTCACTAGTCACAATTTCTTCACTAGTCACAATTTCTTCACTAGTCACAATTTGTTCACAAGTCACAATTTGTTTACCAGTCACAATTTGTTCACTAGTCACAATTTCTTCACTAGTCACAATTTCTTTACTAGTCACAATTTGTTCACAAGTCACAATTTGTTCACTAGTCACAATTTCTTCACTATTCACAATTTGTTCATTAGTCACAATTTGTTCACTAGTCACAATTTTTTCACTAGTCACAATTTGTTCACAAGTCACAATTTCTTCACTAGTCACAATTTGTTCACAAGTCACAATTTCTTCACTAGTCACAATTTCTTCACTAGTCAAAATTTGTTCAAAAGTCACAATTTCTTCACTAGTCACAATTTGTTCACAAGTCACAATTTGTTCACTATTCACAATTTGTTCACAAGTCACAATTTCTTCACTAGTCACAATTTGCTCACAAGTCACAATTTCTTCACTAGTCACAATTTGTTCTCTAGTCACAATTTGTTCACTAGTCACAATTTGTTCACTAGTCACAATTTGTTCACTAGTCACAATTTGTTCACTAGTCACAATTTGTTCACTAGTCACAATTTGTTCACTATTCACAATTTGTTCACTATTCACAATTTGTTCACTAGTCACAATTTGTTAACTAGTCACAATTTGTTCACTAGTCACAATTTGTTCACTAGTCACAATTTGTTCACTAGTCACAATTTGTTCACTAGTCACAATTTGTTCACTAGTCACAATTTGTTCACTAGTCACAATTTCTTCACTAGTCACAATTTGTTCACTAGTCACAATTTCTTCACTAGTCACAATTTCTTCACTAGTCACAATTTCTTCACTAGTCACAATTTGTTCACTAGTCACAATTTCTTCACTAGTCACAATTTCTTCACTAGTCACAATTTCTTCACTAGTCACAATGATAGAAACTGGAGATACATCTGTAATATTTTTGTTGAAAATCCTGACATCTTCTCTCTGTCCCTGAATTGAGTGTCCAACTGTTACATCCATACAGAAGTATGCTTGGCACCAACAATCTGAATTGTTTCATCTGTAATACTGATCTGACTTGTCCAAATCATATAAATTTGAAGCAATAATTCTAGGTAGAAATGTATGTATACATAAGATGAAGGACAATCGGAGAAAAAATCACAGAGAGAAATAGTCGATGAAGAAGAACTGGGCAACAGTTCCTATAGTCTATGTTTTATGTTTTCTGTCCTATAGTCTATGTTTTATGTTTTATGTCATATAGTCTATGTTTTATGTTTTATGTCCTATAGTCTATGTTTTATGTTTTCTGTCCTATAGTCTATGTTTTATGTTTTATGTCATATAGTCTATGTTTTATGTTTTATGTCATATAGTCTATGTTTTATGTTTTATGTCCTATAGTCTATGTTTTATGTTTTATGTCCTATAGTTTATGTTTTATATTGTATGTCCTATAGTCTATGTTTTATGTTTTATGTCCTATAGTCTATGTTTTATGTTTTATGTCCTATAGTCTATGTTTTAGTGTCAACTGTTATATAGGCGCTAAAAATAGTTCATATATATCTTAACTAGGGGTATACCGGATTTCGGTTCAGGCTCCGGCAAATCCGGAATCCGGCCATTTTTACAAATCCGGCTTCAGTCCAATATTGCCGGATTTAGGCCGGATTTGTGTTGCCTAGTCACGTGAATTTTCTGTACATATTTCATGAGGTCAAGAATAGTAGCATTTCCGGTTTACTATTTAACGCTGTTGTAAATAAGAATTTTGAGAAATGAACAATCATTTTGAATTTTTGGTGAATTACTTCATGAGTTTGTGGGACTTGAATATTTCGTATTTTCGTAAACTTATTTGTTCTTGCTGATAAAATAAAATGGCATCAAAATCTAAGTCATACAGCGACGTTTGGGATTACGTCAAGGTTAAAGACGATGATTCAGCGAAGGTAATATGTACGTTTTGTGACAAACAGTTATGGCGTGGACGATCAGATTGCCCTAAAGACTTCTCAACATCATCAATGCAGACCCATTTGTGATCGATGCACAGTAAACGTTATGATGAAATGATGGAAAATAAAGCACCACTGGAAGTCAGTGTATTGGCGACCACATCTATGATGAATCTGGGACCGTGTTTGCACAAAGCAAGCAGCAGTACCCAACAGTCAATTGTGCAGGCATGGGACCAGGCCAAACTTTGGGACATCAACAGTCCCAATGTTAAACGCAATTATGATGCCGTAGCCCGAATGAGAGACATAGATATGGAACCTTTCCAAGTAGTGGAACGACCGGGTTTCGGAGAGTTGATGCATACAAATGAAAAAAGGTATGAATTTCTTTCAAGAAAGTACTTTCCTGAACATGTTATTCTTGACATGTGTAAACGTCTCAAGGTAAAAATTGCAGCTATGATACTGATTACATATCATTCACAACAGATACGTGGACAGCTGAACACACCACTCAATCATTTATGGGCCTAACTGGCCATTGATTAACAGACGCCTTCGTTCACCGCAGTGTAGTCTTCCATTGTACTGCATTTGATGAACATCATACGGCCACAAATTTGCTTGTACCTCTTGAAAAGATGCTAGATGGGTGGTCAATTTACGTGAGAAGTGCCATGTTGTTGTGAGAGACAATGCATTCAAAATTGTCAAATGCTTTCGTTATGGCAGCTATTCAAGTGTTGGATGTTTTGCACACACACTGCAGCTGTGTGTGCGTGATGGTCTTTTGCGTCTAAAATATGTTGCTGACATCATCAGTACTTGAAGAAAATTAGTAGGACATTTCAAACATTCTTCTTCATCAACCAGTCGTTTGCATGAACTTCAAAATGAATTAAGTCTACCACAACATCAGCTTATCCAGGACGTGACAACACGATGGAACACAACGTTATATATGCTACGACGTCTGTTAGAACAACTGCGCAGCATCAGCCTGTACTGTGTTAAAATTGATTCGGTAACTAGGCTAACGGCACAGCAGTTGGCAGTCACGGAGAATGTGGTAGCTACTTTGGCACCATTTGAAGAACTCACACGTGAAATAAGTGCAACTCAGGCATCTATATCAGTTGTGATCCCATTAGTGAAAACACTCATGACTTTCCTCCAGAAAGAAGGTAGTGATGCTGGGATCAAAACTATGAAAGCAACCCTGCTTGAAGCTGTTAGCAGCAGATTTGCGGACATTGAATCTAACAGTATTTACACCTGTTCCACACTACTGGATCGTCGATTCAAGCTGTGCTTCCTCTCAGAACGTGGCAGAAGTGGTGTACGATACTATCTGATGTTAGCAGCTAACTCCATTATTGATTCAGCAAACACAGTCAATGCACAGGATCCATCAGCTACTAGTAGTAGTATTAGTGTTTTGACTTCTGTGAGCACTCCCACAAAGTACGAGCCCAGCCTATAGAGCTGTTTTGACACAATTGTCGAGGAAAATCCCACCGCAGATCGTTCTGCAAGTGTCGAAGGCAACAGCATTAACACTGAGATGACACAGTACCTGTCAGAGTCACTTCAAACTCGACAGTAATATCCAGGTTCATGGTGGCATGCCAATAAGCAAAGATTTCCAAGTATGGCTAGACTGGAGCAGGCATTTCTTGCACCACCACCTACAAATGTGCCATCGGAAAGGCTGTTCAGTGCTGCAGGAAACATTATCACTGACCATCGTAGTAGGCTTTTACTACAAAATTCGGAGTTGTTGAATTTCCTGAAATACATCTATTCCCTACTTGACTCTGAGAGTTCAACTTCACAGTCATAATGAAGACTGACTGACTGAAATAGCGAAATTACTGATTGAATGTATTTCAATAAATTCAATCTGTTCAATGTACTGTTGTTGTGAGTTGTAACTGAGCTGCCAATTTGTAAACTGAAAACAATGTGAAAACTAAAAACTGAAACTGAAAACTAAAAATTAAAATTACTAAATTACCATTATGTGCTTATGTATTATGTTTCATCTTGAACTTATGGAACTTAATATTACTTATTCTTATGTAAATGTAATTATTTTATATTTAAATGACTTAATATGAATATATGTCATCATAGTCATGTCTATAGTAATGAACTGCAGTAATGAACAGTCGAGTACTCCACTCACCTAAGTCACATTGCCATGTCTATAGTAATGAACTGCAGTAATGAACAGTCGAGTACTCCACTCACCTAAGTCACATAGTCATGTCTATAGTAATGAACTGCAGTAATGAACAGTCGAGTACTCCACTCCCCTAAGTCAAGTGATGTACGCTATTTAATTTTTTTTTTTAATTTGTAAATCAGGCTCCGGCCAGATCTCACTTTATAAATTCGGCCATATCCGGCTCAAACCAGATTTTAAAAATTTGAATCCGATACAGCTCTAATCTTAACTGATATTACAACCAAGATACAACATTACTATATAAGCAAATTGAGGTGATAACAAGGAAGAGAACGCAAATAGTTACAAAATGTCTAAAATCTAAGATGGGGCAGGTATTCAAGGGAAAAGATAACATATTAAGGAGATGGTTAGAATATATTAAAGATCTTTATGATGGCAATAGATCTGAGATACAGCGATGGCCCATCAATACTTGCAGCATAGGTAAGGGAGGCCCTAATACTTGCAGCATATGTAAGGGAGGCCCTAATACTTGCAGCATAGGTAAGGGAGGCCCTAATACTTGCAGCATATGTAAGGGAGGCCCTAATACTTGCAGCATATGTAAGGGAGGCCCTAATACACATGAAATATGGCAAAGCTCAAAGTCCCAGGACCAGACTATATCACATTGAAGGAATTAGTAGCTTCAGATGACGTTGGAATGGAAATAAACGCTGAATGGCGTATATAATAGCGAACACATACCAGTTGACTTGGTGAGATCCGTATTTATAGCCTTACCTAAGAAACCAGGGACCAGTGAATGTGAAGAACACCGTACAATCAGCCTCATTGGCCAAATAACAAAAATACATCTCAGAATCCTCATGAAGCGAGTGAGAAACAAAATAGAAACAGAAATAAGTCCAGCATAATGTGGCTTCGTAAAAGACAAAGGTACCAACAATGCTATACTATGCCTAATGAATGCTTTCCTAAATCATCCTTAAGCTCCCTAACACGAGGTTACTATGGTTTGTTGTGTGCGCACAAGTACACCTCTCTCACGTTACGAAATATTATATAATTATATACGGACCTAAAGGAAAATAGTATACATTGATAATTGTAAAGCGTGGCAGACTTGGGTTCTCCAAACTTAGGACAAAGATATATGAGGTTATATGTGCGAGGATGTTTTCAAAGTTACAGTACAATCCTGAAGGATTTGATAATGCTAATGTACCCAAACATTAAAAACGTCACAGCGACAGTGTGTACTCACATAATATAGACGTCACCACAAGAGGGTGTTCCCATAGACTAAATATGTCACAGCGACAGTGTGTACCCACATAATATATACGTCATCACAAGAGGGAGTTCCCATACACTAAATATGTCACAGCGACAGTGTACCCACATAATATATACGTCATCACAAGAGGGAGTTCCCATACACTAAATATGTCACAGCGACAGTGTACCCACATAATATATACGTCAAAACAAGAGGGGTTCTTCATTCCTTATTAGAAACTAGCATCACAGTACGTAGGACACTCCCATAAGTGCCCCGCTCTCCGTTTCAGCAGCCATCCCAGTGAATGTAAACTCAAGAGTTTCAGTCAGGTGTTGATTGTGTGATCTTCGGGAACAAGAGCGTTTTGTGTGCCCAAAAACTAAATACGTCACAACACCAGTGTGCCCCCACACGCCACAGCGACACCGTATGCCTATATATTAAATTCGTGGCAAAGACAAGATATATTAACATATTAATATACACAGGATGACCACCACACACCTACTACATTTCTACTACAGGAAACCACACATGTAAACGTCTTTCAATGATAGAAAAACCCCAACAAATTAACTGAATTTTAACTGAATAACTGAAAAACGACATTGCGACCCCATATCCTCAACACATTCATACAAAAACAATATAACAACACATGTCGTCATTCTAACGCAAAATGAGGTAAACAGGTTACTAAAACACTTACCTAGCCTATTAATAAAAAATATATTTTAAAACGTATATATAAAAAAACATACAATAAAACTAAACAGGACAATTCTCCACGAATCGGCTCAAATTGAACCTTTTTCAAGAGACAAACAACAGAAAACGACAAAATAAAAAACAAAATAGATGTCTATATTTCATCAAGCCCCGTCTCCATAGCGCAGGGATGGCAACGCATCTAGTAAAAGTGAAAATGCGTGCATTCATTATAAACAAACCGAAAGTGGGAAATTAGAGGCACTATAGATGAGTGCAAGAATAATAAAAGAAAAAGATAAGAAAAATACCCCTTTTGTCACTTTATCAGACAGGCAGGTTTTAAGAACATAGTCACAACAGGCAAGACTGAAAAGAACAGAGACAGATGGGGACGTGAGAAAATATTCATGTGACAACCTAACAAGGCTTGGAAACAACGATCCTGATAACAATACTGTGAACAGAGAACCATGGTCACCTACGCCAACCAGAATGGCATATGACAATGATAGATGAGTAATGATGAGGTTGTGTAGTTGTGGGGTGAGTGGGTTTGGGGAAGGAAGGATACAAGAAGAATCAACATTTGAAAACGCATGGAATGAATGTGAAACCAAATATAGACATAAACATATATATAAAACCAAACCTAAACATACATAGAAATGTATACACACACCAAGAGTCAAGAAATAAACACATAACAAGATGGACACAGATGTGTGAAGGATACCCACACAAAATGCACAGGCATGTAAATGTATCCACACACAGGAAAGGGCTCACACCAGAATAGGTATACACATTGACACATAATTGAGATACGTGCATTAACATAAAAAAGCGCTCACATAAATATACATATATATATGTATACATAAATATGAACATTCATGCACATAAACACTTTCTCACATAAATAATAACATGAACATTCGTACACATAGAAACATATACATATATTAATGTAAATATAAACGTTCGTTCACATAAAGATAATGCTATAACAACTACATATGTATACATACAAATGTGTGGCCCAAAGTAATTGTGTGGATACATAGAACCATGTAAAACGAAATGCATATACAAATAACTATACATGTGTGGGCACCCATCGAAGAGACAACTGCAATAACAACGAGGAAATCAAAATCTAAATATGTAAATGATTTAACAATAACAAAATGGCAGAGTACAAAATAATCACATATTGACATACACAAACGAAAGAAGACATAAAGGAATTATATAGAAGAACGGCAAACACAAAAATAATAATTATTCACGAAAGTGTACAAAGACAAATAATTACAAGAATCAGTGCAATACGGGAGTAGAGGGTATAAAGAATAGGTGGGTAACTCAAACAAAACGGTGATTATTGTTCATTCCGTGTGTTTGCAAGACTCCCATATGACAAATGAGACGATATTCCAAGGACTGACGTTGCCGGTCACCGGTATAACAACGTAACAAACCGGTTACAGAGACATCAGAGCTACCATGATGTGACGGACTGTTAAAATGATTAGCCACTGGGGAGTCACGATGATTCGTGATATCTCTCAAATGTTCGGCGAATCTATCAGCTAAACGTCTACCAGTCTCACCAATATACTTCATATCACAACGCTTACATATGATAGAGTATATTAAGTTACGGGACACACATGAAAAAGAATCATGAATATCAAAGTGTGATTTAGGAAACTGTAAAATAGGATTGAGAATAACAAAAGGGCAAGTCAAACAATTTCGATGACAAGGGACAGTTCCTATTTGACCTGCAGAAGTGCGCAGACGAGAATGAACTAAGAGATCCCGAAGGTTTCTGTCCCTCCGAAAAGCGACTAGTGGAAGAGAGGGAAATGCAGGACTGGAAATGGGATCTAACTGGAGGATAGAGAAATGTTGTAATAGGATACGTAGTGCCGGCATATTATGAGGATGAAAAGTGATAGCCAGTATTGGGCGATCAGAGGTATGTTTAATATAGTCGGTACGAGGGCCACTGAGCGGGAAATAGTAAGAACAAATTATTTTTTTTAATAGGCTAGGTAAGTGTTTTAGTAACCTGTTTACCTCATTTTGCGTTACTATTTGTTCATTAGGTTACTGCGGCACCATCCACTTTGTCGGACACCCTCTGACCATTTGGTTATTTATATATGTCGTCATTGTTATGAATAGAACATCCCAGAATTAATTGAACAGTTATGAAATGTAACCATTTCACATGCATCTTTCAACACCTCTCTCTCTCTCGTTCTCTCTCTCTTTCTCTCTCTCTTTCTCTCTCTTTCTCTCTATTTCTCTCTCTCTCTCTCTCTCTCTAGTTCTATCTGCATAGCATAAGTAGAATATGAGATATTGACAGACCACACAAACCGGCCAGGAGTCGATAAACTGCTGTGTTAATCTATCCTTCTGTTCTAATGTTCGGGTTTGTTTGTTCATCACGTGATCAGCTCTTCCATGGCAATTCCTCTGCATAGTTTGTTTAACTTGCCGGGATTCATGTGCTAGTCAATTTTTTCCGATACAAAAAAGTTCTCCTACATATGGATACACGTAGAAATATGAGGCGCAACGTCTTCTGTCACAATGTTCTCGTTACTAGCTATATTTTATTGACAAATTTTGGTAATACTTTGACCGATTATCGTTCATTTTTACATTTGCTTTGTGTTACACCAGTGAATGATGGTTGTTAGTATCCACACTTGTCGTTTCGAGTAGGGATAGGAGCCAAGCTGTCGTTTCTGGGCCAGGTGTGTCGCCTTGGTTGCATTAAACCCACGTTTCTTCATGGCTATCTTGATGTTTTCTATCCACCGTTTACTTGGTCAACTTTTGACTTTATGTTTACCAAAACCAGAGTGAACGAATCCTGAATGAACGAATGATCTGCTGTTCGTGAATGAATCCTGAGTGAACAAATTACTTTCAGTTCGTGAATGAATCCTGAGGGAACAAATTACTTTCAGTTCGTGAATGAATCCTGAGTGAACAAATTACTTTCAGTTCGTGAATGAATCCTGAGGGAACAAATTACTTTCAGTTCGTGAATGAATCCTAAGTGAACAAATTACTTTCAGTTCGTGCATGAATCCTGAGTTAACAAATTACTTTCAGTTCGTGAATGAATCCTGCGTGAGCAAATTACTTTCAGTTCGTGAATGAATCCTGAGCGAACGAATGATCTGCAGTTCGTGAATGAATCCTGAATGAACGAATGATCTGCAGTTCGTGAATGAATCCTGAGTGAACGAATGATCTGCAGTTCGTGAATGAATCCTGAATGAACGAATGATCTGCAGTTCGTGAATGAATCCTGAGTGAACGAATGATCTGCAGTTCGTGAATGAATCCTGAGTGAACAAATGATCTGCAGTTCGTGAATGAATCCTGAGTGAGCAAATGACCTTCAGTTCGGGAATGAATCATGAGTGAACAAATGACTTTCAGTTCGTGAATGAATCATGAGTGAACAAATGACCTTCAGTTCGCGAATGAATCCTGAGTGAACAACTGACCTTCAGTTCGTTAATGAATCATGATTGAACGAATGACATACAGTTGGTTGGAGGTTGAAATATCTGAACACAAAAATTATGAAATAATTTTAAAAACGTAGAGTGTTGACTTTATTATACTCAGATTCCCGTCATGAACCCGGCACCTTCTGAATGAAGTGTCGCACCATCGCATCTTCTGAATGAAGTGTCGCACCATCGCACCTTCTGAATGAAGTGTCGCACCATCGCACCTTCTGAATGAAGTGTCGCACCATCGCACCTTCTGAATGAAGTGTCGCACCATGTGATTCACCGAAACATAAGTATTCACTGTGATTTCCGAAACATAATTGGTTTTGTAAACAAGACGTCAAGTGCCGGTTTCAAACTCCAGACCTCTCGAACACAAACAAATAACTTAATCGCTGAACTTTTTGTTGCCTTTCGCCATCGGGGGTAGAAGAGTTTTCTGGAGACGGCCCTTTTGTGTTCTGAGTATATTGTGGAGTTTGTCGCCTCTTTTATTTCGATGGTCCATCGTTTTCGTGGTCGATCCCTAGATATGTCATCGCTGTATCTGTGTAGCATAGCTGTCTGTGGTATGCTGTCTGTGGTATGCTGTCTATGGTATGCTGTCTGTGGTATGCTGTCTGTGGTATGCTGTCTATGGTATGCTGTCTATGGTATGCTGTCTGTGGTATGCTGTATCTGTGTAGCATAGCTGTCTGTGGTATGCAGTCTGTGGTATGCTGTATCTGTGTAGCATAGATGTCTGTGGTATGCTGTCTGTGGTATGCTGTATCTGTGTAGCATAGCTGTCTGTGGTATGCTGTCTGTGGTATGCTGTATCTGTGTAGCATAGCTGTCTGTGGTATGCTGTCTGTGGTATGCTGTATCTGTGTAGCATAGCTGTCTGTGGTATGCTGTCTGTGGTATGCTGTCTGTGCTATGCTGTCTGTGGTATGCTGTCTGTGGTATGCTGTCTGATGGTAGTCTGCTGATAAAATATTCATGCATTTTCCTGTTGCGTTGAAGTTAGCGCATATTGCAGAGGTCAGATCTCTCCAATTCTGTCTGTTCAAAACTATTCTATGCAGTTCTTGAATAGTATGGATATTGATTGTTTTACTTTCTCTAAGTATTGTTCTTCTGAGTATTTCATTTGGTCTACCCCTGGTTCTTTTTCCTGTACGCATCCATTCAAGAGATTGGTGGTCTAATCTGTTGATGTCTGCGCGTAGGACATGCTTGATGTAGGACCAACGGCGTTTTTTATAACATCTGTGATGAAATGTTGATGTCTCTTCTCTGATTTTATCATTCGATCTGAATTCACTCCAATGGGTGTTAGTTATCCGACGGAGACATTTGTTCTCGAAACTCAGTAATTTCTTTTCTGAAGATAAAGAGTTTTTCCAGCTCTCACATCCATATGATAGCACCAGAATAACGCAGGAATTAAATAAACGCATTTTCGTGCGTGTTGATTGACTTTAACCTCCAGATGTTAGACAGTCTGCTAAAGGCACTTGATGCTTGTGCAATGCGAGTTGCAATTTCTAACATGACATCACCGTCGAGTGTTAATTTAGCTAATCCTAGATAGGAGAATTTGTGTACCTTTTTAAGTTGTTGTCCATTTAAAGTAATTGCGTTAGGTGAGTTGAAGTCCATATTTTTTGTTTTTGCTGAATTGATTTGGAGACTTATTTGTCCTGCGATGAGTTTTAATCTATCAGTTTTTGTTTATGCATCTTGATGGTTTTCACTCAATGGTGCAAGATATTCGGCAAAATCCAGGTCTTCTAGCGTTGTTTTATTTATCCATTTGATTCCTAAATTGTTGTTGGATGTGCTTTTTCTTATAGCCCAGTCAATTGCGATATTGAATAGTAATGGTGACATAGGGCAGCCTTGTTTAACACTAGTAATCACATGGAATCATTCTGAATTGCCTTTTTCTGTTCTAACACAGCATTTTGAGTTTGTATAGAATGATTTTATCACATTTATATATTTCTTTTGGAATCCATATATTTTTAAAATCTCCCAAAGCGATGCTAGGTGGATGGTGTCGAAGGCTTTTTGAAAATCAACGAAGTTTATTATGAGATTAGATCTAAATTCTAGACATTCTTCTATTATTGTTCTAAGAGTGAATATATGGTCGAGGCAGACACGACCTGCTCTAAAGTCTGACTGCTCTTCTCTAAGTCTTTTGTCTAAGGATGACTTTAATCTTGCAAGCATCATATTACAAAGAATTTTACCAGGTACGAATAGCAGTGTGATTCCCATCCAGTTATCACAGTTTGTTAGGTCTCCTTTCTTTGGTAGTTTGATAATGATACCATTTTTCCATTGTCATATATATATATATATATATATATTTACAACTTATATTTACAAAAATATACTTATAATAAATATATACTTAACAACTACGCCAGGAAAATCGTCGGAGAGATATGAGCTTAGCTTTAGATAAGGCAAATTATTCAACGAATAATTTGAGACCATATCCAGATCAGTTAGATTATGAAACGAATGATCTGAAAGTAGTTATAGAAAAGTTACATTATCAACTGAATGATCTGAAAGTAGTTCTAAATATGTTACATTATTAACAAAGGATCTGAAAGTAGTTCTAAATATGTTACATTACTAAACGAATGATCTGAAAGTAGTTCTAAAAATGTTATATTATTAAACAAATAGTCTGAAAGTAGTTCTAAATATGTTACATTATTTAAAATAATTATAGCTCTAAATAATCCATTATTAAACTGTTGTCCTGTGAAAAGCTCTAGATTTTCCATTATTAAACGAATGCTCTGAAAGCAATTCTAGATCATCATCATGAAATCCCTTGTATGCTGGCGTAGACGAGCAAGAGCCTCCATAACTTTCTATATCTAGTATCTTGTATCAGGACAGTTACTGACTCTATAATGCCATAATAATAAACTATCTAATATGTTCTCCTTGTCTCGTCCAATGTCTTTCCTTCCTTACCTGTTGTAATTATCTTCTCGAAACACCCACTCTGTGATGACATTCTAAAAAAACCATAACAATCTCTTTAATATATTAGTTCAGTAAACTATTTTATACTAGATTATATTAGTTCAGTAAACTCTGTTTTATACTAGATTATATTAGTTCAGTAAACTCTGTTTTATACTAGATTATATTAGTACAGTAAACCCTGTTTTATACTAGATTATATTAGTACAGTAAACCCTGTTATATTAATCTATGTGATGATAGGCAAAAGGTCATAAAGAAAACCCTCTACACCCTGAAATTCTCAAAGTGAATTCTCAAAGCCGACTTAAACGAGGAAATTGGATGGGGCGCGCAGAGGATATTATACAGAGAGTGTGCCGATTGGAGGATGTGCTACCTGATGCGGAATTTAGTCGTGCGCCCTTAGATTGTCCGATAGCCTTCAAAGTAATAACACTCAATAGAGAATTCAGGGAATAGTCTCCGACAGTGGTGGAGTCGGTGCAGGGAATGGTCTCCGACAGTGGTGGAGTCGGTGCAGGGAATGGTATACGACAGTGGTGGAGTCGGTGCAGGGAATGGTCTCCGACAGTGGTGGAGTTGGTGCAGGGAATGGTATCCGACAATGGTGGAGTCGGTGCAGAGAATGGTCTTCGACAGTGGTGGAGTCGGTGCAGGGAATGGTATCCGACAGTGGTGGAGTCTGTGCAGGGAATGGTATCCGACAGTGGTGGAGTCGGTGCAGAGAATGGTCTCCGACAGTGGTGGAGTAAGTGCAGGGAATGGTATCCGACAGTGGCGGAGTCTGTGCAGGGAATGGTATCCGACAGTGGTGGAGTCGGTACAGGGAATGGTATCCGACAGTGATGGAGTCGGTGCAGGGAATGGTCTCCGACAGTGGTGGAGTCGGTGCAGGAAATGGTATCCGACAGTGGTGGAGTCGGTGAATGGGAATGGTATCCGACAGTGATGTAGTTGAAGGTACTCGCTCTGATCGGTGTAAATTCCAGAGAGCGTGATATGATTATATATACAGATGGGTCGGTTGAGAGACACATCAGGAGTGCCTGGGCCTTCACGGCTCACAGGTGGGGAGTGGGACCATCAGAGAAGAAAGTGGTGCTTTTGCTCAGACGACAAGCTTTATGACAATGGAGATTTTAGCAGTTACCAAAGATTTCAAATGGGTTTGCTCGGGAACAATGGCTGGATGCAGTGAAGAATTCCTGTTTGCGTAAAGTGACTTTTATTTTTGTGCCGGGAAATGCGGGAGTCTAGGGTAATGAGAGAGAAGATAGGTTGGCCGCACATGCAAGTACGGCTGTTGACGGAGCGATGGATCAGACAGACATTTTGAATGCCCTACAGGAAAACGCACGAACACATGACTGTGTAAATGACGATGACTCTTGTTCCATGACTAGAATAAGGGAGTTTGGTTTAAAATGTGGAGTCGCTACAAATGAGCGGTTTCGAGGGTGAGAAAGAATGATGGTCAATCAACGACGTACTGGGACCGTCAGTAAACCTGTAATGGCGGTTACACTCAAAGAAAGATCTTAACACTTATGGTCTAGTACGGAGTGCAGTGACGATGATCCAACGACTGACTAACTAACTAACTAAATGATCATCACTCCTTTGGATATTTTGACTATGCGGTCATCAATTAGACATTAGAGCATAACCCAGTGTTTTAGCACACACACAGAGCACCGTGCTTGCATGACTAGTTCAATAATTCTAGTTTTCAATGATTTGCTGTTATAATAATCCATCTACGTACACGTAGGTGCATTACAAATTATAAATGAGACATTCATTTGACACATTAGATGGATGGATGGATGGATGGATGGATGGATGGATAGATATATAGATAGATAGATAGATATATTAGATAGATAGATAGATAGATAGATAGATAAATTAGATAGATTAGATAGATAGATAGATAGATAGATAGATAGATAGATAGATAGATAGATAGATAGATAGATGGATGGATGGATGGATGGATGGATGGATGGATGGATGGATGGATGGATGGATGGATGGATGGATGGATGGATGGATGGATGGATGGATGGATGGATGGATAGATAGATAGATAGATAGATAGATAGATAGATAGATAGATAGATAGATAGATAGATAGATAGATAGATAGATAGATAGATATCATTAGTGGGTAATACATTTGTGTTTCACTCTAACAGGGAACTGAAGAACGAAAAAGGAAGTGAGAAATAAATGATGTCTGATCTCTGTAATTCTCAAAAATTGATGGAATGCCTGGTCTCGTGACGTCTATCTATGAAATCAATGATCTCAGCCAGTAGCTCTCAATCTTGTGTTCCCGTGACTACTACTTGAACTTACTATAAATATATGATTTCATGTCTGCAGATACTACATTGATATTGGGGCGGAGGGGGGGGGGGTATCGTACTGATAGCCTAACAAATTGATAGGAGAAAGTAACGTGTATCACTGTTTCAACATAAACACGTCAACGAAAGGACGACACATGTATCTTTGTTTCTAAGCAAAAATGTGACACAAAGAACGATATATTTTTACATATTTCAATTTAAAAACGTCAGACAACCCGTTGACCTCCTTGTTTTTTATTAAAAACGTCAGACTACAAGTTGACATCCTTGTTTTGTATTAGAAACGTCAGACGACAAGACATGAGAGTTAGTGTGTCTGTTACCCAATTAGAAACTTGCAACAGAGTAATAAGCAATCAACCAGAATCACTAAAACGCACATTATAACACACATATTTCGACGTTTCGACTCAAGAAACTGTAATTTTAACTACACCTGACGGAAATATTATGTGTTATTTATAATGCATCATATGTGTAGCGATGCAGTTTTTTTTATGGGCGTAGTTTGTCATTCTATGGCACAAAATTAAATAGCTTTATGCTTGATATTTATTTAACAAAAATAAGTTTCATCGACTCATTCACCAATAGCTTCACCGCTGAAAAGCAACGTCGCCTACTTGATAGTGAATTTCCGTGCTATCACCGGGTTACATCGTACCAGGTTCTAGTCTAGTTGATAGTGAGCTTGTTTGCTTGCTATCACCGGGTTACATCGTACCAGGTTCTAGTCTAGTTGATAGTGAGCTTGCTTGCTATGACCGGGTTACATCGTACCAGTTCTAGTCTAGTTGATAGTGAGCTTGCTTGCTATCACCGGGTTACATCGTACCAGTTCTAGTTTAGTTGATAGTGAGCTTGCTTGCTATCACCGGGTTACATCGTACCAGTTCTAGTCTAGTTGATAGTGAGCTTGCTTGCTATCACCGGGTTACATCGTACCAGGTTCTAGTCTAGTTGATAGTGAGCTTGCTTGCTATCACCTGGTTACATCGTACCAGGTTCTAGTCTAGTTGATAGTGAGCTTGCTTGCTATCACCGGGTTACATCGTACCAGTTCTAGTCTAGTTGATAGTGAGCTTGCTTCCTATCACCGGGTTACATCGTGCAGGTTCTAGTCTAGTTGATAGTGAGCTTGCTTGCTATCACCGTGTTACATCGTACCAGATTCTAGTCTAGTTGATAGTGAGCTTGCTTGCTATCACCGGGTTACATCGTACCAGGTTCTAGTCTAATTGATAGTGAGCTTGCTTGCTATCACCGGGTTACATCGTACCAGGTTCTAGTCTAGTTGATAGTGAGCTTGCTTGCTATCACCGGGTTACATCGTACCAGGTTCTAGTCTAGTTGATAGTGAGCTTGCTTGCTATCACCGGGTTACATCGTACCAGTTCTAGTTTAGTTGATAGTGAGCTTGCTTGCTATCACCGGGTTACATCGTACCAGGTTCTAGTCTAGTTGATAGTGAGCTTGCTTGCTATCACCGGGTTACATCGTACCAGTTCTAGTCTATTTGATAGTGAGCTTGCTTGCTATCACCTGGTTACAGCGTAACAGTTCTAGTCTGGTTGATAGTGAGCTTGATTGCTATCACCGGGTTCCAGCGTACCAGGTTCTAGTCTAGTTGATAGTGAGCTTGCTTGCTATCACCGGGTTACATCGTACCAGTTCTAGTCTAGTTGATAGTGAGCTTGCTTGCTTGCTATCACCGGGTTACATCGTACCAGGTTCTAGTCTAGTTGATAGTGAGCTTCCTTGCTATCACCGGGTTACATCGTACCAGTTCTAGTCTAGTTGATAGTGAGCTTGCTTGCTTGCTATCACCGGGTTACATCGTACCAGGTTCTAGTCTAGTTGATAGTGAGCTTCCTTGCTATCACCGGGTTACATCGTACCAGGTTCTAGTCTAGTTGATAGTGAGCTTGCTTGCTATCACCGGGTTACATCGTACCAGTTCTAGTCTAGTTGATAGTGAGCTTGCTTGCTATGACCGGGTTCCATCTTACCAGTTCTAGTCTAGTTGATAGTGAGCTTGCTTGCTATAACCGGGTTACATCGTGCAGTTTCTAGTCTAGTTGATAGTGAGCTTGCTTTCTATCACCGGGTTACATCGTACCAGTTCTAGTCTAGTTGATAGTGAGCTTGCTTGCTATCACCGGGTTACATCGTACCAGGTTCTAGTCTAGTTGATAGTGAGCTTGCTTGCTATCACCGGGTTACATCGTGCAGGTTCTAGTCTAGTTGATAGTGAGCTTGCTTGCTATCACCGGGTTACATCGTACCAGGTTCTAGTCTAATTGATAGTGAGCTTGCTTGCTATCACCGGGTTACATCGTACCAGGTTCTAGTCTAGTTTATAGTGAGCTTGCTTGCTATCACCGGGTTACATCGTACCAGGTTCTAGTCTAGTTGATAGTGAGCTTGCTTGCTATCACCGGGTTACATCGTACCAGTTCTAGTCTAGTTGATAGTGAGCTTGCTTGCTATCACCGGGTTACATCGTACCAGGTTCTAGTCTAGTTGATAGTGAGCTTGCTTGCTTGCTATCACCGGATTACATCGTGCAGGTTCTAGTCTAGTTAATAGTGAGCTTGCTTGCTATCACCGGGTTACATCGTACCAGTTCTAGTCTAGTTGATAGTGAGCTTGCTTGCTATCACCGGGTTACATCGTACCAGGTTCTAGTCTAGTTGATAGTGAGCTTGCTTGCTTGCTATCACCGGGTTACATCGTACCAGGTTCTAGTCTAGTTGATAGTGAGCTTGCTTGCTATCACCGGGTTACATCGTGCAGGTTCTAGTCTAGTTGACAGTGAGCTTACTTGCTATCACCGGGTTACATCGTACCAGTTCTAGTCTAGTTGATAGTGAGCTTGCTTGCTATCACCGGGTTACATCGTAAGTCTAGTTGATAGTGAGCTTGCTTGCTATGACCGGGTTCCATCTTACCAGTTCTAGTCTAGTTGATAGTGAGCTTGCTTGCTATCACCGGGTTACATCGTGCAGGTTCTAGTCTAGTTGATAGTGAGCTTGTTTTCTATCACCGGGTTACATCGTACCAGTTCTAGTCTAGTTGATAGTGAGCTTGCTTGCTATCACCTGGTTACGTGCCGTGTTCGGAAATCATGTCCGGACAAAAATAGTAAAAATCTGGATGTTTATTTTTCACTTGACATGACCGCTCTTCCAGTCGATTCAGCTGTAAATGAGTACCTGACACATGAGTTATGGGAGGTAAAACAGCAAGTAAGGGAAGTGGCTACCCCACCTAATAGTCGCTGAGGCTTAATACATGAAGAGTTAACTTCATCCCGACGATAGATTGCTGTCATTGAACCTACCTTGCCAACCACCACATTACAATGATATCTCTATACAGCTCTAAGGAAACTGTATATTGTCAATGAATGCTATTTCGTGATTAATGGAACACAGAAGAGCTTTGTGGCTTTCTAATGATGTAGCAGTGAAAAACTATTAAACTTCATTAGCGAACACTTTTCCGATCAATATTCAACGTTCTTATCTTGGTGCCTATCACGTGTCCGTGATCAATTCATGTGCTACTGTGATGCTACTAACACAACTTTGTTACTCTGATGCTACTACATTAATTTCGTTACTGTAATGTTACTACAGTGCGTTCATAAATAGTTGTCCACCGATATTGTCTATTTTCTCCGTGATTACAGAACGTATAGGCTTCATATTTTGCATGAATGCATTATTTCTTAACCAAGTTACAGAATTATGATTAATTATTATCTTCATTGAACGGATTTATTGCAGCAGTCGCTACGAATGCTGATTTTAAGGTAGTACTGATTTTATTGTATATGAAAAAGAAATTTTACAGTAATTGCTGGTATAGGCGTATCGTTAATATGTCATAGCATGGGTAAAAATGAAGCACAGTATTCCAAATGTAATATTTTTATTTCATTTCATTGAGATTATATGTAGCGATATATACATTTAACAGTTAAATGTGTATATAATTGTATAATTGTGGAAAGTCTTCGCTCTGTGTACATTCTTTACCAATAACAGTAACTCCTGTTTCAAGTGCATTTCAGTAAATGGAGTATGTTCTTTTCTAAGCCATATGTTAATATCTTCTTTCGTAGATGAGGTTGTAAGGATCTTATCTTCACATGCAATAACATTATGGTAGGAAGCTTGTCCATAACTAGACAGGATGGTCTATCTAATGATAGAAGTACAGTCTTTTCTAACCAATCTCTAAATATATGACCATTCATCTCAACATGGTCGTCTCGATTATCAGTAGATTTGTAAATGAAAATGAGGTCACTATTCTTCAAAAGAACATTTTTTCTGCTACCTGCATTTGCCATTATTAATCTTTACCTTTGCTGCTTGGTACATATCTTTTAGTAGTTACATCTACAGATGACCATTCCTTTTTATTAGTAAGGTGAGCGTTAATCCACGTTTGATCCGTATATACAATATCGTAGGGAGCTGCGTAGTACAGTGTTTAGCGCACTGGCTTCGCATATGAGTGGTCTTGGGTTCACTCCCCAGTTGAGGCGGAAATGTTTTTTCAGATCGTAGCGGCTTCCAGGTCGACCCAACCTTAAATGGGTACCGGGTTAATCCGGAAAAAAAGACTGTGAGGAAGAGGAGATGGCTACCGCCCTCATTGTAGAGTCTCTGAAATCTGAGATCGCTAACCAACATCTCACACACTCACTTAATAATTGCTTATTAATTGCTTAATAATTGAGATTAATAATTGCTATGGGTTACTTCACTTTGTTTACAATATCATAATTTTCTAGACTCATCTCCCCTGATTTTCTCAAATATTTACTCCTCATAGTTACTAAATGTGGTTTTATCACAAGTAGGGGTGTACCGGATTTCGGCTCCGGCTAAGGTAAATCCGGAATCCGGCCATTTTTACAAATCCGGCTCCAACTCCGGTCCAATTTTGCCGGATTTAGGCCGGATTTGTGTTGCCTAGTCAGGTGAATTTTCTGTACATGTTTCATGAGGTCAAGCACAGTAGCACTTCCAGTTTACTATTTCTCGCTGATGTAAATACGCATTTTAAGAAGAAGAAAACAATTCATTTTGAATATTAATAGTACATTAACTTCATGAGTTCGTGGGACTTGAATATTTCAAATTTTAATGGTACATTAACTTCATGAGTTCGTGGGACTTGAATATTTCAAATTTTAATGGTACATTAACTTCATGAGTTCGTGGGACTTGAATATTTCAAATTTTAATGGTACATTAACTTCATGAGTTCGTGGGACTTGAATATTTCAAATTTTAATGGTACATTAACTTCATGAGTTCGTGGGACTTGAATATTTCAAATTTTAATGGTACATTAACTTCATGAGTTCGTGGGACTTGAATATTTCAAATTTTAATGGTACATTCATTACTTCATGAGTTCGTGGGACTTGAATATTTCAAATTTTAATGGTACATTAACTTCATGAGTTCGTGGGACTTGAATATTTCAAATTTTAATGGTACATTCATTACTTCATGAGTTCGTGGGACTTGAATATTTCAAATTTTAATGGTACATTAACTTCATGAGTTCGTGGGACTTGAATATTTCAAATTTTAATGATACATTAACTTCATGAGTTCGTGGGACTTGAATATTTCGAATTTTAATGGTACATTACTTCATGAGTTTCTGGGACTTGAATATTTCAAATTTTCGTAAATTTTTTTGGTCCTGCCGATAAAATAAAATAGCATAAAAATCTAAGTCATACAGCGCCGTTTGGGATTACTTCAAGGTTAAAGACGATGATTTAGCGAAGGTAATATGTTGTGTGACAAACAGTTCTCGAGTGGACGATCAGATCGCCCCAAAAACTTCTCAACATCATCAATGCAGACCCATTTCCGATCGATGCACAGGAAAAGTTATGACGAAATGTTAGAAAAGAAAGCATCACTGGGGGGCAGTGTATTGGCGACCACATCTATGATGAATCTGGTATCGTGTTTGCACAAAGCTAGCATCAGTACCCAACAGTTAATTTTGCAGGCATGGGACGGGTCAAAATTTGGGACATCACAAAACCAATGCTAAACGCATTCATGCTGCCGTAGCCCGAATGATAGTCATAGATACGGAACTTTTTCAAGTAGTTGAACGACCAGGTTTCAGAGAGCTGATGCATACAATGAAAAAACGGTATAAATTGCCTTCAAGAAAGTATATTTCTGAACATGTCATTCTTGACATGTGTAAACTTCTGAAGGTAAAAATTGCAGCTATAATATCCAACAATGATTACATATCATTCACAACAGATACGTGGACAGCTGAACACACCACTCAGTCATTTATGGGCATCACTGGCCATTGGTTAACAGACTCATTCGTTCACCGCAGTGTAGTCTTCCGTTGTATTGCATGTGATGAACATCATACGGACACAAAGTTGCTTGCACATTTTGAAATGATGCTGGATGAGTGGTCAATTTCACGTGAGAAGTGCGATGTTGTTGTGAGAGACAATGCATTTAACATTGCCAAAATGTTTTCGTGATGTCTGCTATTCAAGTGTTGGATGTTTTGCACACACACACTGCAGCTATGTGTGCGTGATGGTATTTTGAGTCTAAAGTATGTTGTTGACATCATCGGTACTGGAAGAAAATTGATAGGACATTTCAAACACTCTTTTTCAGCAACCAGTCGTTTGCATGAACTTCAAAAGGAATTAAACCTACCACAACATCAGCTTATCCAGGACGTGACAACACGATGGAACTCAACGTTTTATATGCTACGACGTCTGTTAGAACAACAGAGCAGCATCAGTCTGTTAGTTTGTTCCTTTTGTGCCGCAAGCGACACAGGGCAAAGGTTATGGTTCTCCATATGATGCGGTCCGCTGCCTGCAACTTTAGTTCCTGGATGGTCTTACAACCTATTAATTCCCCTTCTTTAAGAATGGTGTTTCAAGGGTTATTTTAGAACTTCCCCTTTTTCTTTTACCCTCAGGTGACCACATAAGGGCTTGTTCGTTTATTATGTTTACATCTAGTCGTAAAACGTGACCAAGGTATTTCCATCTTCGTTATCTTATGATGTTTTAAACATACTCTTGGTGAAACGTAATCAGTCTGTACTGTGTTGAAATTTATTTGGTAACTGGGCTAACGGCACATCAGTAGGCAGTAACGGAGAATGTGGTAGCTACTTTGGCACCATTTGAAGAACACACACGTGAAATAAGTGCATTTCACGCTCGAATATCAGTTGTGATCCCATTAGTGAAAACACTCATGGCCTTCCTCCAGAAAGAAGGTAGTGATACCGGGATCAAAACTATGAAAGCAGCCCTGCTTGAAGCTGTTAGCAGCAGATTTGCGGACATTGAGTTTAACAGTATTTACACCTGTGCCACACTACTGGATCCTCGATTCAAGCTGTGCTTCTTCTCCGAACGTAGTAGAAATGATGCACGAGCCCATCATATATTAGCAGCTAACTCCATTATTCATTCAGCAAACACAGTCAGTTCACAGTATCCATCAGCTACTAGTAGTAGTACTAGTGTTTTGACTTCTGTGAGAACTGCCACACGGTACGAGTCCAGCCTATGGAGCTGTTTTGACACAATTGTCGAGGAAAATCCCACCGCAGATCGTTCTGCAAGTGCCGAAGGCAACAGCATTAACACTGAGATGACACAGTACCTGTCAGAGCCACTTCACACTCGACAGTCAGATCCAGTTTTATGGTGGCATGCCAATAAGCAAAGATTTCCAAGTATGGCTAGACTGGAGCAGGCATTTCTTGCACCACCACCTACAAGTGTGCCATCGGAACAGTACTGCAGGAGACATTATCACTAACCACCGTAGTAGCCTTGTACCACAAAACTTCACAGCCATAATGAAGACTGACTGACCGAAATAGTGAAAGTACTGAATGAATTTATTTCAATAAATTCAATCTGTTCAATGTACTGTTGTTGTGAGTTGTAATTGAGCTGCCAAATTACTAAATTAGCATTATGTGCTTATATATTATGTTTCCTCTTGAACTTATGGAACTTAATATTACTTCAATCAATCAATCAATAAAACCCATAACCCTTCAGGGTCGTAGAGGTACCACATTGGAAGCTTCAGCACACAGTGTCCTCCAGCGAATTCTATCCTCAGCGATGCGGATGAGTGTGGAAATATCTAGCCCTGTCCATTCCTTGATGTTGTCTGTCCATGTCTTTATTTGTCCTCCTCTGCTTCTTCCACCCTCGACAGTTCCCTGCAGTATTGTTTTTGACAAGGAATCGTGTCTGCATACTCGTCCGAACCATGCTAGTTTTCGTCGTTTCACTATTGAAAGCAATGGCTCCTGGACAACTGCACACATCTCTACTTTATTTCTTACGTACACATTGGTCTTATGTTCCCTATAGGATATTCGTAGAATTCTTCTGTAGCATTTACACTCGAAAGCCTGTAATCTTCTCTCCATGTCCGTAGTGAGTGTCCAACTCTCACAACCATACAACACAACGGAAAGCACCAGCGACCTATACAGTTTGATTTTCACTCCAACACTGATGTTGCTTTTCCAAATCACAGTTAGCCTTGACAAGGACGCTAAAGCCATCTCCAGCCTTATTTTTAGTTCTGCTTTGCATTTACCATCGCTGCATATACTTGATCCGAGGTATTTGAAGGTATTCACCTCTTCAAGCTTATGTTCATTCATCATGATATTAGTCTGGTTTTCTGTGTCTCTGCTGTTTACCAAGATTTTGCTCTTATCTGAATTGATTTCCATTCCGTACTTGCTGGTAACTTTTTCTAATTTTGATGTTAATTCTTGCAATGATTGTTCTGACCCAGCTATAAGATCAATATCATCAGCGAAACGCAAGTTGCAAATAGGGCGACCTCCGATCGATATAGACGTGTTGTAGTCATGCAATGCCTCTTGTATGATGTGCTCTAAGTATATGTTAAAAAGTACTGGGGACATTATGCATCCCTGTAAATTTTAATATGAGTATATGCCATCTTTGTCATGTCTATCGTAATAAACTGCAGTAATGAACAGTCGAGTCGAGTACTCCACTCACCTAAGTCAAGTGATGTAGTACATTATTCAACTTTTATTTTTTTTTAATTTGTAAATCCGGCTCCGGCTTCGGCTCCGGTCGGATCTCACTGACCAAATCCGACCAAATCCGGCTCGGGCCGGATTCCCAAAATTTGAATCCGGTACAGCACTAATCACAAGACGCTTCTGCTACATGTATGTAATTTAGTTTTAGAAATGTGAATGTCCTTGTTCTTTTCTGTATACATTTTTAATGTCGTTAATGTTAAAACTTCTTTGCAATCCAAAAGTCTACGAATTGTTCTCTTAATTATTTTCTTTAACAAAATTATCTACAACATTTTTTCGTCCTCTCCATTTTTTTTTTAAAACTATGGTTATCTTCACGTAACCACCGTCTATTGTCTATTGTCTTTCCCCATGTGGTTTGTTCTCCACTTTTGCCGTTAAGCGTAGAGGTGATTAGAGCTCGAGTTTGCGTTCTAAAGCCAGATGTGTGGCCTCGGCTGTGCTATGACCGTGTCTGTACAGGATGTCCTGACGTTTTCTATCCATCTTTTCCGTGGTCTTCCTCTGGCTTTGTACCCTGATCTCATTTGATTATATGCTTGTACGGGTAGCTTTTCATGATACATTCACATAATGTGGCTAAACCACTGATCTGTTCTCTCTCTATGTAATCTGTACAAGATATACCTATTCTTTCCCTGATATATTCATTTCGCAATCTGTCAAGCCTGGTGACCCCGACAGATTTCCTCAATCATTTCATCTCACATGTCACTATCTTTCTGTAATGTGAAGATGAGAGAGACCAGGTTTGGCACTGGTAACACAGTGTTGGTAGGAATATACTGTAGATCATTTGTCTCTTAACTTCCATCTCGATCTTGGGGTGAAGAAATAGTGGTGACAGTTGGTAAGTTACTGCATTTGCCTTTTGACATCTCATCTCTATTTCTCTATCGAAGCTTTCATTTTCTGTAAAAATAATACCGCGATATTTGAACTCTGTTACTAATTGCAACCACCGTGAATGTTTGAAATACTATGAAATAGAGTTTTGCGTCACGCCTTTTGTGAAAAATATTTGTACAATTTCATAGTTATACTTTTTAGTGCAATGAATTTAATTTTCAAAGACATGTTTGTAATATAGTTGTAAATGCTGCTTTATGTAATTATGTACAAAACCATGAAATGTTGAAGACATCACAATAAAAACATGTCTAATATGAGATACAACTTTGAGGAAAATGACAGTCTGCTGTTATTTTAATATGTTGTTCGTCCATCACAAGTGATGATGACCATTTGTTACATCCACTTTTGAAAATTCAATTTTAGTTATGTCCTTGATTATGAGTTCGTAGATGGCTAATGAGCCCTATTCGAGCTGTAAATGTCCTTGGAAAGTTTGGACATGGAATAACGACAGTAGACGGATCTTGGTCTATCCGTGACTTTCTAGCTGCTCTCCGCTGTTGAGCTGCTGTATTTCTCTTCTTTTCACAAGACGATGCGCTCTTTTTTATTTTAGAACGCCATGTAGATCTATTTTGTGCAAGTTCTTCCCACGTATCGTGGTCTATTTCAAAGGCTTTCAGTGAGTCCTTTAACGAGTCCTTGTAGCGCTTCCTTTGGCCACCTTGAGATCGTATACCCTTCTCTAGCTCACCATAGAGAAGTATCTTTGGCAGACGATGGTCTGGCATACGTACAAATGACCTGCCCAACGAATCTGTGTCTGCATCAGGATCGTGTCAATGCTGGGATACCAGCTCTATCAAGGACAGTGGTATCTGGAATCTTGTCTTGGCATCTGATGTTCATAACTTTTCTGAGACAATTTGTATGAAAATGATTTAGTTTTTTCACATGACGTCTATACACAGTCCATGTTTCACTAGCGTAAAGCAGCACTGGAAGTACCACTGCTCTGTAAACTTTCAGCTTAGTCTGTAGGTTAATGCCATTTCTACGCCAAACATTTGCGTACAATTATTTTAATATAATAAACTAGGAAATCTCTAAACAAAATGCTTACTTAACGTGTCACACGTGTAAATATTAATTGATGTTCTAAGTTCTTGCTATTCGATGCAAGTAAGATGCTCACTAAAGACATTACCCGGTAATATAATGTAATCAACGATATCGTCTTCTTATATAATCGTGCATATAATTGGCTAGTACATTCACACTTTGCCTAACAACCAATGGTCACATCATATGTAAGCTCTATCATATGTAAGCGTTGTGATATGAAGTATATTGGTGAGACTGGTAGACGTTTAGCTGATAGATTCGCCGAACATTTGAGAGATATTCCGAATCATCGTGACTCCCCAGTGGCTAATCATTTTAACAGCCCGTCACATCATGGTAGCTCTTATGTCTCTGTAACCGGTTTGTTACGTTGTTATTCCGGTGACCGGCAACGTCAGTCCTTGGAATATCGTCTCATTTGTCATATGGGAGTCTTGCAACCACACGGAATGAACATTAATCACCGTTTTGTTTGAGTTACCCACTTTTTCTTTATACCCTCTACTCCCGTATTGCACTGATTCTTGTAATTATTTGTCTTTGTACACTTTCGTGAATAATTATTATTTTTGTGTTTGCCGTTCTTCTATATAATTCCTTTATGTCTTCTTTCGTTTGTGTATGTCAATATGTGATTATTTTGTACTCTACCATTTTGTTATTGTTAAATCATTTACATATTTAGATTTTGATTTCCTCGTTTTTATTACAGTTGTCTCTTCGATGGGTGCCCACACATGTATAGTTATATGTATATGCATTTCGTTTTACATGGTTCTATGTATCCACACAATTACTTTGGGTCACACATTTGTATGTATACATATGTAGTTGTTATAGCATTATCTTTATGTGAACGAACGTTTATATTTACATTAATATATGTATATGTTTCTATGTGTACGAATGTTCATGTTATTATTTATGTGAGAAAGTGTTTATGTGCATGAATGTTCATATTTATGTATACATATATATATGTATATATTTATGTGAGCGCTTTTTTATGTTAATGCACGTATCTCCATTCTGTGTCAATGTGTATACCTATTCTGGTGTGAGCCCTTTCCTGTGTGTGGATATATTTACATGCCTGTGCATTTTGTGTGGGTATTCTTCACACATCTGTGTCCATCTTGTTATGTGTTTATTTCTTGACTCTTGGTGTGTGTTTACATTTCTATGTATGTTTAGGTTTGGTTTTATATATATGTTTATGTCTATATTTGGTTTCACATTCATTCCATGCGTTTTCAAATGTTGATTCTTCTTGTATCCTTCCTTCCCCAAACCCACTCACCCCACCACCACACAACCTCATCATTACTCATCTATCATTGTCATATGCCATTCTTGTTGGCGTAGGTGACCATGGTTCTCTGTTCACAGTATTGTTATCAGGATCGTTGTTTCCAAGCCTTGCTAGGTTGTCACATGAATATTTCCTCACGTCCCCATCTGTCTCTGTTCCCTTCAGTCTTGCCTGTTGTGACTATGTTTTTAAAACCTGCCTGTCTTATAAAGTGACAAAAGGGGTATTTTTCTTATCTTTTTCTTTTATTATTCTTGCACTCATCTATAGTGTCTCTAATTTCCCACTTTCGGTTTGTTTATAATGAATGCACGCATTTTCACTTTTACTAGATGCGTTGCCATCCCTGCGCTATGGAGACGGTGCTTGATGAAATATAGACATCTATTTTTATTTTTTATTTTGTCGTTTTCTGTTGTTTGTCTCTTGAAAAAGGTTCAATTTGAGCCGATACGTAGAGTATTGTCCTGTTTAGTTTTATTGTATGTTTTTTATATATACTTTTTTTAATATATTTTTATTAATAGGCTAGGTAAGTGTTATAATAACCTGTTTACCTCATTTTGCGTTACTAACAACCAATGAATAACAAGAATGCAAAATACAACAATAAACAAACGCAATTCTCTTCGTTGAGAAAATATATAGCACTTTTCAATGCAAACCCGTCTATTATTACGACCATCAAATGAAAAGTATTGCTACCTTAAAAACGGCATTCGTATCGACGGCTGCGATAAATCCGTTCAATGTAGAAAATAATTGATCATAATTCTGTAACGTAGTTAAGAAATAATGCATTCATGCAAAATATGAAGACTATACGTTCAATCGTTACAGAGAAAATAGAAAATATCGGTTGACAACTATTTATGAACGCATTATAACAGAACTAGACTACTGTAATATTACTAACATGAGTAGGCTATTGTAATGTTACTAACATAATTGTGTTACTATGATGCTAGTAACTAATCGTGATTATAATTATTTAAACACAGTGACAGCGCGTGGGGAAGTTACGTTATTTAATTACATTTACATCTTGGTAGAGACAAATTATTTCGCCACATTTACATCGTAGGGAAATTGCATTATTGAATCACATTTACATCGTAGGGAAGTAACATTATTGAATCACATTTACATCGTAGGGACGTAACATTATTGAATCACATTTACATCGTAGGGAAGTAACATTATTGAATCACATTTACATCGTAGGGAAGTAACTTAATTGAATCACATTTACATCGTAGGGAAGTAACATTATTGAATCACATTTACATCGTAGGGAAGTAACATTATTGAATCACATTTACATCGTAGGGAAGTAACATTATTGAATCACATTTACATCGTAGGGAAGTAACATTATTGAATCACATTTATATCGTAGGGAAGTAACATTATTGAATCACATTTACATCGTAGGGAAGTAACATTATTGAATTACATTTACATCGTAGGGAAGTAACATTATTGAATCACATTTACATCGTAGGGAAGTAACATTATTGAATCACATTTACATCGTAGGGAAGTAACATTATTGAATCATATTTACATCGTAGGGAAGTAACATTATTGAATCACATTTATATCGTAGGGAAGTAACATTATTGAATCACATTTACATCGTAGGGAAGTAACATTATTGAATCACATTTACATTGCAGGGAAGTAACATTATTGAATCACATTTACATCGTAGGGAAGTAACATTATTGAATCACATTTACATCGTAGGGAAGTAACATTATTGAATTACATTTACATCGTAGGGAAGTAACATTATTGAATCACATTTACATCGTAGGGAAGTAACATTATTGAATCACATTTACATCGTAGGGAAGTAACATTATTGAATCATATTTACATCGTAGGGAAGTAACATTATTGAATCACATTTACATCGTAGAGAAGTAACATTATTGAATCACATTTACATCGTAGGGAAGTAACATTATTGAATCACATTTACATTGCAGGGAAGTAACATTATTGAATCACATTTACATCGTAGGGAAGTAACATTATTGAATCACATTTACATCGTAGGGAAGTAACATTATTGAATCACATTTACATCGTATGGAAGTAACATTATTGAATCACATTTACATTGTAGGGAAGTAACATTATTGAATCACATTTACATCGTAGGGAAGTAACATTATTGAATCACATTTACATCGTAGGGAAGTAACATTTCACAATATCAAATGACATTTACATAGTTGACGTGTTCAGTTCCAGAAATAGAAAAGTGGCCATGAGTGCGTGAGTAATTGTGTGTGTCTTAGTACCTTGAGGGTCAGGTTTATTTTTCTTCCAGTTTTTACAATTTCTGAATGGACTGAAATACCTATCTCTATCTGTCCCTTGATTAATCTTATCCAATAGGAGCTCCAGAATTGTCAACATGGCCAATCGGATTCATCATCTCGCAAACGTGGTCGATTGGCCAGCTAACCAGTTTTCCGGTCGGTTCCGAGATTCAGACGGGTCTTGTGAGGATAATTACGTCACTTGTCTTCCAATGGGCATTCCAGGCGACAGAAAAACGATATAGCCAAAATGTTACGTACTTATGATGTATGAGCTGGGTTGAGATGTCGATAATGGCTATTTATGAGGAGGGATTAGGTGAGACCGGTCGCTGTAAAGAAGTACACTGCACAGAAAGTCAACATAACTTCATTCGTACATTTGTACTGCACAGAAAGTCAACACAACGTCAGTCGTATATTTGTACTGCACAGAAAGTCAACACAACTTCAGTCGTATATTTGTACTGCACAGAAAGTCAACATAACTTCATTCGTACATTTGTACTGCACAGAAAGTCAACACAAATTCATTCCTACATTTGTTATTATTGTATAGATTTCGTTGGTTACTATTTATATAATCGGATTGGCATGCCAAAAATAACCTAGGCCGACTAACGAAATGTACGGAATTAATAAAAATCAGTCTTTCAGTTATGTTTACCTTTCTGCACACAGGTTGTTATATACGGATCTCGGTCATGGATTAAGAAAATAATTGTACGGAGTGAGTATTTTATGTACATTAACTATGAACTGGTGTACCATGTTGGCACGCACCTAGGTTATACATTAGCATTTTTTGAAAGTGTTTGAAAATTGCGTTTGAGTATGTGTTTGTATGAGGGTACTTGTTTGTAGGAGAACATTTTTCAAATAAAGACTTCCTTTCCTATTTTTCTCTTATATGATTGACTTCCCTGCACTCTAGTTACCCGTTATGTAGTCCGTCCCTTTCAACGAAGCAGCGGACAGCCTGCCGAGAATATTTCTCATAGCATTCAACTCCGTATATTCAAGCAATAATCCACAGGATCTACTACAAAATTTCACTTTATAAACAAGATGTGGCCAATTGGTATAGAACTCGTAAACTCTTCAGCACACAGCGATCTCACTACGCCACTTTACCCATAACGCAAGATAAAGACTTACAATTCATTCACGATTTATTTAAATGCACTGATGGTTCAGAATGTCTAAATCTGTTGTTCTCGATAGAATCTCTCATCTGGTGTTCTCAATACAATAGAAGAACTCGCTGTATAAGTATTATTCATGCACGTAATTTTGTTGTTCAACCAATAATTGACAAGGATATTAAAAAATTCAGTTCTAACAAAATTATATTTGGAACCGAAAACTTTGTGAACAAACGGAAAATGACTGGAGCACGTCGGTTATAAGAGTGTATTGCACAATGAACCATAGTAGTATGTAGTCAGCACATCAGGCCCCCGAATATGCCGAATGTGCTAATATAGCTCATAATAAAATACTCGTGTGGAAAGTTCGTGCCAAGGTTATGCCAAATGTGCAGAGTGTGCATTATATATTCCATATAACAAAATACTCTCTGTGGAAAGGTCGTGTCGAATGTGCCGAGTGTGCTTTATATACCTCATATAACAAATTACTCGCTGTGGAGCGGTCGTGCAAACGTGACGCCATGTGGCACCATGTTACTTATCATGATAATATATAGGTCAAACAACAATAAACTCGAGACCGAAAACAAGTCCTAATATGGCGATCATCCGAGTGACCGTGGGTGTGAGCCGGTTCGAACCGGTCATCAGGGCCATAAATAACGTCTGTCATAAATGATCCACAGACCGGGCCAGATGTTGCAAGAGCCTGAAAATCATGTGTATAACATATGTGATGTTACGTATAATACCGACACGTGGTGTCAACATTAAACAAAAATGACACCACCTGTGACTTAGATTAAAAGGGCACATTAGTGTGGGGGACATCCATTTGTTTATTATTTTTCCAAATTACCAACCCATACAACGCGTATTTAAGTATTTTCTTGCTAACAACATAAAGCATTTTCCATGTTTTTTTTTATCTCGTCGTCAGTTATCACCATTTACACCTAGACAACTCACTTTTAGAATTTTTCCATATGATCAAATAGACTAATTGTCTCTTTTCTGTACCTGTATGATAGAAGTTTCATCAGTTTTACAACCCAACAGAGGCTATTTCCAGTCACCAGACTGCTTGTTTATCATTTTTTTAAATAAATTAACAGACGATACGAATGAGTATTTCAATATTGTCTTGCTAACAACATAAAGCATTTGACATGTTTTAATTGTGTTTCTTTGTCACTGTAAAAAACTTTCACAACTAGATAAAGCCCGTTTATCACTTATATGAGCAACGATAATATTTGTCTTTTCTGTAATCGTGGGTACAGTTTTCATCAGTTTTAATATCCAACAGAGGCTATTTCCTGTCGTCAGTCTTCTTATTTATCCGTTTTTCTAAATTAGCAGGCCATACGAAAGAGTATTTTAGTATTTTCTTATTAACAACAAAGAATTTGGCAAGTTTTAGCTGTGTTTCTTCGCGTGCTAATACTTTTCACAACCAGACAACGCACGTCTAGGATCTTTTCATATGATCAAGGGTACTATTTGTCTCTCTTTACTGTACGTGTCGGGTATGGATGCCAGTGCTTTTATGACCCAATATGTACTATTTTCATAAAACAAACTGCTTGCTTATCAGCTTTCTAAATTAACATCCAAACCGAAAGAATATTTCCGCTCTTTCTTACCACCGACCCTTAACCTTTGTAACCATAAAACCCATACCAGATAACACACAAAAATTAGGCATGTTTCTTTTAAATTTATGAAACGACATCATTTATCACCTTTCACAACTAGGAAAGCCACGTTTCGCAGTTTTCTAAATCCTGGGCGGGTACCCTGCGCTGACACTTCGTGGTGATATCCCGTGGTGTTATCCTGTTTGAATATCCCATGCAGATAGCCCTGGTCGATAACCGGGTTGATATCACCTGTCAATAGCCAAGGCTGATATCCGCTGTTGATATCTATGTTAATGGTCCAGGACACTAGACCCTGCTAATAGTTCGTGCGGATATCGTCATACTATCAATCCTTTCTAATATTCGCTGTTAACACCATCCAGACTAAAATCAATTGATACAGTGATATGTGACTGTGAACCACTGACACATTTCTTACCACTAAATACAGATACAAAATAAGAGGCGTGGTAGCTGGTTATCGTTTTGCATATATTTCACAGTTATAGACAGAACCTCAAGGTTACCGACAGGTCAGAAACATCACCATCACCCAACAGTTATCAACAGGTCACCAAAAACCAGAGCATTCCAGATCTGCAAATGGCACGTCAGATACTGAGCCAGATTATAACAGGGCGGCAGATACAAAACTAGCTAGATACCAAACGTGCTCGGGATCAGAAGCAAGCCAAGCTATTTCAAGCCCTCACTAAAGGGTGGAGTTAAAAAGCAACTCAGGAGCAAACAGTAATAGCTAGTTATTATATTGATATTTATTATCTTCTTACGACTTTGGTTGCGTGATAGAAAACAACTGAAAATGGCCACTCAACATTACAAAACACCTGCTGAATGTTACAAAATATAATGCTTATGTTACATTAAAATACGCATATATATATATATATATAAACTCACACTCAGATTGTTGTGTTTGATCTATATTTGTGTATGTGTGCCTATAAAAATGTGCTCATCCACATCAAATACGATGATGTTTTCTCGCCACCCACCATACACAGAACCGTGAAATCCCAAGCTGAAATATCCCCAGTACGGATTCGTGAAGGGTGGGTGGCGAGGATACTTCATCGTATTTGATATGAATGAGCAAATTTTTATAGGCACACAAATATAGATAAAACACAACAATCTGAGTGTGATTTTATATATGCTTTTATTAGTGTAACGTAAGTATCGTATTATTGAAACATTCGGCAGTTGTTTTGTAATGTTGAGTGACCATTTTAAGTTTCTTCTATCACGCAACCCAAATCGTAAGAAGATAATAACTATCAATATAACAACTAGCTTTTACTGTTTTGTATCCTGGGTTGCTTCTAACCCCACTCCTTAGTGAAGGCGTGAAATAGCTTGGCTTGCTTCTGATCCCGAGCACGTTTGCTATCTAACTAGTTCTGTATCTGCCGCCCCGTTGTAAACTGGCTATTTATCTGACGTGCCATTGGGAGATCTGGAGTGCTCTGGTTTTCGTGACCTGTGGATAACCGTTGGGTGATGGTGGTATTCCTGACCTGTGGATAACCTTGAGGCTCTGGGTTTTACAGACGCTACTTTATAACAACAAGACAAAAACATATAGTACAATAAAAGAGACAGTCCACGTATACAACACAACAGTACGGCACGCTGGTAAAACATATTCATAGATGGTTGGTGTGCCATTGAAACACCAATGAAATATTGTATTATATAAGATGGTCCTACATTCCAACAATGGTACGATATATTCATAGATAAATTGATGTGTCATTGAAACACCAATGAAATATCGTGTTTTATAAAATTGACTTACAGACCAACACTACGAAGCTATGGTAAGACATATTCCACTAGCCGGCCGTTAGGGTTTGCAAAAGTTTTCAAATCAGATTTAGTGTTTTGTTGTGTTCTCCTCCCAATCAGGTAATCCTCCAAGCCTGGGTCAGATACAGATCAGGTCCGTATCTGTGGTCTAATGCCATCATAATGCGAGACAGAACCATATGTTACTCATTTTTGTTATCTATATGATCGATATGTGGTAGCTGTTGGGTTAATTTTGTCGTTTATATGTTATAGGCTAATTCAACGAATGTCTTTGCCTTGTCGAAAAAACATACTCCATAAACATAAGCAGATCAAAACGTTGTATGAAGTTAGTGTGAAAAGATTGATATATGTTGTAAAAGTGTTGTTCATAGCTTCGAAATGTGACATACCATATAGTGTGATGCCCATAAATATAGAAATTTGAACCATACTAACATCTAAATAAATTAAAACGCGGTGAAAATCAACTTTATACAGTGATACGGATATTCTATCTTAATGCCGGACTCAGAAACAAGACGATTTAGCAAACAATCGATATAATTGATGGTTTGTATGTGTGAGGGGCTATAGTGATAATCAGAAGTGATGGTGTTATTTTGCTTGGTGTGATAAATGTTCGCTTATGACTAGTAAAATAAAAGAACTGGTACATAGACATATAGAATATTTCATGACGCTTAGGATTAGTGAAAGTGGTATTTTGGATCACAAGGGATAATAAATATCAGAGACAGTCCTTCGTGGTCTCATTAATTCGTGGTGTTTCAAGTATCCACACCGAACGTGTTTTCTAGTGTGTTACCGAGTTATAATAAATAGCCGAAAAACTAACCTCTGTTGTTGTCTAATTAGACGTTATGGTTTCAGTCTAACCGGTAAGTTGGTTGTATATATTACCTTTTTGTTGTTATATGTTGTATGTTAGTTTTTATGTTGCTTACCTCTTCAGTCTGTGGTTATCTAACAAGCATGCCCGCTAGTCAATGCATGAGTTATGTACGGTTATAATTGGGTGTTGTTTGCTCATAGTACTTTTTTTATTATTGCATATATTCGGTTAATAAGCGATGATTTGATTATGGTTTGCTTGTTACAACGACTAAAGTATATGTTTATGTTGTATTGACATCTTTGTGTCTTATCATCACCAGGTCGCCCCGGCTAGCTTAACCTACATCTGTGAAACTTGTGGGAAGGAGTTTAAATGAGTATATACACATTGTCAGAATTTGCACCTTAAGCATGGACATAACTGTTCTGCTTGTAAGAATGAATACTATGATGTTGCGTCGTTACAACGGCACGTAAAGAAACACCAGTCACAAAGGAATGTCCCTGTTTGTTAACTTCCTCGATATATTTTTCGCATATGTTTATTTCTTCTAATTTCTGTATATCTACTTGCACTGATGCTTTGTGTTTTTCTTGTGCTTGATATATTTCGCTCTGTTTTTTTTAATGTAATTATTACCGCCTTAAGGTCAGTGTCTGTTGCGCATTACCAGACACATGTTAGGCATTACTCGTGCGTGTGTTATTTTTCGTCTATTGTTTAGAGTATAAAGTCAATGTGGCTCTTGCATTCCAGACTGTTCAATTTATACCATGTGTCCACTTGTGACTGTCTAGAAGGTGTTGGTTATCAAGAGGTTGTGTTGGATGCATGTATCTATTAGTTTATAACCGTTGTCGTTAATCTTGTTTCTTGTGTCGCCGAAAGGTCCTTTATATTCCTCTATTCCTTCTCTATTTGTTCCAAGATGTGCATTTAATCTCCCAATATATATATAGGTCATCTTCATTGTTGCTGTTATTTATTAATTTGTTTACATCATCGAACAATTTCTCTCTTTAGTTTTCGTTGTTTAGCGCGTTACATGGGACATAGGCCTCAATAAATGTTGTGCTTATATGGTACATTGTAATCGATATTTTACAATCAAATCTACTCTTACTTAGTCGTGATTTTCTCGTCGAGCGTTAAAATAGCAAAATAGCATTCAATCTTTACACATTTTCACGTGATAATTCAGTCGGCGTGCTTTGACAGTCTTCCACTTTTTAGAGCAGCCACAGATATCTCGTACTAATTATTTTTAAACTATTGATTGATTCAGTGCCCTTTGTCGACGATAACTTAATGATCACCATTGTCTATAGTTAAAAGTCATCTAAAGTCAAAACTGATACTTAATTATCAACTTCTGCTTTGCTACCCTGTTACAAGAGCACTCAAATATGGTACTAGTCATCATTTCAGAGCACTCAAATATGGTACTAGTCATCATTTCAGAGCACTAAAATATGGTACTAGTCATCATTTCAGAGCACTCAAATATGGTACTAGTCATCATTTCAGAGCACTCAAATATGGTACTAGTCATCATTTCAGAGCACTAAAATATGGTACTAGTCATCATTTCAGAGCACTAAAATATGGTACTAGTCATCATTTCAGAGCACTAAAATATAACACTATTCATCATTTCATCCATACATTTGATTGCTAATCAGAAAATGTAAATGATATCTTCTTTGCATACCTGAAACTGGTAGGAAACTTGAGTTTTCACAAACAACAGTCTAATTCACGACATACATGAGAATAAATAGCACAAATAGCACATGATTACGACATGTGTAACAGGTTCACTGAATACGTTAGAACGCTAAGACTAGAGTATTACTCTAGAGCAAGGGTCGGGAACCTTTTTGTCTGAGAGAGCCATGGACACCATACATTTTGAAAAGTAATTATGTCAGAGTCATACATTATGTTTAAAACTAAATATTCAAGCAAATGTGTGCATTTTGTGTAATATCAACACTAAGAGTACAATAATTATGTCTCTGAATTATTTTTATTGCTGTTGCTAATCAATAATGAGTATTTCTTACCATTAATATGACTTCTGATGCTGAGCTAGGATTTTAGACTTTAGCTCATTTGTAGAATGAAATATTGATATGCAATTAATATGTAGATCAAAGGAGTCTAAAGAAACATTTTTTTTTATAATCGAAAATGTGTCTGTGAGTCAGATGCAGCCATCAATAGAGCCACATCTGGCTCGCGAGATATGGGTTCCCGATCCCTGCTCTAGAGGGATAGAGCGCGACAGTTCACGTTACATTGGCAACGCGTTATGATGTAGAAACATTGTCACAGAATTGATCCGTTGTTGAAATGCAGTTTTTCATACAATACATTCTTCAACGTATAGATATATTTCAATTGTTGTTATTACTATTAGTGTGATTATTTTCTTTCAGGTTGCAAAGAATAGGACCACGGCTTTCTTTCCAGACATGCTGTAGCAGGCGAATAAGGAAAGTGGAGGGATTTTCTGACAATCTGTCACCTGTGACAACAATGCATCATTTCTACATCTTGTCTCAATTTCTGACTTTTGTCTTCTATCAAATAATACCTTTGAATGGCGAAGAGATGGAGGACAGCGGTCATTGCATCTTTTGTCATTTTGTGACAGACTCCTAGGTTACGGGGAATACTTAATGTAACATCATTGCTATGGGTAGAAACATCTGACAGAAGAATGATGAATTAGTTGAACCAGATATTATGTGATGTGTGATCCTTGAAAGAAGTTACTCATTCTGTAATACTGGCGCACTGTGTGCTGTTCTCCTGGCTGGACGTGGTAATCCTAGTATACTCGCGCACTGTGTGCTGTGCTCCTGGCAGGTCGTGTAATCCTAGTATACTGGCGCACTGTGTGCTGTGTGCTTGGTGCTGAGTGCTGTGCTCCTGGCAGGTTATGGTAATCCTAGTATACTAGCGCACTGAGTGCTGTGATCATGGCAGGTCATGGTAATCTTAGAATACTGGCGCACAGTGTGCTGTGCTCCTGGCAGGTCGTGGTAATCCTAGTATACTGTCGCACTGTGTGCTGTGCTCCTGGCAGGTTGTGTTAATCCTAAAATACTGGCGCACTGTGTGCTGTATGCATGGTGCTGTGTGCTGTGCTACTGGCAGGTTGTGATAATCCTAGAATACTGGAGCACTGTGTACTGTGATCCTGGCAGGTCGTAGTAATCCTATAATACTGGCACACTGTTTGCAGTGCTCCTGGCAGGTCATGGTAATCTTAGTATACTGGCGCACTTTAAAGACGTGGTAATCCTACTATACTGGAGCACTGGAAGGGCGTGGTAATCCTAGTATACTGGCGCACATTAAAGACGTAGTAATCCTAGTATACTGGCGCACTTAAAGACGTGGTAATCCTTGTATACTGGAGCACTGGAAGGGCGTGGTAATCCTACTATACAGGAGCACTGGAAGGGCGTGGTAATCCTAGTATAGTGGAGCATTGGAAGGGCGTGGTAATCCTAGTATACTGGAGCACTGGAAGAGAGTGGTAATCCTAGTTTACTGGGTTAGTTTAAAGAAGTAGTAATCCTAGTATACTGGAGCACTGGAAGGGCGTTGTAATCCTGGTATACTGGAGCACTAGCAAGGCGTGGTAATAGTAGTATACTGGAGCACTGGAAGGGCGTGGTAAACCTAGTATAATGGAGCACTGGAAGGGCGTGGTAATCCTAGTATACTGGAGCATAGAAAGGTCGTGGAAATCCTAGTATACTGGTGCACTTTAAAGACGTGGTAATCAAAGTATACTGGAGCACTGGAAGGGCATGGAAATCCTAGTATACTAGAGCACTGGAAATGCGTTGTAATCCTAGTATACTGAAGCACTGGAAGAGCTTGGTAATCCTTGTATAGTGGAGCACGTGAAGGGCATGGTAATCCTTGTATACTGGAGCACTGGAAGGGCATGGTAATCCTAGTATACTGGAGCACTGGAAGGGCGTGGTAATCCTACTATAGTGGTGCAGTGGAAAGACGTGGTAATCATAGTATACTGGAGAACTGGAAGGGCGTGGTAATCCTAGTATACTGGCGAACTTTTAAGTCGTGGTAATCCTATTATACTGGCGCACATTAAAGACGTGGTAATCCTAGTATATTGTCGCACTGGAAAGGAATAGTAATCCTAGTATTCTGGAGCACTAGAAGGGCGTGGTATATATTAGAAAAAGTCAAGGACGTGGAAATTTTATTATACTTGGGCACAGGAAGGGCGTGGTAATCATAGTATACTAGGGCACTGAATGCTGTGATTCTGGCAGGTCGTGGTAATCCTAGTATACTGGCGCACTGTGTGCTGTGCTCCTGGAAGGTTGTGTTAATTCTAAAATACTGGCGCACTTTGTGTTGTATGCGTGGTGCTGTGTGCTGTGCTCCTGGCAGTTTGTGATAATCCTAGTATACTAGGGCACTGTGTGCTGTGATCCTGGCAGGTCGTGGTAATCCTAGTATACTGGCGCACTGTGTGCTGTGCTCCTGGAAGGTTGTGTTAATTCTAAAATACTGGCGTACTTTGTGCTGTATGCGTGGTGCTGTGTGCTGTGCTCCTGGCAGGTTGTGATAATCCTAGTATACTGGAGCACTGTGTACTGTGATCCTGGCAGGTTGTGGTAATCCTAGAATACTGGCACACTTTGTGCAGTGCTCCTGGCAGTTCGTGTTAATCCTAGTATACTGGCGCACATTAAAGACATGGTAATCCTAGTATACTGGAGCACTGGAAGAGAGTGGTAATCCTAGAATACTGGTGCACTTTAAACACGTGGTAATCAAAATATACTGGAGCACTGGAAGGGCATGGAAATCCTAGTATCCTGGAGAACTGGAAGGGCTTGTTAATCCTAGTATACTGGCGCCCTTTAAAGATGTGGTAATCCTAGTATACTGGAGAACTGGAAGGGGGTGGTAATCCTAGAATACTGGCGCACTTGAAGGGCGTGGTAATCCTAGTATACTGGCGAAGTTTAAAGACGTGGTAATTCAAGTATACTGGACCACTGGAAGGGTGTGGTAATCCTAGTATACTGGAGCAGTGGAAATACGGGTAATCCTAGTATACGGGAGCACTGGAAGGGCGTGGTATTCATAGTATACTGTCGAACGTTTAAGTCGTGGTAATCCGAGTATACTGGAGCAATTTAAAGACGTGGTAATCCTAATATACTGGCGCACTTTAAAGACGTGGTAATCCTAGTATATTTTCGCACTGGAAAGGAATAGTAATCTTAGTATTCTGGAGTACTAGGAGGGCATGGTAATCCTAGTATACTGGAGCACTGGATGGGCGTGGTAATCCTAGTATACTAACGCACTTTAAAGACGTGGTTATCAAACTATACTGGAGCACTGGAAGGGCGTGGTAATCCTAGTATAATAGAGCACTGGAAAGGCGTGGTAATACTAGTATTCTGAAGCACTGGAAGGACGTGGTAATCCTAATATACTGGAGCACATGAAGGGCGTTGTAATCCTTCTATACTGGAGCACTGGATGGCTGTGGTAATCCTAGTATAATGGAGCACAGGAAGGGCGTGGTAATCTTAGTATCCTGTAGCACTGGAAGAGCGTATTAATCCTAGTATACTGGCGCACTTTAAAGACGTAGTAATCCTAGTATAATGGTTCACTATAAAGACGAGATAATCCTAATATACTGGAGCACTCGAAGGGCGTGGTAATTCTAGTATACTGGAGCACTGGAAGGGCGTGGTAATCCTAGCATACTGGCGCACTTTAAAGACGTGGTCATCCTAGTATACTGGAGGACTGGAAGGGCGTATTAATCCTAGTATACTGGAGCACTGGAAGGAGGTGGTAATGCTAGTATACTGGAGCACTGGAAGTGCGTGGTAATCCTATTTTACTGGAGCACTGGAAGGACTTGGTAATCCTAGTATACAGGAGCACTGGTAGGGCGTGGTATTCCTAGTATACTAGAGCACTGGAAGGTTGTGGTAATCGTAGTATTTTGGAGCACAGGAAGGGCGTGGTAATCCTAGTATACTGGTGCACGTTAAAGACGTAGTAGTCCTAGTATACTGGATCACTGGAAGGGCGTAGTAATCCTACTATACTGGCGCACTTTAAGGACGTGGTAATCCTTGTAAACTGGCGAACTTTAGAGGCGTGGTAATCCTAGTATATTGGCGCACTTTAATGAATGGTAATTCTATTATAATGGAGCACTGGAAGAGCGTGGTAATCCTAGTATTCTGGAGCACTGGAAAGACATGGTAAACCTAGTATACTGGAGCACTGGAAGGGCGTGGTAATCCTAGTATACTAGAGCACTGGAACGGCGTGGTAATCCTAGTATACTAGAGCACTGTAATGGCGTGGTAATTTTAGTATACTAGTGCACTTTAAAGATGAGAGAATCCTAGTTTACTAGCGCACTTTAAAGTCGTGGTAATCCTTGTATACTGCCTCACTGCAAAGGAATAGTAATCCTAGTATAGTGGAGCACAGGAAGGGCGTGGTAATCGAATTATACTGGCGCACTTTAAGGACGAGGTAATCTTAGAAAACTGACGCACTGTAATGACGTGGTAATCCTAGTATACCGGCGCACGTGAAGTGCGTGGTAATCCTAGTATAATGAAACAATGGAAAGACGTGGTAATACTAGTATACTGGAACACTGGAAGGGCGTGGTAATCCTAGTATACTGGTGCACTGGAAGGGCGTGGTAATCCTAGTATACTGGCACACTTTAAATACGTGGTAATCCTAGTATACTGGAACAAATTAAAGAAGTGGTAATCCTAGTATACAGTCGCACTGGAAAGGAATAGTAATCCTAGTATTCTGGAGCACTGTAAGCGCGTGTTAATCCTAGTATACTAGAGTAACTGAAGTCCGTATTAATCCTAGTATACTGCCGCCCTTTAAAGACGTGGTAATCCTAGTATACTGGAGCACGGGCGGGAAGGGCATGGTAATCCTAGTATGCTGGAGCACTGAAAGCGCTTGTTAATCCTAGTATACTGACGCATTTAAAGGGCGTGGTAATCCTATTATACTGGAGCACTAGAAGGGCGTGGTAATCCTAGTATACTGGAGCACTGGACGGGTGTGGTAATCCTAGTATATGGGAGCACAGGAAGGGCGTGGTAATTCTAGTATACTGGAGCACAGGAAAGGCGTGGTAATCCTAGTATACTGGAGCACCTGATGGGCGTGGTAATCCTAGTATACTGGCGCACATGAAGGGCGTGGTAATCCTAGTATACTGGCGCACTATAAAGGATGGTAATTCTAGTATAATGGAGCACTGGAAGAGCGTGGTAATCCTAGTATTCTGGAGCACTGGAAAGACATGGTAATCCTAGTATACTGGAGCACTGGAAGGGCGTGGTAATCCTAGTATACTAGAGCACTGGAAGGGCGTGGTAATCCTAGTATACTAGAGCACTGGAATGGCGTGGTAATCTTAGTATACTAGTGCACTTTAAAGATGAGAGAATCCTAGTTTTCTAGCGCACTTTAAAGTCGTGGTAATCCTTGTATACTGCCTCACTGCAAATGAATAGTAATCCTAGTATAGTGGAGCACAGGAAGGACGTGGTAATCCTATTATACTGGCGCACTTTAAGGACGAGGTAATCTTAGAAAACTGACGCACAGTAATGACGTGGTAATCCTAGTATACTGGCGCACGTGAAGTGCGTGGTAATCCTAGTATACTGGAGCACTGGATGGGCGTGGTAATCTTAGTATACAGGTGCACTTTAAAGACGTGGTAATCCTAGTATACTGGAGCACTGGAAGGGCGTGGTAATCCTATTATACTGGAGCACTGGAAATGCGTGGTAATCCTAGTATACTGGAGCACTGGAATGGCATGGTAATCCTAGTATACTGGAGCACTTTAAGGGCGTGGTAATCGTAGTATACTGGTGCACATTAAAGATGTGGTAATCCTAGTTTACTGGCGCACTTTAAAGACGTCGTAATCCTAGTATACTGACTCAATTTAAAGACGAGGTAATCCTAGTATATTGGCGCACTGGAAAGGAATAGTAGTCCTAGTATTCTGGAGCACTGGAAGGGCGTGGTAATCCTAGTATATTAGAGCACTGGAAGGGCATGGTAATCCTAGTATACTGGAGCACTGGAAGGGAGTGGTTTTCCTAGTATACTGGCGCACATTAAAGACGTGGTATTCCTAGTATACTGGCGCAATTTAAAGACGTGGTAATCCTAGTATACTGGCGCACTTTAAAGACGTGATAATTCTAGTATACTGTCGCACTGGAAAGGAATAGTAATCCTAGTATACTGTAGCAATGGAAGCGCTTGGTAATCCTACTAGGAAGGACGAGGTAATCCTAGAAAACTGGCGCAATGTAAAGACGTGGTAATCCTAGTATACTGGCGCACTTTTAAGACGTGGTAATTCTAGTATACTGGAGCACTGGAAGGGCGTGGTAATCCTACTATACTGGTACACTTTAAGGACGAGGTAATCCTTGTATATTGGCGCAATTTAAAGACGTAGTAATCCTAGTATACTGGAGCACTGGAAGGGCGTGGAAATCCTAGTATACAATAGCACTGGAATGACGTAGTAATCCTAGTATAATGGTGCACTTTAAAGACGTGGTAATCCTAGAATACGGGCGCACATTAAATACGTATTAATCCTAGTTTACTGGAGCGATGGTAGGGCATGGTAATCCTAGTATACTGGAGCACTGGAAGGGCGTGGTAATCCTAGTATACTGGAGCACTGGAAGGGTGTGGTAATCCTAGCATACTGGTGCACTTTAAAGACGTGGTAATCCTAGTATACTTGCGCAATTTAAAGACGTGGTAATCCTAGTATATGGACGCACTTTGAAAACGTTGTAATCCTAGTATACTGGAGCAAAGGAAGGGTGTGGTAATCCTAGTATACTGGAGCACTGGAACGGCGTGGTAATCCTAGTGTACTGGAGCACTGGAGGGGCGTATTTATACTAGTATACTGGCGCACATTAAAGACGTGGTAATCCTAGTATCCTGGAGCACTGGAAGGGCGTGGTAATCCTAGGATACTGGCACACTTTAAAGACGTAGTAATCCTAGTATACTGGATCACTGGAAGGGCGTAGTAATTCTAGCATGCTGGTGCACTTTAAAGACGTGATAATCCTAGTATACTGGCGCACTTTAAAGACGTGGTAATCCTAGTATATGGACGCACATTAAAGACGTGGTAATCCTAGTATACTGGAGCACTGGAAGGGAGTGGTAATCCTAGTATACTGGATCACTTTAAAGTCGTAGTAATCCTAGAATACGGGCACATTTTACATACGTGGTAATCCTAGTATACTGGAGCAATGGTGGGGCATGGTAATCCTAGTATACTGTAGTATTGGAAGGGAGTGGTAATGCTAGTATGCTGGCGAACTTTACAGATGTTATAATCCTAGTATACTGAAGCACTGGAAAGGCTTGGTAATCCTATCATACTGGTGCACTTTAAAAGCGTGCTCATCTTAGTACACTAGCGCACTTGAAAGACGTGGTTATCCTATTATACGGACGCACTTTAAGACGTGGTAATCCTAGCATACTGGAGCACTGGAAGGGCGTATTAATCCTAGTATACTGGCGCACTTTAAGTACGTGGTAATCCTAGTATACTGGCGCACTTTAAAGACGTGATAATCCTAGTTTACTGGTGCACTGGATGTTCGGGATAATCCTAGTATACTGGCGCACTTTAAAGACGTGATAATCCTAGTATACTGGAGCACTGCAAGGGCGTGGTAATCCTAGTATACTGGCGCACTGGAAGAGCGGAGTAATCATAGTATCCTGGAGCACTGGAAGGGCGTGGTAATCCTAGAATACTGGCGCACTTTAAAGACGTAGTAATCCTAGTATAATAGAGCACTAGAAGGACATGTTAATCCTAGTATACTGTTGCACTGGAAGGGCGTGATAATCCTATTATACTGGAGCACTTGAAGGACGTTGTAATCCTAGTATTCTGGATCAATGGAAGGGCGTGGTAATACAAGTATACTGGAGCACTGGAAGGGCGTGGTAATTCTAGTATACCGGTGCAGTTTAAAGACGTGGTAATCTAGTATACTGGAGCACTGGAAGGGCGTATTAATCCTAGTATACTGGAGCACTGGAAGGAGGTGGTAATGCTAGTATACTGGAGAAATGGAAGGGCGTGGTAATCCTAGTATACAGGAGCACTGGTAGGGCGTGGTATTCCTAGTATACTGGAGGACTGGAAGGGCGTGGTAATCCTAGTGTACTGGAGCACTGGAGGGGCATATTTATCCTAGTATACTGGCGCACATTAAAGACGTGGTAATCCTAGTATACTGGAGCACTGTAAGGTCATGGTAATCCTAGTATACTGGCGAACATTAAAGACGTGGTAATCCTAGTATACTGGCGCACTTTAAAGACGTGGTAATCCAAGTATACGGACGCACTTTAAAGACGTAGTAATCCTAGTATACTGGATCATTGGAAGGGCGTGGTAATTCTAGTATACTGCAGCACTGAAGGACATGTTAATCCCAGTATTCTGTAGCACTGGAAGGGCGTGGTAATCCTATTTTACTGGAGCACTGGAAGGACGTTGTAATCCTAGTATTCTTGATCAATGGAAGGGCGTGGTAATTCTAATATACTGGTGCAGTTTAAAGACGTTGTAATCCTAGTATACTGGAGCACTGGAATGGCGTGGTAATCCTATTATACTGGAGCTCTGGAAGGGCGTGGTAATCCTAGCATACTGGCGCACTTTAAAGACGTAGTAATTCTTGTATACTGGAGCACTGGAAGGGCGTATTAATCCTAGTATACTGGAGCACTGGAAGGAGGTGGTAATGCTAGTTTACTGGAGCACTGGAAGGGCGTGGTAATCCTTGTATATATTCCAGCACTTTAAAGACATGGTAATCCTAGTAATTTGGAGCACTGGAAGGGCGTGGTAATGCTAGTTTACTGGAGCAATGGAAGGGCGTGGTAATCCTAGTATACAGGAGCACTGGTAGAGCGTAGTATTCCTAGTATACTGGAGCACTGGAAGGGCGTGGTAATCATAGTATATTAGAGCACTAGAAGAGCATGGTAATCCTAGTATACTGGAGCACTGGAAGGGCGTGGTAATCATAGTATACTTGAGCACTGGAAGGGCGTGGTAATCCTAGTGTACTGGAGCACTGGAGGGGCGTATTAATCCTAGTATACTGGCGCACATAAAAGACGTGGTAATCCTAGTATACTGGAGCACTGGAAGGACGTGGTAATCCTAGTATACTGGCGCACTTTAACGACGTGGTAATCCTAATTTACTGGATCACTTTAAAGTCGTAGTAATCCTAGAATACGGGCACATTTTACATACGTGGTAATCCTAGTATACTGGAGCAATTGTGGGGCATGGTAATCCTAGTATACTGTAGCACTGGAAGGGAGTGGTAATGCTAGTATGCTGGCGAACTTTACAGATGTGATAATCCTAGTATACTGAAGCACTGGAAAGGCTTGGTAATCCTATCATACTGGTGCACTTTAAAAGCGTGCTCATCTTAGTACACTAGCGCACTTGAAAGACGTGGTTATCCTATTATACGGACGCACTTTAAGACGTGGTAATCCTAGCATACTGGAGCATTGGAAGGGCGTATTAATCCTAGTATACTAGCGCACTTTAATTACGTGGTAATCCTAGTATACTGGCGCACTTTAAAGACGTGATAATCCTAGTTTACTGGTGCACTGGATGTTCGGGATAATCCTAGTATACTGGCGCACTTTAAAGACGTGATAATCCTAGTATACTGGAGCACTGCAAGGGCGTGGTAATCCTAGTATACTGGCGCACTGGAAGAGCGGAGTAATCCTAGTATACTGTTGCACTGGAAGGGCGTGATAATCCTATTATACTGGAGCACTGGAAGGACGTTGTAATCCTAGTATTCTGGATCAATGGTAGGGCGTGGTAATACAAGTATACTGGAGCACTGGAAGGGCGTGGTAATTCTAGTATACTGGTGCAGTTTAAAGACGTGGTAATCTAGTATACTGGAGCACTGGAAGGGCGTATTAATCCTAGTATACTGGAGCACTGGAAGGAGGTGGTAATGCTAGTATACTGGAGAAATGGAAGGGCGTGGTAATCCTAGTATACAGGAGCACTGGTAGGGCGTGGTATTCCTAGTATACTGGAGGACTGGAAGGGCGTGGTAATCCTAGTGTACTGGAGCACTGGAGGGGCATATTTATCCTAGTATACTGGCGCACTGGAAGGGTGTGGTAATCCTAGCATACTGGTGCACTTTAAAGACGTGGTAATCCTAGTATACTTGCGCAATTTAAAGACGTGGTAATCCTAGTATATGGACGCACTTTGAAAACGTTGTAATCCTAGTATACTGGAGCAAAGGAAGGGTGTGGTAATCCTAGTATACTGGAGCACTGGAACGGCGTGGTAATCCTAGTGTACTGGAGCACTGGAGGGGCGTATTTATACTAGTATACTGGCGCACATTAAAGACGTGGTAATCCTAGTATCCTGGAGCACTGGAAGGGCGTGGTAATCCTAGGATACTGGCACACTTTAAAGACGTAGTAATCCTAGTATACTGGATCACTGGAAGGGCGTAGTAATTCTAGCATGCTGGTGCACTTTAAAGACGTGATAATCCTAGTATACTGGCGCACTTTAAAGACGTGGTAATCCTAGTATATGGACGCACATTAAAGACGTGGTAATCCTAGTATACTGGAGCACTGGAAGGGAGTGGTAATCCTAGTATACTGGATCACTTTAAAGTCGTAGTAATCCTAGAATACGGGCACATTTTACATACGTGGTAATCCTAGTATACTGGAGCAATGGTGGGGCATGGTAATCCTAGTATACTGTAGTATTGGAAGGGAGTGGTAATGCTAGTATGCTGGCGAACTTTACAGATGTTATAATCCTAGTATACTGAAGCACTGGAAAGGCTTGGTAATCCTATCATACTGGTGCACTTTAAAAGCGTGCTCATCTTAGTACACTAGCGCACTTGAAAGACGTGGTTATCCTATTATACGGACGCACTTTAAGACGTGGTAATCCTAGCATACTGGAGCACTGGAAGGGCGTATTAATCCTAGTATACTGGCGCACTTTAAGTACGTGGTAATCCTAGTATACTGGCGCACTTTAAAGACGTGATAATCCTAGTTTACTGGTGCACTGGATGTTCGGGATAATCCTAGTATACTGGCGCACTTTAAAGACGTGATAATCCTAGTATACTGGAGCACTGCAAGGGCGTGGTAATCCTAGTATACTGGCGCACTGGAAGAGCGGAGTAATCATAGTATCCTGGAGCACTGGAAGGGCGTGGTAATCCTAGAATACTGGCGCACTTTAAAGACGTAGTAATCCTAGTATAATAGAGCACTAGAAGGACATGTTAATCCTAGTATACTGTTGCACTGGAAGGGCGTGATAATCCTATTATACTGGAGCACTTGAAGGACGTTGTAATCCTAGTATTCTGGATCAATGGAAGGGCGTGGTAATACAAGTATACTGGAGCACTGGAAGGGCGTGGTAATTCTAGTATACTGGTGCAGTTTAAAGACGTGGTAATCTAGTATACTGGAGCACTGGAAGGGCGTATTAATCCTAGTATACTGGAGCACTGGAAGGAGGTGGTAATGCTAGTATACTGGAGAAATGGAAGGGCGTGGTAATCCTAGTATACAGGAGCACTGGTAGGGCGTGGTATTCCTAGTATACTGGAGGACTGGAAGGGCGTGGTAATCCTAGTGTACTGGAGCACTGGAGGGGCATATTTATCCTAGTATACTGGCGCACATTAAAGACGTGGTAATCCTAGTATACTGGAGCACTGTAAGGTCATGGTAATCCTAGTATACTGGCGAACATTAAAGACGTGGTAATCCTAGTATACTGGCGCACTTTAAAGACGTGGTAATCCAAGTATACGGACGCACTTTAAAGACGTAGTAATCCTAGTATACTGGATCATTGGAAGGGCGTGGTAATTCTAGTATACTGCAGCACTGAAGGACATGTTAATCCCAGTATTCTGTAGCACTGGAAGGGCGTGGTAATCCTATTTTACTGGAGCACTGGAAGGACGTTGTAATCCTAGTATTCTTGATCAATGGAAGGGCGTGGTAATTCTAATATACTGGTGCAGTTTAAAGACGTTGTAATCCTAGTATACTGGAGCACTGGAATGGCGTGGTAATCCTATTATACTGGAGCTCTGGAAGGGCGTGGTAATCCTAGCATACTGGCGCACTTTAAAGACGTAGTAATTCTTGTATACTGGAGCACTGGAAGGGCGTATTAATCCTAGTATACTGGAGCACTGGAAGGAGGTGGTAATGCTAGTTTACTGGAGCACTGGAAGGGCGTGGTAATCCTTGTATATATTCCAGCACTTTAAAGACATGGTAATCCTAGTAATTTGGAGCACTGGAAGGGCGTGGTAATGCTAGTTTACTGGAGCAATGGAAGGGCGTGGTAATCCTAGTATACAGGAGCACTGGTAGAGCGTAGTATTCCTAGTATACTGGAGCACTGGAAGGGCGTGGTAATCATAGTATATTAGAGCACTAGAAGAGCATGGTAATCCTAGTATACTGGAGCACTGGAAGGGCGTGGTAATCATAGTATACTTGAGCACTGGAAGGGCGTGGTAATCCTAGTGTACTGGAGCACTGGAGGGGCGTATTAATCCTAGTATACTGGCGCACATAAAAGACGTGGTAATCCTAGTATACTGGAGCACTGGAAGGACGTGGTAATCCTAGTATACTGGCGCACTTTAACGACGTGGTAATCCTAATTTACTGGATCACTTTAAAGTCGTAGTAATCCTAGAATACGGGCACATTTTACATACGTGGTAATCCTAGTATACTGGAGCAATTGTGGGGCATGGTAATCCTAGTATACTGTAGCACTGGAAGGGAGTGGTAATGCTAGTATGCTGGCGAACTTTACAGATGTGATAATCCTAGTATACTGAAGCACTGGAAAGGCTTGGTAATCCTATCATACTGGTGCACTTTAAAAGCGTGCTCATCTTAGTACACTAGCGCACTTGAAAGACGTGGTTATCCTATTATACGGACGCACTTTAAGACGTGGTAATCCTAGCATACTGGAGCATTGGAAGGGCGTATTAATCCTAGTATACTAGCGCACTTTAATTACGTGGTAATCCTAGTATACTGGCGCACTTTAAAGACGTGATAATCCTAGTTTACTGGTGCACTGGATGTTCGGGATAATCCTAGTATACTGGCGCACTTTAAAGACGTGATAATCCTAGTATACTGGAGCACTGCAAGGGCGTGGTAATCCTAGTATACTGGCGCACTGGAAGAGCGGAGTAATCCTAGTATACTGTTGCACTGGAAGGGCGTGATAATCCTATTATACTGGAGCACTGGAAGGACGTTGTAATCCTAGTATTCTGGATCAATGGTAGGGCGTGGTAATACAAGTATACTGGAGCACTGGAAGGGCGTGGTAATTCTAGTATACTGGTGCAGTTTAAAGACGTGGTAATCTAGTATACTGGAGCACTGGAAGGGCGTATTAATCCTAGTATACTGGAGCACTGGAAGGAGGTGGTAATGCTAGTATACTGGAGAAATGGAAGGGCGTGGTAATCCTAGTATACAGGAGCACTGGTAGGGCGTGGTATTCCTAGTATACTGGAGGACTGGAAGGGCGTGGTAATCCTAGTGTACTGGAGCACTGGAGGGGCATATTTATCCTAGTATACTGGCGCACATTAAAGACGTGGTAATCCTAGTATACTGGAGCACTGTAAGGGCATGGTAATCCTAGTATACTGGCGAACATTAAAGACGTGGTAATCCTAGTATACTGGCGCACTTTAAAGACGTGGTAATCCAAGTATACGGACGCACTTTAAAGACGTAGTAATCCTAGTATACTGGATCATTGGAAGGGCGTGGTAATTCTAGTATACTGCAGCACTGAAGGACATGTTAATCCCAGTATTCTGTAGCACTGGAAGGGCGTGGTAATCCTATTTTACTGGAGCACTGGAAGGACGTTGTAATCCTAGTATTCTTGATCAATGCAAGGGCGTGGTAATTCTAATATACTGGTGCAGTTTAAAGACGTTGTAATCCTAGTATACTGGAGCACTGGAATGGCGTGGTAATCCTATTATACTGGAGCTCTGAAAGGGCGTGGTAATCCTAGCATACTGGCGCACTTTAAAGACGTAGTAATTCTTGTATACTGGAGCACTGGAAGGGCGTATTAATCCTAGTATACTGGAGCACTGGAAGGAGGTGGTAATGCTAGTTTACTGGAGCACTGGAAGGGCGTGGTAATCCTTGTATATATTCCCGCACTTTAAAGACATGGTAATCCTAGTAATTTGGAGCACTGGAAGGGCGTGGTAATGCTAGTTTACTGGAGCAATGGAAGGGCGTGGTAATCCTAGTATACAGGAGCACTGGTAGAGCGTAGTATTCCTAGTATACTGGAGCACTGGAAGGGCGTGGTAATCATAGTATATTAGAGCACTAGAAGAGCATGGTAATCCTAGTATACTGGAGCACTGGAAGGGCGTGGTAATCATAGTATACTTGAGCACTGGAAGGGCGTGGTAATCCTAGTGTACTGGAGCACTGGAGGGGCGTATTAATCCTAGTATACTGGCGCACATAAAAGACGTGGTAATCCTAGTATACTGCAGCACTGGAAGGGCGTGGTAATCCTAGTATACTGGCGCACTTTAACGACGTGGTAATCCTAATATACTGGATCACTTTAAAGTCGTAGTAATCCTAGAATACGGGCACATTTTACATACGTGGTAATCCTAGTATACTGGAGCAATGGTGGGGCATGGTAATCCTAGTATACTGTAGCACTGGAAGGGAGTGGTAATGCTAGTATGCTGGCGAACTTTACAGATGTGATAATCCTAGTATACTGAAGCACTGGAAAGGCTTGGTAATCCTATCATACTGGTGCACTTTAAAAGCGTGCTCATCTTAGTACACTAGCGCACTTGAAAGACGTGGTTATCCTATTATACTGACGCACTTTAAGATGTGGTAATCCTAGCATACTGGAGCACTGGAAGGGCGTATTAATCCTAGTATACTAGCGCACTTTAATTACGTGGTAATCCTAGTATACTGGCGCACTTTAAAGACGTGATAATCCTAGTTTACTGGTGCACTGGATGTTCGGGATAATCCTAGTATACTGGCGCACTTTAAAGACGTGATAATCCTAGTATACTGGAGCACTGCAAGGGCGTGGTAATCCTAGTATACTGGCGCACTGGAAGAGCGGAGTAATCCTAGTATCCTGGAGCACTGGAAGGGCGTGGTAATCCTAGAATACTGGCGCACATTAAAGACGTAGTAATCCTAGTATAATAGAGCACTGGAAGGACATGTTAATCCTAGTATAATGTTGCACTGGAAGGGCGTGATAATCCTATTATACTGGAGCACTGGAAGGACGTTGTAATCCTAGTATTCTGGATCAATGGAAGGGCGTGGTAATACAAGTATACTGGAGCACTGGAAGGGCGTGGTAATTCTAGTATACTGATGCAGTTTAAAGACGTGGTAATCTAGTATACTGGAGCACTGGAAGGGCGTATTAATCCTAGTATACTGGAGCACTGGAAGGAGGTGGTAATGCTAGTATACTGGAGAAATGGAAGGGCGTGGTAATCCTAGTATACAGGAGCACTGGTAGGGCGTGGTATTCCTAGTATACTGGAGGACTGGAAGGGCGTGGTAATCCTAGTGTACTGGAGCACTGGAGGGGCATATTTATCCTAGTATACTGGCGCACATTAAAGACGTGGTAATCCTAGTATACTGGAGCACTGGAAGGGCATGGTAATCCTAGTATACTGGCGAACATTAAAGACGTGGTAATCCTAGTATACTGGCGCACTTTAAAGACGTGGTAATCCAAGTATACGAACGCACTTTAAAGACGTGGTAAACCTAGTATACTGGCGCACTAGAAGGGCGTAGTAATCATAGTATCCTGGAGCACTGGAAGGACGTTGTAATCCTAGTATTCTGGATCAATGGAAGGGCGTGGTAATTCTAATATACTGGTGCAGTTTAAAGACGTGGTAATCCTAGTATACTGGAGCACTGGAATGGCGTGGTAATCCTATTATACTGGAGCTCTGGAAGGGCGTGGTAATCCTAGCATACTGGCGCACTTTAAAGACGTAGTAATTCTTGTATACTGGAGCACTGGAAGGGCGTATTAATCCTAGTATACTGGAGCACTGGAAGGAGGTGGTTATCCTTGTATATATTCCCGCACTTTAAAGACGTGATAATCCTAGTATACTGGAGCATTGGAAGGGCGTGGTAATGCTAGTTTTCTGGAGCAATGGAAGGGCGTGGTAATCCTAGTATACAGGAGCACTGGTAGAGCGTAGTATTCCTAGTATACTGGAGCACTGGAAGGGCGTGGTAATCATAGTATATTAGAGCACTAGAAGAGCATGGGAATCCTAGTATACTGGAGCACTGGAAGTGCGTGGTAATCATAGTATACTGGAGCACTGGAAGGGCGTGGTAATCCTAGTGTACTGGAGCACTGGAGGGGCGTATTTATCCTAGTATACTGGCGCACATAAAATACGTGGTAATCCTAGTACACTGGAGCACTGGAAGGGCATGGTAATCCTAGTATACTGGCGAACTTTAAAGACGTGGTAATCCTAGTATACTGGCGCAATTTTAAGACGTGGTAATCCTAGTATACGGACGCACTTTAAAGACGTGGTAAACCTAGTATACTGGAGCACTGAAAGGGCTTGGTAATCCTAGTATACTGGCGCACTTTAACGACGTGGTAATCCTAATATACTGGATCATTTTAAAGTCGTAGTAATCCTAGAATACGGGCACATTTTACATACGTGGTAATCCTAGTATACTGGAGCAATGGTGGGGCATGGTAATCCTAGTATACTGTAGCACTGGAAGGGAGTGGTAATGCTAGTATGCTGTGGAACTTTACAGATGTGATAATCCTAGTATACTGAAGCACTGGAAAGGCTTGGTAATCCTATCATACTGGTGCACTTTAAAAACGTGCTCATCTTAGTACACTAGCGCACTTGAAAGACGTGGTTATCCTATTATACGTACGCACTTTAAGACGTGGTAATCCTAGCATACTGGAGCACTGGAAGGGCGTATTAATCCTAGTATACTGGCGCACTTTAAAGACGTGATAATCCTAGTTTACTGGTGCACTGGAAATTCGGGATAATCCTAGTATACAGGCGTACTTTAAAGACGTGATAATCCTATTTTACTGGAGCACTGGAAGGACGTTGTAATCCTAGTATTCTGGATCAATGGAAGGGCGTGGTAATTCTAATATACTGGTGCAGTTTAAAGACGTGGTAATCCTAGTATACTGGAGCACTGGAATGGCGTGGTAATCCTATTATACTGGCGCACTTTTAAGACGTAGTAATGCTTGTATACTGGAGCACTGGAAGGGCGTATTATTCCTAGTATACTGGAGCAATGGAAGGATGTGGTAATGCTAGTATACTGGAGCACTGGAAGGGCGTGGTAATCCTTGTATATATTCCCGCACTTTAAAGACGTGGTAATCCTAGTATACTGTAGCACTGGAAGGGCGTGGTAATGCTAGTTTACTGGAGCAATGGAAGGGCGTGGTAATCCTAGTATACAGGAGCACTGGTAGAGCGTAGTATTCCTAGTATACTGGAGCACTGGAAGGGCGTGGTAATCATAGTATATTAGAGCACGAGAAGAGCATGGTAATCCTAGTATACTGGAGCACTGGAAGGGCGTGGTAATCATAGTATACTGGAGCACTGAAGGGGCGTATTTATCCTAGTATACTGGTGCACTTTAAAGACGTGGTAAACCTAGTATATTGGAGCACTGAATGGGAGTGGTAATCCTAGTATACTGGCGCACTTCAACGACGTGGTAATCCTAATATACTGGATCACTTTAAAGTCGTAGTAATCCTAGAATACGGGCACATTTACATACGTGGTAATCCTAGTATACTGGAGCAATGGTGGGGCACGGTAATCCTAGTATACTGTAGCACTGGAAGGGAGTGGTAATGCTAGTATGCTGTGGAACTTTACAGATGTGATAATCCTAGTATACTGAAGCACTGGAAAGGCTTGGTAATCCTATCATACTGGTGCACTTTAAAAACGTGCTCATCTTAGTACACTAGCGCACTTGAAAGACGTGGTTATCCTATTATACTGACGCACTTTAAGATGTGGTAATCCTAGCATACTGGAGCACTGGAAGGGCGTATTAATCCTAGTATACTAGCGCACTTTAATTACGTGGTAATCCTAGTATACTGGCGCACTTTAAAGACGTGATAATCCTAGTTTACTGGTGCACTGGATGTTCGGGATAATCCTAGTATACTGGCGCACTTTAAAGACGTGATAATCCTAGTATACTGGAGCACTGCAAGGGCGTGGTAATCCTAGTATACTGGCGCACTGGAAGAGCGGAGTAATCCTAGTATCCTGGAGCACTGGAAGGGCGTGGTAATCCTAGAATACTGGCGCACATTAAAGACGTAGTAATCCTAGTATAATAGAGCACTGGAAGGACATGTTAATCCTAGTATAATGTTGCACTGGAAGGGCGTGATAATCCTATTATACTGGAGCACTGGAAGGACGTTGTAATCCTAGTATTCTGGATCAATGGAAGGGCGTGGTAATACAAGTATACTGGAGCACTGGAAGGGCGTGGTAATTCTAGTATACTGATGCAGTTTAAAGACGTGGTAATCTAGTATACTGGAGCACTGGAAGGGCGTATTAATCCTAGTATACTGGAGCACTGGAAGGAGGTGGTAATGCTAGTATACTGGAGAAATGGAAGGGCGTGGTAATCCTAGTATACAGGAGCACTGGTAGGGCGTGGTATTCCTAGTATACTGGAGGACTGGAAGGGCGTGGTAATCCTAGTGTACTGGAGCACTGGAGGGGCATATTTATCCTAGTATACTGGCGCACATTAAAGACGTGGTAATCCTAGTATACTGGAGCACTGGAAGGGCATGGTAATCCTAGTATACTGGCGAACATTAAAGACGTGGTAATCCTAGTATACTGGCGCACTTTAAAGACGTGGTAATCCAAGTATACGAACGCACTTTAAAGACGTGGTAAACCTAGTATACTGGCGCACTAGAAGGGCGTAGTAATCATAGTATCCTGGAGCACTGGAAGGACGTTGTAATCCTAGTATTCTGGATCAATGGAAGGGCGTGGTAATTCTAATATACTGGTGCAGTTTAAAGACGTGGTAATCCTAGTATACTGGAGCACTGGAATGGCGTGGTAATCCTATTATACTGGAGCTCTGGAAGGGCGTGGTAATCCTAGCATACTGGCGCACTTTAAAGACGTAGTAATTCTTGTATACTGGAGCACTGGAAGGGCGTATTAATCCTAGTATACTGGAGCACTGGAAGGAGGTGGTTATCCTTGTATATATTCCCGCACTTTAAAGACGTGATAATCCTAGTATACTGGAGCATTGGAAGGGCGTGGTAATGCTAGTTTTCTGGAGCAATGGAAGGGCGTGGTAATCCTAGTATACAGGAGCACTGGTAGAGCGTAGTATTCCTAGTATACTGGAGCACTGGAAGGGCGTGGTAATCATAGTATATTAGAGCACTAGAAGAGCATGGGAATCCTAGTATACTGGAGCACTGGAAGTGCGTGGTAATCATAGTATACTGGAGCACTGGAAGGGCGTGGTAATCCTAGTGTACTGGAGCACTGGAGGGGCGTATTTATCCTAGTATACTGGCGCACATAAAATACGTGGTAATCCTAGTACACTGGAGCACTGGAAGGGCATGGTAATCCTAGTATACTGGCGAACTTTAAAGACGTGGTAATCCTAGTATACTGGCGCAATTTTAAGACGTGGTAATCCTAGTATACGGACGCACTTTAAAGACGTGGTAAACCTAGTATACTGGAGCACTGAAAGGGCTTGGTAATCCTAGTATACTGGCGCACTTTAACGACGTGGTAATCCTAATATACTGGATCATTTTAAAGTCGTAGTAATCCTAGAATACGGGCACATTTTACATACGTGGTAATCCTAGTATACTGGAGCAATGGTGGGGCATGGTAATCCTAGTATACTGTAGCACTGGAAGGGAGTGGTAATGCTAGTATGCTGTGGAACTTTACAGATGTGATAATCCTAGTATACTGAAGCACTGGAAAGGCTTGGTAATCCTATCATACTGGTGCACTTTAAAAACGTGCTCATCTTAGTACACTAGCGCACTTGAAAGACGTGGTTATCCTATTATACGTACGCACTTTAAGACGTGGTAATCCTAGCATACTGGAGCACTGGAAGGGCGTATTAATCCTAGTATACTGGCGCACTTTAAAGACGTGATAATCCTAGTTTACTGGTGCACTGGAAATTCGGGATAATCCTAGTATACAGGCGTACTTTAAAGACGTGATAATCCTATTTTACTGGAGCACTGGAAGGACGTTGTAATCCTAGTATTCTGGATCAATGGAAGGGCGTGGTAATTCTAATATACTGGTGCAGTTTAAAGACGTGGTAATCCTAGTATACTGGAGCACTGGAATGGCGTGGTAATCCTATTATACTGGCGCACTTTTAAGACGTAGTAATGCTTGTATACTGGAGCACTGGAAGGGCGTATTATTCCTAGTATACTGGAGCAATGGAAGGATGTGGTAATGCTAGTATACTGGAGCACTGGAAGGGCGTGGTAATCCTTGTATATATTCCCGCACTTTAAAGACGTGGTAATCCTAGTATACTGTAGCACTGGAAGGGCGTGGTAATGCTAGTTTACTGGAGCAATGGAAGGGCGTGGTAATCCTAGTATACAGGAGCACTGGTAGAGCGTAGTATTCCTAGTATACTGGAGCACTGGAAGGGCGTGGTAATCATAGTATATTAGAGCACGAGAAGAGCATGGTAATCCTAGTATACTGGAGCACTGGAAGGGCGTGGTAATCATAGTATACTGGAGCACTGAAGGGGCGTATTTATCCTAGTATACTGGTGCACTTTAAAGACGTGGTAAACCTAGTATATTGGAGCACTGAATGGGAGTGGTAATCCTAGTATACTGGCGCACTTCAACGACGTGGTAATCCTAATATACTGGATCACTTTAAAGTCGTAGTAATCCTAGAATACGGGCACATTTACATACGTGGTAATCCTAGTATACTGGAGCAATGGTGGGGCACGGTAATCCTAGTATACTGTAGCACTGGAAGGGAGTGGTAATGCTAGTATGCTGTGGAACTTTACAGATGTGATAATCCTAGTATACTGAAGCACTGGAAAGGCTTGGTAATCCTATCATACTGGTGCACTTTAAAAACGTGCTCATCTTAGTACACTAGCGCACTTGAAAGACGTGGTTATCCTAGCATACTGGAGCACTGGAAGGGCGTATTAATCCTAGTATACTGGCGCACTTTAAAGACGTGATAATCCTAGTTTACTGGTGCACTGGAAGTTCGGGATAATCCTAGTATACAGGCGCACTTTAAATACGTGATAATCCTAGTATACTGGAGCACTGGAAGGGCGTGGTAATCCTAGTATACTGGCGCACTGGAAGAGCGGAGTAATCATAGTATCCTGGAGCACTGGAAGGGCGTGGTAATCCTAGAATACTGGCGCACTTTAAAGACGTATTATTCCTCGTATATTAGAGCACTGAAAGGACATGTTAATCCTAGTATACTGTTGCACTGGAAGGGCGTGATAATCCTATTATACTGGAGCACTGGAAGGACGTTGTAATCCTAGTATTCTGGATCAATGGATGGGCGTGGTAATACAAGTATACTGGAGCACTGGAAGGGCGTGGTAATTCTAGTATACTGGTGCAGTTTAAAGACGTGGTAAACTAGTATACGGGCGCACTTTAAAGACATGGTAATCCTAGTATACTGGAGCACTGGAATGGTGTGATAATCCTAGTATGCTGGCGCACTTTAAAGACGTGGTAATCCTAGTATACTGCAGCACCGGAAGGGAGTGGTAATCCTAGTATAGTGGAGCACTAGAAGTGCGTGATAATCCTAGCAAACTTGCGCACTTTAAAGACGTGGTAATCCTAGTATATTGGAGCACTGGAAGGGCGTGGTAATGCTAGTTTACTGGAGCACTGGAAGGGCGTGGTTTTCCTAGTATACAGAACACTGGTAGGGCGTGGTATTCCTAGTATATTAGAGCACTGGAAGAGCGTGGTAATCCTAGTATACTGGAGCACTGGAAGGACGTGGTAATTTTAGTATACTGGAGCACTGGAAGGGCGTAGTAATCCTAGTATACTGGAGCACTGGGGAGGCGTATTTAATCTAGTATACTGGCGCACATTAAAGACGTGGTAATCCTAGTATACTGGAGCACTGGAAGGGCATGGTAATCCAAGTATACTGACGAACTTTAAGGACGTGGTACTCCTAGTATACGAACGCACTTTAAAGACGTGGTAATCCTAGTATACTGGAGCACTGGAATGGCGTGGTAATCCTATTATACTGGAGCTCTGGAAGGGCGTGGTAATCCTAGCATACTGGCGCACTTTAAAGACGTAGTAATTCTTGTATACTGGAGCACTGGAAGGGCGTATTAATCCTAGTATACTGGAGCACTGGAAGGAGGTGGTTATCCTTGTATATATCCCCGCACTTTAAAGACGTGGTAATCCTAGTATACAGGAGCACTGGTAGAGCGTAGTATTCCTAGTATACTGGAGCACTGGAAGGGCGTGGTAATCATAGTATATTAGAGCACTAGAAGAGCATGGGAATCCTAGTATACTGGAGCACTGGAAGTGCGTGGTAATCATAGTATACTGGAGCACTGGAAGGGCGTGGTAATCCTAGTACACTGGAGCACCGGAAGCGCATGGTAATCCTAGTATACTGGCGAACTTTAAAGACGTGGTAATCCTAGTATACTGGCGCAATTTAAAGACGTGGTAATCCTAGTATACGGACGCACTTTAAAGACGTGGTAAACCTAGTATACTGGAGCACTGGAAGGGCGTGGTAATCCTAGTATACTGGCGCACTTTAACGACGTGGTAATCCTAATATACTGGATCATTTTAAAGTCGTAGTAATCCTAGAATACGGGCACATTTTACATACGTGGTAATCCTAGTATACTGGAGCAATGGTGGGGCATGGTAATCCTAGTATACTGTAGCACTGGAAGGGAGTGGTAATGCTAGTATGCTGGCGAACTTTACAGATGTGATAATCCTAGTATACTGAAGCACTGGAAAGGCTTGGTAATCCTATCATACTGGTGCACTTTAAAAACGTGCTCATCTTAGTACACTAGCGCACTTGAAAGACGTTGTTATCCTATTATACGGACGCACTTTAGGACGTGGTAATCCTAGCATACTCGAGCACTGGAAGGGCGTATTAATCCTAGTATACTGGCGCACTTTAAGTACGTGGTAATCCTAGTATACTGGCGCACTTTAAAGACGTGATAATCCTAGTTTACTGGTGCACTGGATGTTCGGGATAATCCTAGTATACTGGCGCACTTTAAAGACGTGATAATCCTAGTATACTGGAGCACTGCAAGGGCGTGGTAATCCTAGTATACTGGCGCACTGGAAGAGCGGAGTAATCATAGTATCCTGGAGCACTGGAAGGGCGTGGTAATCCTAGAATACTGGCGCACATTAAAGACGTAGTAATCCTAGTATAATAGAGCACTGGAAGGACATGTTAATCCTAGTATAATGTTGCACTGGAAGGGCGTGATAATCCTATTATACTGGAGCACTGGAAGGACGTTGTAAGCCTAGTATTCTGGATCAATGGAAGGGCGTGGTAATACAAGTATACTGGAGCACTGGAAGGGCGTGGTAATTCTAGTATACTGATGCAGTTTAAAGACGTGGTAATCTAGTATACTGGAGCACTGGAAGGGCGTATTAATCCTAGTATACTGGAGCACTGGAAGGAGGTGGTAATGCTAGTATACTGGAGAAATGGAAGGGCGTGGTAATCCTAGTATACAGGAGCACTGGTAGGGCGTGGTATTCCTAGTATACTGGAGGACTGGAAGGGCGTGGTAATCCTAGTGTACTGGAGCACTGGAGGGGCATATTTATCCTAGTATACTGGCGCACATTAAAGACGTGGTAATCCTAGTATACTGGAGCACTGGAAGGGCATGGTAATCCTAGTATACTGGCGAACATTAAAGACGTGGTAATCCTAGTATACTGGCGCACTTTAAAGACGTGGTAATCCAAGTATACGAACGCACTTTAAAGACGTGGTAAACCTAGTATACTGGCGCACTAGAAGGGCGTAGTAATCATAGTATCCTGGAGCACTGGAAGGACGTTGTAATCCTAGTATTCTGGATCAATGGAAGGGCGTGGTAATTCTAATATACTGGTGCAGTTTAAAGACGTGGTAATCCTAGTATACTGGAGCACTGGAATGGCGTGGTAATCCTATTATACTGGAGCTCTGGAAGGGCGTGGTAATCCTAGCATACTGGCGCACTTTAAAGACGTAGTAATTCTTGTATACTGGAGCACTGGAAGGGCGTATTAATCCTAGTATACTGGAGCACTGGAAGGAGGTGGTTATCCTTGTATATATTCCCGCACTTTAAAGACGTGATAATCCTAGTATACTGGAGCATTGGAAGGGCGTGGTAATGCTAGTTTTCTGGAGCAATGGAAGGGCGTGGTAATCCTAGTATACAGGAGCACTGGTAGAGCGTAGTATTCCTAGTATACTGGAGCACTGGAAGGGCGTGGTAATCATAGTATATTAGAGCACTAGAAGAGCATGGGAATCCTAGTATACTGGAGCACTGGAAGTGCGTGGTAATCATAGTATACTGGAGCACTGGAAGGGCGTGGTAATCCTAGTGTACTGGAGCACTGGAGGGGCGTATTTATCCTAGTATACTGGCGCACATAAAATACGTGGTAATCCTAGTACACTGGAGCACTGGAAGGGCATGGTAATCCTAGTATACTGGCGAACTTTAAAGACGTGGTAATCCTAGTATACTGGCGCAATTTTAAGACGTGGTAATCCTAGTATACGGACGCACTTTAAAGACGTGGTAAACCTAGTATACTGGAGCACTGAAAGGGCTTGGTAATCCTAGTATACTGGCGCACTTTAACGACGTGGTAATCCTAATATACTGGATCATTTTAAAGTCGTAGTAATCCTAGAATACGGGCACATTTTACATACGTGGTAATCCTAGTATACTGGAGCAATGGTGGGGCATGGTAATCCTAGTATACTGTAGCACTGGAAGGGAGTGGTAATGCTAGTATGCTGTGGAACTTTACAGATGTGATAATCCTAGTATACTGAAGCACTGGAAAGGCTTGGTAATCCTATCATACTGGTGCACTTTAAAAACGTGCTCATCTTAGTACACTAGCGCACTTGAAAGACGTGGTTATCCTATTATACGTACGCACTTTAAGACGTGGTAATCCTAGCATACTGGAGCACTGGAAGGGCGTATTAATCCTAGTATACTGGCGCACTTTAAAGACGTGATAATCCTAGTTTACTGGTGCACTGGAAATTCGGGATAATCCTAGTATACAGGCGTACTTTAAAGACGTGATAATCCTATTTTACTGGAGCACTGGAAGGACGTTGTAATCCTAGTATTCTGGATCAATGGAAGGGCGTGGTAATTCTAATATACTGGTGCAGTTTAAAGACGTGGTAATCCTAGTATACTGGAGCACTGGAATGGCGTGGTAATCCTATTATACTGGCGCACTTTTAAGACGTAGTAATGCTTGTATACTGGAGCACTGGAAGGGCGTATTATTCCTAGTATACTGGAGCAATGGAAGGATGTGGTAATGCTAGTATACTGGAGCACTGGAAGGGCGTGGTAATCCTTGTATATATTCCCGCACTTTAAAGACGTGGTAATCCTAGTATACTGTAGCACTGGAAGGGCGTGGTAATGCTAGTTTACTGGAGCAATGGAAGGGCGTGGTAATCCTAGTATACAGGAGCACTGGTAGAGCGTAGTATTCCTAGTATACTGGAGCACTGGAAGGGCGTGGTAATCATAGTATATTAGAGCACGAGAAGAGCATGGTAATCCTAGTATACTGGAGCACTGGAAGGGCGTGGTAATCATAGTATACTGGAGCACTGAAGGGGCGTATTTATCCTAGTATACTGGTGCACTTTAAAGACGTGGTAAACCTAGTATATTGGAGCACTGAATGGGAGTGGTAATCCTAGTATACTGGCGCACTTCAACGACGTGGTAATCCTAATATACTGGATCACTTTAAAGTCGTAGTAATCCTAGAATACGGGCACATTTACATACGTGGTAATCCTAGTATACTGGAGCAATGGTGGGGCACGGTAATCCTAGTATACTGTAGCACTGGAAGGGAGTGGTAATGCTAGTATGCTGTGGAACTTTACAGATGTGATAATCCTAGTATACTGAAGCACTGGAAAGGCTTGGTAATCCTATCATACTGGTGCACTTTAAAAACGTGCTCATCTTAGTACACTAGCGCACTTGAAAGACGTGGTTATCCTAGCATACTGGAGCACTGGAAGGGCGTATTAATCCTAGTATACTGGCGCACTTTAAAGACGTGATAATCCTAGTTTACTGGTGCACTGGAAGTTCGGGATAATCCTAGTATACAGGCGCACTTTAAATACGTGATAATCCTAGTATACTGGAGCACTGGAAGGGCGTGGTAATCCTAGTATACTGGCGCACTGGAAGAGCGGAGTAATCATAGTATCCTGGAGCACTGGAAGGGCGTGGTAATCCTAGAATACTGGCGCACTTTAAAGACGTATTATTCCTCGTATATTAGAGCACTGAAAGGACATGTTAATCCTAGTATACTGTTGCACTGGAAGGGCGCGATAATCCTATTATACTGGAGCACTGGAAGGACGTTGTAATCCTAGTATTCTGGATCAATGGATGGGCATGGTAATACAAGTATACTGGAGCACTGGAAGGGCGTGGTAATTCTAGTATACTGGTGCAGTTTAAAGACGTGGTAATCTAGTATACGGGCGCACTTTAAAGACATGGTAATCCTAGTATACTGGAGCACTGGAATGGTGTGATAATCCTAGTATGCTGGCGCACTTTAAAGACGTGGTAATCCTAGTATACTGCAGCACCGGAAGGGAGTGGTAATCCTAGTATAGTGGAGCACTAGAAGTGCGTGATAATCCTAGCAAACTTGCGCACTTTAAAGACGTGGTAATCCTAGTATATTGGAGCACTGGAAGGGCGTGGTAATGCTAGTTTACTGGAGCACTGGAAGGGCGTGGTTTTCCTAGTATACAGAACACTGGTAGGGCGTGGTATTCCTAGTATATTAGAGCACTGGAAGAGCGTGGTAATCCTAGTATACTGGAGCACTGGAAGGACGTGGTAATTTTAGTATACTGGAGCACTGGAAGGGCGTAGTAATCCTAGTATACTGGAGCACTGGGGAGGCGTATTTAATCTAGTATACTGGCGCACATTAAAGACGTGGTAATCCTAGTATACTGGAGCACTGGAAGGGCATGGTAATCCAAGTATACTGGCGAACTTTAAGGACGTGGTACTCCTAGTATACGAACGCACTTTAAAGACGTGGTAAACCTAGTATACTGGAGCACTGATAGGGCGTGGTAATCCTTGTATACTGGCGCACTTTAACGACGTGGTAATCCTAATATACTGGCGCACTTTAAAGACGTAGTAATCCTAGAATACGGGCGCACTTTAAAAGACGAGGTAATCCTAGTATACTGGAGCACTGTTAGGGCATGGTAATCCTAGTATACTGGATCACTGGATTGGTGTGTTAATCCTAGTATAATTGCTCACTATAAAGACGTTATAATCCTAGTATACTGGAGCACTGGAAGGGGGTGGTAATCCTAGTATAATTGCTCACTATAAAGACGTTATAATCCTAGTATACTGGAGCACTGGAAGGGCGTGTTAATCCTAGCATACTGGCGCACTTTAAATACGTGGTCATCCTAGTATACTGGAGCACTTGAAAGGCGTATTAATCCTAGTATACTGGGGCACTGGAAGGGCGTGGTAATCCTAGTATACTGGAGCACTGGAATAGCGTGGTAATCCTAGTATACTGGAGCACTGGATGGTAGTGGTAATCCTAGTATACTGGAGCACTGGAAGGGCGTGGTAATCCTAGTATACTGGAGCACTGGAAGGGCGTGATAATCCTAGTATACTGGAGCACTGGAAGGGCGTAATAATCCTAGTATACTGGCGCACTTTAAAGACGTGGTATTCCTAGTATACGGGCGCACTTTAAAGACGTGATAATCCTATTTTACGGGCGCACTTTAAAGACGTGGTAATCCTAGTATACTGGTGCACTGGAAGGTCGGGTAATCCTAGGATACTGGTGCACTTTAAAGACGTGATAATCCTAGTATACTGGAGCACTGGAAGGGCCTGGTAATCCTAGTATACTGGAGCACTGGAAGGGAGTGTTAATCCTAGTATACTGGAGCACTGGAAGGGCGTGGTAATCCTAGTATACTGGAGCACTGGAAGGGCGTGGTAATCCTAGTATACTGGAGCACTGGAAGAGCGTGGTAATCCTAGTATACTGGAGGACTGGAACTAAAGTTACATCGATTAAACCTCCACTCCCCTCCCCCATTTTCTTTACCTTACAGATCGATACCTTTGAGATAATATATGTGTCCGGAGATTTCCTCAGTTACACAACTGATAAGTACTTATATGTCGGGAGATTTCCTCAGCTACACAACTGATAAGAACTTATATGTCCTGTAATTGCCTGAGTACACAACACTGATACGAACTTGTGCTTTTGTCAGAAAGGCTATTGGCTGTCAAGAGCTACCTTTTCACGGTTACAGGGCTTGTTTAATTATCATCATGTGTCAGGATCTATCGCTAACAGCAAAATAAATTATTCCATCATCATCATGATTGTGGTCAGCTCGGTGGTAGAGTAATTAATATGCATGCTTCAGCAACACATCTTACATTTTCTGTTGGTTAGAAAGCTGATTGTCCACAATTATATCAAGACTCAGATTTAAATCTAAATTATATCATTCGTGTTAATATGGCTTATATTTCTAATTAATATATTATTTAGATCTTTGGTAGGGGTTGTTGTGCTGTCGTTTATGTTCTTTTCAGGTATAGTTGTTTTATTGCTTTCTCATTACTCATATATTTTTTATTCGCGTCTCTATGTCAATACTTGTGTTTACATAAATCATTGTTACCTTACATATCTCTTGTTAAATTTCTGCGGTCCAATGCTTTTATGAGTGCCGTTATTTTTACTGTTTTTAATGTTTGCTCACTGTTTGTCTCTTTTTTTCTTGAAAAGTTTGAAACTGTCTTGTACACTAGTCTAATAGTTTATTGTGTAACCCATCGACCTATTTTAGGTAAGCACTATTGGTGGCAAAGCACTGACATTTATTGGGTAAGCACTATTGTTGGCAAAGTACTAACGATACGATTCAGATATATTTGTCATGCATACAAATTTAACATCATAAAAGTTCTATAACGGAATATGCTTCAATTTTTATATTCATTGTTATTAATATTATCTGTATTATTATTATTATTATTATTATTATTATTATGTGACGTAGAACACACATATTATTCCCTTGGCTTATATGTTATTATGAGATGAAAGATAAGCCGCAATGATATCTCTGTGTGCATGTCTTGGACAGCACAACACACGAGCCACATGATATTGTTCTATTTAATTATCTAGCAAAGTTTATGTATGATATTGCTTCTCAAGTATTTTTCTCCCACGACATTCCCTTCTGGGACTATTTCTTTTCCTCGGGCCTCCCTGGGGACCTAATAATACCTCTTTGACTTTCTTCAAAGGCATATTACTATACGAGTGTATTTGATCTAATATTGTTACCTTTCTGTAGCCAACTTGGTAGTGTCTGTAATCTTTCAATACAACTTTTGTGATCTTTCATCATCAGATCGGTCGAATTACTCCGGATGTGCCATAACATTGATGTGCCATATTAAAACCGATGTGCCATATTAACACTGATGTGCCGTAGTAACACTGATGTGCCATATTTTTAAACCATATACCATATTAATAGTGATGTGCCATATTAACTCTGATGTGTTATACTAACACTGATGTGCCATATTAATACTGATGTGCCATATTAACACCGATGCGCCATATTAACACTTATGTGCCATATTAACATTGATGTGCCATATTAACACTGATGTGCCATATTAAGACTAATGTGCCATATTAACACGGATGTACCATATTAAAACTGATGTGCCATATTAACACAGATGTGTTATAATAACCCGGATGTACCATATTAACCCAAGTGAGCCATATTAACACTGTGCGACCATATTAACATCGATGTGCCATATTAACACTGATGTGCCATATTAACACTGATGTGCCATATTAACACTGATGTGCCATATTAACACGGATGTACCATATTAAAACTGATGTGCCATATTAACACTGATGTGCCATATTAACACAGATGTGTTATAATAACCCGGATGTACCATATTAACCCAAGTGAGCCATATTAACACTGAGTGACCATATTAACCCTGGTGAGTCATATTAAACCTGGTAAGCCATACAACCCACATCAAGAACCACTGATCTCAAGTAAATTCTGTTCAGTTTTCCATGGTGACTTAACAATAATTTTTCCAACTTCCTTGAATATTTACTAATGCTTGTCCTCATGGAGCATCGTACAAATATTTCCTAGAACATATACTGATGCGTGTCCTCAATGATCACCTAGGATTCCCATGTTTCCTTTAACTCAATTTCTCGAGCTCCCACCCACACAGAAAACGATGTGTACCTCCTTCACGAATTGTACATATCGTCAAAGTTCAGAGTCACATCTTGCAACATATGGTCTATGTTTATAGTCACTGCTCGTAAAATATGGTCTATGTTTATAGTCACGGCGGGTAAAATATTGTCTATGTTTATAGTCACGGCGGGTAAAATATGGTCTATGTTTATAGTCACGGCGGGTAAAATATGGTCTATGTTTATAGTCACGGCGGGTAAAATATGGTCTATGTTTATAGTCACGGCGGGTAAAATATGGTCTATGTTTATAGTCACTGCTTGTAACATATGGTCTACATCCATAATCACTCCTCGTAACATATGGTATACGTTCATAGTTGCTGCTCGTGACAGTGGTTCTAAACTTTTTCATAATTAATCCATTAAATCAACCCCCCCCCCTCCCACACATTTTTGAGACAACTTTTCCAACCCTAACCCTAGACGAAATTGTTTCTCCAATTTTCATTTTTTTTGTTTTTGTAATCGATGCACTTTCCTGAGGGCCACATGGACAAGGTGGGCAACCATTAATCTAAATACTTTTTGAAACGACAGACGAATAATGTTCTCATAGTTCCAGAAATATTCTTATATTCACACGCGAAAGGATAAACGAAAGATTTGATACAACGTTAGAATGTGAGTAAACAAGCTTCGACAAAATAGATCCTCGATACGCCATATAAGCTAATTAGACAGGATTGCAGATCAATCAAAACCTGTAAGGATCAAGAGAAAGCTGTTGACAGCTTACATAGATGTACACTTGAGCTTCTAGTAACCTCAATTGCCTCGCAAGTGATAATTAACATCATTAAAACGGTTGTATGAAGCGCACTGAGATGGGAAATAGTTTAGGTCTGAGAAAAGACCTTCTTGTCATACCGTCTATTATCTTTCCATGGTTTACGTTGCATCATCTGTAAAGATATCTGCCTATTTTCAGTTTTGATAACCAATTTGGTATTTTTTTATGACCCAAGACATTATCAGTGTGATTATCGTTTCCAGTATTTGTATCTGTAAACTCGTAACACGTCAGGGTCATAGGGCTGTCACATCGAATACATCAACAGAGTCCTACACCTATTACTATCTTCAACGATGTGGACGAGTAAGGAAAAATCTTGCCATGTCTACTCTTTGATGTTGTCTGGCCATGATTTGTTTGGCCTCCAATGCTTCTTCCATCCTGGATGATTTCCTGCAGTATTGTGTGTGATAAGGAATCATGTCTTCATAAATATCTAAAGCATACAGGTTTAAGGGACATACATTTCCAGCACAGTAATCTAGCTAAAGATATACCACCTACAGAGTTATGCATGGACGTGACTTTCGTATAACTACAGACCAGAGAGCTAGCCCACTGTACGTGTGCACGTCACCACACGACTTAACGTTTACGTAAGATGGAGAGAAACATGGAGAGAAACTGCAACAAGTAAAACATTATGAATATCTTGGACACATAGTCACAAATGATGGCAGATGAGAAACAGTAGTTAAAAGGAGAATAGGAATGGTCAATGACATGAGGAAAATATTAGCATCTAAACAAATTACAAACAAGTTAAAAATGAGAATTATAAATTGCTACATCTATTCGATGTTAATGTATAGTTCAGAAACATAGTTCACATACATACCAGAGCAAGGTTCTTGATTATTGATTTTTTTATTAGAAACTGGCTTCACAGCACGCAGGACATTCTCATAAGTGCTCCGCCCTCCGCTTCAGCAGCCATCCCCGTGTATGTAGACTCAGAGTCCTGGTCAAGTGTTGATTGTGTGATCTCCGGGGCTTTCCAAAAAATTTACTTTTTCTTCCCTCACCTCTAGATACTCCAATTTCTAAACATTCTCCGTATGTGTACGTTCTCAGCCTCATTGACATCATCTGCATCTTGAAATGAATTTATTACTGCCTGCATTAAGTCTGCTTTATCTCTTCTCAGAAATGTACCGTCTATCGCCGCATTGCCTGCCAATAAGTCGGCTCTCTCGTTTCCTCTGACTCCAGCATGACCAGGACAGTATATCCATGTAATGCTCTGGACAACTGAGTTGTTCAATAAGTCCCACCATTCTTTTCTTAGCATGAACTTTTATATCTTGCGAAGCATGCATTGAGTGTCTGTGAGTATTATGAGTGTGTTGATGTATCAGTTATCAACCAATTAAGTGCTGCTGTAACTCCCTCTATCTCCACCCTCATGCTCGATGTGACAGTAGAATATGCTGAAGATTTCTCATCAACTAGGCGCCGTTTCTATAGGTTAAAAACTCCAACCGCTTTTATTTGTGTTTCTGTTAACGGAGCCATCTGTGTATATACTTATGTCTTGTGGTTTCGCGTAGTTATGTAATTTACTTGATTTCCTTCATTTTTTGAAGTTTAATTCTTGCTCGCCCTTGGGGCAATTTCTAATTATTGAAGTAGCACTCTGATATGAATACTATCAGATGGACGATATATTCAAGAAGTGTACAATTGTCCTGAGAAAGGCAACATTTCACACCATGACGACTATCACATGTACTATATCTTTGTCAATTGAGAAGCTAATTCTGATGTATGCAACATGACTGCCACTGTTGATGATGAAGTGTAGTCCTATTCCAGGATCTACAATGCATGTAGTACTTTCGACAGATTGTGTCAAATATGTGATACAGAAATAACATAACCTACAGACTAAGCTAAAAATTTACAGAGAATTGATGCTTCCAGTGCTGTTATACGCTAGTGAAACATGAACTTTGTACATAGAAGTGATGCTTCCAGTGCTGTTATACGTTAATGAAACATGGACCTTGTACAGAGAAGTGATGCTTCCAGTGCTGTTATACACTAGTGATACATGGACCTTGTACAGAGAAGTGATGCTTCCAGTGCTGTTATACTCTAGTGAAACATGGACCTTGTACAGATTGCATGTGAGGAAGCTCAACCACTCTCATCACGCAACTAGTTTCAGAACAATGACGAACACCAGAACGCAAGACAAGACTCCGGATATCTGTCCATGACAGATCTGATTTCCAAGCAATGGCAGCATTCTGATGCAGACACAGATTCGTTGGGAAGATCATGTAGTACGTATATCAGATCATCGCCTGTCAAAGATACTTCTCTTTGGTGAGTTGCAGAAGGGCATACGTTATTAAGGTGGCCAAAAGAAGCGCTACAAGAACTTGTTCAAGACTGACTATAAGTCTTTGATGTAGACCAAGTACAGTCAAAAAATCCTGCAACACCTTGATAATAGAGGAGAAATGCGACAACTCAACCTCGCAGAGTAGATAGAAAGTCAACGGTGGATAAGAAAACCATCTACATCTCATGCCCGAATAGTCCAAGGACATTTAAGTCCAGAATATGGTTTATTAGTCATCTAGGAACTTATATCCACGGACATAATTCGGACATAACACGGACATAACTCGGTCATAACACGGACATAACTCGGACATAACACGGACATAACTCTACCTGAATGTCACATAGTCACGGACATAATTCTACCTGAATGTCACATAGTCACGGACATAATTCTAATTGAACGTCAAAAGTTAATGTAATTAATAGTCATCATCATCAACATCATCATCATCATCAACATCAACATCAACATCAACTCACTCATCATCATCATCATCAACATCCACATCAACATCAACATCAACTCACACATCATCATCAACATCAACATCAACTCACTCATCATCATCATCATCATCATCAACATCAACTCACTCATCATCATCATCATCATCATCAACATCAACATCAACTCACTCATCATCATCATCATCATCATCAACATCAACATCAACTCACTCATCATCATCATCATCATCATCAACATCAACATCAACTCACTCATCATCATCAACATCAACATCAACTCACACATCATCATCATCATCATCATCAACAACAACATCAACATCAACTCACACATCATCATCATCATCATCATCAACATCAACATCAACATCAACTCACTCATCATCATCATCATCAACATCAACATCAACTCACTCATCATCATCATCATCAACATCAACATCAACTCACTCATCATCATCATCATCAACATCAACATCAACATCAACATCAACTCACACATCATCATCAACATCAACATCAACTCACTCATCATCATCATCATCAACATCAACTCACTCATCATCATCATCATCATCAACATCAACTCACTCATCATCATCATCATCAACATCAACTCACTCATCATCATCATCATCAACATCAACTCACTCATCATCATCATCATCAACATCAACTCACTCATCATCATCATCATCAACATCAACATCAACTCACTCATCATCATCATCATCAACATCAACATCAACTCACTCATCATCATCATCATCAACATCAACATCAACTCACTCATCATCATCATCATCAACATCAACATCAACTCACTCATCATCATCATCATCAACATCAACATCAACTCACTCATCATCATCAACATCAACATCAACTCACACATCATCATCATCATCATCATCAACATCAACATCAACTCACACATCATCATCATCATCATCATCAACATCAACATCAACATCAACTCACTCATCATCATCATCATCAACATCAACTCACTCATCATCATCATCATCAACATCAACATCAACTCACTCATCATCATCATCATCAACATCAACATCAACATCAACATCAACTCACACATCATCATCAACATCAACATCAACTCACTCATCATCATCATCATCAACATCAACTCACTCATCATCATCATCATCATCAACATCAACTCACTCATCATCATCATCATCAACATCAACTCACTCATCATCATCATCATCAACATCAACTCACTCATCATCATCATCATCAACATCAACTCACTCATCATCATCATCATCAACATCAACATCAACTCACTCATCAACATCATCATCAACATCAACATCAACTCACTCATCATCATCATCATCAACATCAACATCAACTCACTCATCATCATCATCATCAACATCATCATCAACATCAACTCACTCATCATCATCAACATCAACATCAACTCACTCATCATCATCAACATCAACATCAACTCACACATCATCATCATCATCATCATCATCAACATCAACATCAACTCACACATCATCATCATCATCATCATCATCAACATCAACATCAACTCACTCATCATCATCATCATCAACATCAACATCAACTCACTCATCATCATCAACATCAACATCAACTCACTCATCATCATCAACATCAACATCAACTCACTCATCATCATCAACATCAACATCAACTCACTCATCATCATCATCATCAACATCATCATCAACATCAACTCACTCATCATCATCATCATCAACATCAACATCAACTCACTCATCATCATCAACATCAACATCAACTCACTCATCATCATCAACATCAACATCAACTCACTCATCATCATCATCATCAACATCATCATCAACATCAACTCACTCATCATCATCTTCATCAACATCAACATCAACTCACTCATCATCATCAACATCAACATCAACTCACTCATCATCATCAACATCAACATCAACTCACTCATCATCATCATCATCAACATCAACTCACTCATCATCATCATCATCATCAACATCAACATCAACTCACTCATCATCATCAACATCAACATCAACTCACTCATCATCATCAACATCAACATCAACTCACTCATCATCATCATCATCAACATCATCATCAACATCAACTCACTCATCATCATCAACATCAACATCAACTCACTCATCATCATCAACATCAACATCAACTCACTCATCATCATCATCATCAACATCATCATCAACATCAACTCACTCATCATCATCAACATCAACATCAACTCACTCATCATCATCAACATCAACATCAACTCACTCATCATCATCATCATCATCATCAACATCAACTCACTCATCATCATCATCATCAACATCATCATCAACATCAACATCAACTCACTCATCATCATCAACATCAACATCAACTCACTCATCATCATCATCATCAACATCATCATCAACATCAACTCACTCATCATCATCATCATCAACATCATCATCAACATCAACATCAACTCACTCATCATCATCAACATCAACATCAACTCACTCATCATCATCAACATCATTATCAACTCACTCATCATCATCAACATCAACATCAACTCACTCATCATCATCAACATCAACATCAACTCACTCATCATCATCAACATCAACTCACTCATCATCATCATCATCAACATCAACTCACTCATCATCATCAACATCAACTCACTCATCATCATCATCATCAACATCATCATCAACATCAACTCACTCATCATCATCAACATCAACTCACTCATCATCATCAACATCAACATCAACTCACTCATCATCATCAACATCAACATCAACTCACTCATCATCATCATCATCAACATCAACATCAACATCAACTCACTCATCATCATCAACATCAACATCAACTCACTCATCATCATCAACACCAACATCAACTCACTCATCATCATCATCATCAACATCATCATCAACATCAACTCACTCATCATCATCATCATCAACATCAACATCAACTCATTCATCATCATCATCATCAACATCAACATCAACTCACTCATCATCATCAACATCAACATCAACTCACTCATCATCAACATCATCATCAACATCAACATCAACATCAACTCACTCATCATCAACATCATCATCAACATCAACATCAACTCACTCATCATCATCATCATCAACATCAACATCAACTCACACATCATCATCAACATCAACATCAACTCACTCATCATCATCAACATCAACATCAACATCAACTCACTCATCATCATCATCATCAACATCATCATCAACATCAACTCACTCATCATCATCATCATCAACATCAACATCAACTCACTCATCATCATCATCATCAACATCAACATCAACTCACTCATCATCATCAACATCAACATCAACTCACTCATCATCAACATCATCATCAACATCAACATCAACATCAACTCACTCATCATCAACATCATCAACATCAACATCAACTCACTCATCATCATCATCATCAACATCAACATCAACTCACTCATCATCATCAACATCAACTCACACATCAACATCAACATCAACTCACACATCATCATCAACATCATCATCATCATCAACATCAACTCACACATCATCATCATCATCAACATCAACATCAACTCACTCATCATCATCATCATCAACATCAACTCACACATCAACATCAACATCAACTCACACATCAACATCAACATCAACTCACACATCAACATCAACATCAACATCAACATCAACTCACACATCATCATCAACATCAACTCACACATCAACATCAACATCAACTCACACATCATCATCAACACTATCATGGTGATGGACGAACACCTAAAATTTGTAACATACAAATTGAGATCAGATTTCATCCACTATATTGGAAAATAAATTCCTAGCTTAGAACCAACCACACAAACAACTGCTTATCACCGTTGTTGCTGCAGTGTGCATGAATATTACACTGGAGAGTTACGTGAAGTCTGCTGTTAATGGTTATTTCCAATGTAAATTTTGTTTCCTGGCAAATTTTTTATTAATTTTTAAATCAATTACACGATGATGATATTGGGTATTAATTATATTGATTACCGTCTGTGTACGCCGGACATATCCATAGGTGCTCAGATCTCCACTTCAATAAATCTCTCATGGCATAACGGCTGATGATTCCAGTTCTATTTTGGATCACTGTTCTTTTGGAAATCTTCATTAAGTGTTCTCTGCGGTACATGCCTATGCTCACTGCCAAATCGCGCATTTTCGATATTAACTCATTCTAATGTATTTCAAAATCATCTGATCATGTGGACTCATGAAGAACAATGAGCATATCTGTTCTGTCCATAGACTGACCATCTGTTGTGTCTGTCCTGTCCATAGACTGACCATCTGTTGTATCTGCTCGGTCCATAGACTGACCATCTGCTATGGATACGAGGATATGTAATTCGTCAGAACGTTCGTTTCTATCGACAGCCTCCGTGTGCGGGTCAAAGGAAAGCATGATTTTTCACAATGATGCCCGTAATTTATCTCTATCTAATGACTTCACCCATCCCCAAAGGAAAATAGTATACTAATTGATAGTGAGGTTGTTTGCTATCTCCGGGTTACAGCGTGCGAGTGAGCTAGCGTGCTATCAATGGCCGTGCCAGGTTTGAGGCTAGCTGACAGTGAGCTTGCTTACTACCATCGTGTTACAGCGTGCCAGGTTCAATACAATGTCTGGAAAACAACAAAAAACCTTGTTTTCGTGCCTGACACGACCTTCTGTCCAGTCAACCTAGCTGTAAATTGGTACTTAATGCATGCGTTAAGGGAGGTAAGTAAACATAACAAGAAATGGAACTGGCAACCCCACATAATAGCTGCTGCGACTTAGCACATCAAGAGTTATCTTTATCCCCTGACATGGCTTGTTGTTGCCATGGGTCCAATCGTTACCTTAGTACATCAAGAGTTATCTTTATCCCCTGACATGGCTTGCTCCTGCCATGGGTCCAATCGTTACCTTAGTACATGCTGAATTATCTTCATTCCCGACAGCAGGTTTCCGTCATGGGTCCAGTCGATACCTTAGTGTATGAAACGTTATCTTCTTCCCTCACGGCACGTCGATCACATGGGGCCTACCTTTACCTTACACCGAAGTGGGGATACCTTTACCTTACACCGACATGGGACCTACCTTTACCTTACACTGACATGGCACCTCATCATCATCATCAGGTGCCATGCCGGCTGGCGTAGGCGATCATGGCTCGCCACGGCTCTCTATCCACAGTATTATGTATCAAAGTCGTTCTTGTTTCCTTGCCGTGCCAGGTCTAATATTTCTAATATGTCTAATATTTTCTCACGTTGTCGCCCTCTGTCTCTGTTGCCTTCAATTTTGCCTGTTGTGACTATGTTCTCTAAACCTTCCTGTCTCATGAAGTGGCCACAAAAATAAGATTGCCTTTTTCTTATATTGTTGATTAAGGTTCGTTTCGCATTTGTCTCTGTAAACACCTCTACATTAGTTTTTCTGGCAGTCCATTGTATTCTCAGCATTCTTTTGTAGAACCACATCGCTGTTGCCTCTAATTTCTCACTTGGGACCTACCTTTACATTACACCGACATGGGACCTACCTTTACCTTACACCGAAATGGCAATACCTATACTGTACACTGACATGGGAGCTAACTTTTCCTTACACTGACATGGGAGCTAACTTTTCCTTACACTGACATGGGCCCTACCTTTATCTTACACCGACATGGAACTACCTTTACCGTACAGTGACATTGGGCCTACTGTTACCTTACACCGACATGAGGCCTACCTTTACCATACAATGACATGGGGCCTACCGTTACTTTACACCGACATGGAACTACCTTTACCTTACACCGACATGGGACATACTATTACCTTACAGTAAGATTCAGAACGAGATAGCTTTTTAAATAAATAATTTTGCCCCCACCCCCACCCCTCCCATTCAAGGAAATATAACTAGTTATGTTCACCGAATTTTTGTCTGAAAAATAATCACCGTTTATTTGCGTTGACTGTGCAACCATCTCTAGACATCTTTATGAATTTGTGGATTTTTTTCCTTCGGCTTCCAACCGGGTGCAGTTAAATATTCATAATATGTAAGCTAATTGTGACATTTGATCACTGAGATATATGTCAATCATTGAGTCCATGACTAGGTTATAACCGCGTGAATCATGTGCGAAAATCAAGTCCGATGTCGCGATGTCAGGGTCGCGGGACCGTCTCAGAACACGACGTGTGTTCTACAGGCACCATCACACTGTAGTCTGACCTGTTCAATATAATCACATTCAGTAGCTTGACGGGGTAACTATTGACGCAGTCGATAAGGTTTACAGCGCAGGCATAGAGTATGCCTCGGTGCCTGAGAATGCACTCAATAATTATTTGTCATCGCGACATAAATCTGGAAGGAACGGAAATTACTTATAGTGCGTTTGTAAATTCTTGCCCATTGGAAAACATGGAACTTATCTACTATTGGACAGAATTCCATGTCAATGTTAGATATAGAAATGATTGTGTAAATAAGCTACGAATTCGTGTTTCCCTTGTAATAACTTCAGTTATTTATGTTATAATTAGGGATCACAGAACTATCTAGAAGGATTCTCAAACCTAGAGAAACATATTCAGTGGTTTATATATCAAGTCGTTATAATTTTACTTTATGTCAGGTCTTGCCAGATTATGAATGAGCTACCGCATGACAGTAGTCGGTACAATCTGTTTCTGTTAACGCTGTACGTCGGACTGCTCTTACCTATCCTGACAGCACACATTGTACCAACAACACATAATGTACCAACGTTACATGTTGTACCAACCGCACATATTGTACCAACATTACAGTGTACCAACATCACATATTGTACCAACACCACATATTGTACCAACATCACATATTGTACCAATGGTGGCTAAACATGTGATAGAATACTACAAACGTGTCTAGGAAGAGGAGATTAATTTAAAACTAGATGGTGTGGAAGGGCGAACCAGGCCCTTTTCTTTGTTTGGCAGATAGTCTAGGTTGGGACAGATAGGTGGACAGATAGAATACAACTCTGATGATACGACAGCTGGTCTAGATTGTGACATATAGGTGGACAGATAGAGTACAACTCTGATGATACGACAGCTGGTCTAGATTGTGACAGATAGGGGAACATATAGAGTATACCTGATGATACAACACGCTGGTCTAGATTGTGACAGATAGGTGTACAGATAGAGTACAACTCTCATGATACGGCAACTTCTCTAGATTGTGAAATATAGGTGGTCAGATAGAGTACAACTGATTATACGACAGCTGGTCTTGATTGTGACAGATAGTTGAACGTATAGAGTACAACTGATGATAAGACAGCTGGTCTAGATTGTGACATATAGGTGAACAGATAGAGTACAACTGATGATACGACAGCTGGTCTATATTGTGACAGATAGGTGAACATATAGAGTACAACACTGATGATATGGCAGCTGGTCTTGATTGTGACAGATAGGTAGATAGGTGGACATATAGAGTACAACTGATGATACGACAGCTAGTCTAATTTGCGACAGATATGTGGACAGAGAGTACAACTGATGATAAGACAGCTGGTCTAGATTGTGACATATAGGTGGACAGATAGAGTACAACTCTAATGATATGACAGCTGGTCTAGAATGTGACAGATAGGTGGACATATAGAGTACAGCTGATGATACGACAGCTTGTCTAGATTGTGACAGATATGTGGACAGATAGAGTACAACTCTGATGATACAACAGCTTGTCTAGATTGTGACAGATATGTGGACAAATAGAGTACAACTCTCATTATACGGCAGCTGTTCTAGATTGTGACAGCTCGGTGGACAGATGGAATACAACTGATGATACGACAGTTGGTCTAGATAGTGACAGATAGGTAAACAGATAGAGTACAACTCTGATGATACGAAATCTGGTCTTATTATTACAGATAGGTGAACAGATAGAGTACAACTCTGATGATACGACAGCTGGTATAAATTATGACAGATAGGTGGACAGACAGAGTACAACTCTAACGATACGGCAACTGGACTAGATTGTGACCGATAGGTGGACATATAGAGTACAACACTGATATTATGGCATCTTGTCTTGATTGTGATAGATAGGTGGACATATAGAGTACAACTGATGATACGACAGCTGGTGTAGATTTTGACACATAGGTTGACATATAGAGTACAACTGATAATACGAGAGCTGGTCTAGATTGTGACAGATAGGTGAACATATAGAGTATACCTGATGATACGACACGCTGGTATAGATTCCGACAGATAGGTGGTCATATAGAGTACAACTCTCATGATAAGTCAGCTGCTCTAGGTTGTGAAATATAGGTGGTCAGATAGAGTACAACTGATTATACGACAGTTGGTCTTGATTGTGACAGATAGTTGAACATATAGAGTACAACTGATGATAAGACAGATGGTCTAGATTGTAAAATATACGTGGACAGATAAAGTACAACTGATGATACGACAGCTGGTCTAGATTGTGACATATAGGTGGAAATATAAAGAATAACTGATGATACGACAGCTGGTCTAGATTGTGACAGATAAGTGGACAGATAGAGTACAACTAATGATACGACAGCTGGTCTAGATTGTGACAGATAGGGGAACATATAGAGTATACCTGATGATACAACACGCTGGTCTAGATTGTGACAGATAGGTGTACAGATAGAGTACAACTCTCATGATACGGCAACTGCTCTAGAATGTGAAATATAGGTGTTCAGATAGAGTACAACTGATTATACGACAGCTGGTCTTGATTGTGACAGATAGTTGAACGTATAGAGTACAGCTAAGGCAGCTGGTCTAGATTGTGACATATAGGTGGACAGATAGAGTACAACTCTTATGATATGACAGCTGGTCTAGAATGTGACAGATATGTGGACATATAGAGTACAACTGATGATACGACAACTGTTCTAGATTGTGACAGATATGTGGACAGATAGAGTACAACTAATGATACGACAGCTGGTCTAGATTGTGACAGATAGGGGAACATATAGAGTATACCTGATGATACAACACGCTGGTCTAGATTGTGACAGATAGGTGGACAGATAGAGTACAACACCGATGATATGACAGTTGGTCTAGATAGTGACAGATAGGTAAACAGATAGAGTACAACTCTGATGATACGAGATCTGGTCTTATTATTACAGATAGGTGAACAGATAGAGTACAACTCTGATGATACGACAGCTGGTATAAATTATGACAGATAGGTGGACAGACAGAGTACAACTCTGACGATACGGCAACTGGACTAGATTGTGACCGATAGGTGGACATATAGAGTACAACACTTATAGTATGGCATCTTGTCTTGATTGTGATAGATAGGTGGACATATAGAGTACAACTGATGATACGACAGCTGGTGTAGATTTTGACACATAGGTTGACATATAGAGTACAACTGATAATACGAGGGCTGGTCTAGATTGTAACAGATAGGTGAACATATAGAGTATACCTGATGATACGACACGCTGGTATAGATATTGACATATAGGTAGACAGATAGAGTACAACTCTCATGATACGTCAGCTGCTCTAGGTTGTGAAATATAGGTGGTCAGATAGAGTACAACTGATTATACGACAGTTGGTCTTGATTGTGACAGATAGTTGAACATATAGAGTACAACTGATGATAAGACAGCTGGTCTAGATTGTGACATATAGGTGGACAGATAGAGTACAACTGATGATACGACAGCTGGTATACATTGTGACATATAGGTGGAAATATAAAGAATAACTGATGATACGACAGCTGGTCTAGATTGTGAGAAATAGGAGGAAAGATAGAGTACAACTCTGATGATACGACAGCTGGTCTAGATTGTGACAGGTAGGTGGACTGATAGAGTACAACTCTGATAACACTACAGGTTGTTTAGATTATGACAGATAGTTAGACATATAGAGTACAACTCTGATGATACGACAGTTGGTCTAGATTATGACAGATAGTTGGACAGATACAGTACAACTCTGATGATACGACAGCTGGTCTAGATTGTGTCAGATAGGTGGACAAAGTACAACTCTGACGATACGGCAACTGGACTAGATTGTGCCAGATAGGTAGACAGATAGAGTACAACACTGATGATATGGCAGATGGTCTTGATTGTGACAGATAGGTAGACATATAGAGTACAGCTGATGATACGACAGCTGGTCTAGATTTTGACAGAAAGGAAACAGAACGATATGGATCGTGGTGTCATGGAAACAGAACGATATGGATCGTGGTGTCATGGAAACAGAATGATATGGATCGTAGTGTCATGGAAACAGAATGATATGGATCGTGGTGTCATGGAAACTGAATGATATGGATCGTGGTGTCATGGAAACAGAATGATATGGATCGTGGTGTCATGGAAACAGAACGATATGCCTCGAGGTGTCATGGAAGACACACATCGGTAATGGTATACTTATTTTTCAGTAGGAAAAGATCGTTTCTATACTCGTTATACAGACCTATTGTCCGGAGTTGTGGTGTCTTGGTATACAGGCATATTGTTCGGATTTGTAGTGTCTTGGTATACAGACATATTGTCTGGATTTGTGGTGTCTCGGTATACAGACATATTTTCCGGATTAATGGTGTCTCGGTATACAGACACATTGTCCGGATTTGTGGTATCTTGGTATACAGACATATTGTCCGGATTTGTGGTGTCTTGTTATACAGACATATTGTCCGAATTTGTGGTGTCTTGATATACAGACATATTGTCCGGATTTGTGGTGTCTTGGTATACAGACATATTGTCCGAATTTGTGCTGTCTGGGTCTACATACATATTGTCCGAATTTGTGGTGTCTTGGTATACAGACATATTGTCCAGACTTTTGGTGTCTTGGTACACAGACATATTTTCCGAATTTGTAGTGTCTCGGTATACAGACATATTGTCCGGATTTGTGGTGTCTTGGTATACAGACATATTGTCTGGATTTGTGGTGTCTTGGTATACAGACATATTGTCCGGATTTGTGGTGCCTTGGTATACAGACATATTGTCCGGATGTGTGGTGTCTTGGTATACAGACATATTGTCCGGATTTGTGGTGTCTTGGTATACAGACATACTGTCCGGATCTGTGGTGTCTTGGTATACAGACATACTGTCCGGATTTGTGGTGTCTTGGTGTACAGACATACTGTCCGGATTTGTGGTGCCTTGGTGTACAGACGTACTGTCCGGATTTGTGGTGTCTTGGTATACAGACATACTGTCCGGATTTGTGGTGTCTTGGTGTACAGACATACTGTCCGGATTTGTGGTGCCTTGGTGTACAGACATACTGTCCGGATTTGTAGTGTCTTGGTGTACAGACATACTGTCCAGATTTCTGGTGTCTTGGTGTACAGACATACTGTCTGGATTTGTGGTGTCGTCATATACAGACATACTGTCCGGATTTGTGGCATCTTGGTACACAGATCACTTGTGTGACTGTTAACGTACCCAGATCATATCCCCCCATCAGGCAATTATGCATTCGGACCGTTACTAAAGCAATGACACCGTACTAAACTTATTTATATTACCTAGAAAATCACTACAGATTTTAAAAAATGTGGGATTTTTGGCTGCGTCCTTAAAATGATTTGCCGCAGATAGAGAAATAGAAGTGTCTAGTATTCTCTCTTCATAGATGGTCTACATGAATTCGTGTGTACAACTTTGTGTGGATGTCTGAGTACAATCCATTATAAAACAGGTACACGAACAGTTACAATTTGTGCGGATGTTTGAGTACCAAAAATATTAAACAACTAAACACAATTTGTGTAGGTAAATCAATGATATGATTGATATAAGTAAAGTGACTGCCTGATCTGCCTGATATCATTGACTGGTCCAATAATTTGAATCATGCGATACAATTCACAGCTAGTATCTCTTCTACGTGTGTTAACCGGTTTACCTTAGAAGCTTTATATATGGCAAACCTACCTTTGCACAAAATATTATGCGACATATTTTCTCTCACGTATCTGCCTGTATCTATCTGTAATCTATCTATAATGTATAAACCAATAATCCATCAGGATTGTAGGGGTACCACACTGCATGCATCAACAGTCCTCCAGCGATTTCCAACTTCAATAGTTTAGAAAAGTGAGGAAAGTCTTGTCTTGTTGGGTTCTTGTTGTTGTTTATCCATGCTTTTATTTGTCCTATTCTGCATCTACCACCTTCGACGATTCTCCGCAGTATTATGTTTGACAAGAAATCATGTCGACATATATGTCCAAACCATGCCAAGGTTTACATTTTATGTCCTGCAATAATCACGTATGATTCTGCCAATTTCCTTTCCTTCGTCCCATATGTAGTGATGATGGCGACGTTTCCGCTAAAGTATACAATGTGATTTATTTCTTTCACAGACAATCATACCCTCGTATTGTTCTCTCAGCGGCCTTCTTTCGTGCAAGTAAATCATCTTTCAGTGGATTTGTTTCGTGCACGAAAATCATCTTTCAATGGATTTGTTTCGTGCAGGTAAATTATCTGACCAGGGAACCTGTACTGTGTGTAAAGTCTTGCATAAACATCAGCGAATGTTGTGTACTACATCAGAGACGCAGTTTACACAACAAGTGAACGTTCATGTCTATTACATGTTTAGTGACATACCAATATTTATTAAACATAGCACAACGTCTCAGACATTGACCATTCTGAGCCTCCGTTACATTATTATGAACATATTTTAATGCCATTGTAAGTACTACACGCAAAATACAGAACTACAGTACTACACGCAAAATACAGAACTACAGTACTACACACAGAATGCAGTATTAGAACGTTCAAATTGAAGATCACTGTTTTATACCCTCACATTGTTCTGATTGAAGAGCACTGTTTTCTAACCTCACATTGCTCTATTGGAGAGCACTAAAGTCTACCCTCACATTGCTCTAATTTGTGAGCACTAATATCTTCCATAGGCACCGTATGTAGGTATATAGATTTATTAGGAAGGTATATAGATTTATTAGGAAGGTAGACAGGCAATCAGATTTGTTACTGACCTCTGCCTTCTGTCGAAGTAGATGAGTACCCTCTACAAATATCTTCAAACACACCTGGAAGAAATAGAAGACATAACATGCATTTTTTTAATAAAAGACACATTTAACAGGATTTTTATGAAACATACAGACAAAATAAAGAGTTTAATTTAAAAAAGCACAACAAGTGTGTGTGATTATGTTTGTTTCCAGTCTGTCTGATTATAGATTACGCAACAATGTATGGGACAGAAGAGGTATAAGAACAACCACCTAACTACAAATATATCATGCTGCTAAATACCAATCCTACTATACGCCTGCGAAACGTGGACAGTGTATGCTAAACATGCAAGAAAATTAAATCATTTCCATCTTACCTGCCTACGTAAATTACTAAACATCCATTGGTGGGACAAAGTACGAGACTACGAGGTCTTGGAAAAATCAACCTCAATAAGCATCCACACAATACTTATGAAGGCGCAAGCACGCTGGGCAGGCCATCTTGTGCGTATGGAGAACTCGCGTTTGCCAAAACAAATATATTATGGAGCACTCAAGGCAGGACTTCGAAAAGCTGGTGGACAGAAAAAGCGCTTCAAAGAGACACGCTCAAGTCATCCTTGAAACATCTTAACATTGACGTAGGCGCTTGGGAGAGCCTCGCTTAGGATAGAACAGCATGGTGTTACAACATTAGAACGGGAGCACTAGCGGCGGAAGAATTCAGACAAGATACTGCAAGACAGAAGCGGACACGTAGAAAAGAAAAAAACATCTCAACCTCACACAGATACCTTCTATTGTTGTCAATTCTGTAAAAGAACATTTTCAGCGCGCATTGGACTTGCTAGTCATTTAAAAACGCACTATTAACTTTATTATTTTATTATTTATTGTTATTATTATTATGGTTGAGTTTTTGGTCATCGTCGATCACGACAGACGAACATCATGTGTTTCCAGTATTTGTGATTATGTGTGTTTCCGTGTTTCCATTGTGTGTGATTATTACTGATTATGTTTGTTTTCAATCTGTGTGTTTCCAGTGTTTGTAGATATGTGTGTTTCTAGTCTGTGTGATTATGTGTGTTGCCAGTGTTTGTGATTATGTGTGTTTCCAGTGTGTGTGATTATGTGTGATTCCGATATTTGTGATTATGTGTGATTCGACATGTGTGATTATTTGTGTTTCCAGTGTTTGTGTTATGTGTGTTTTCAATATGTGCGATTATGTGTGTTTCCAGTCTATATGATTATGTGTGTTTCTAATGTTTGTGATTATGAGTTTCTAGTTTGTGTGATTATGTGTGTTTCCAGTGTGTGTGATTATGTGTTTCCAGTCTATGTGATTATGTGTGTTTCCAGTGTGTGTGATTATGTGTGATTCCGATATGTGTGATTATGTGTGCTTCCAGAGTTTGTGATTATGTGTGTTTCCAGTGTTTGTGTTATGTTGTTTTCAATATGTGTGATTATGTGTGTTTCCAGTGTTTGTGTTATGTTGTTTTCAATATGTGTGATTATGTCTGTTTCCAGTGTTTGTGTTATGTGTGTTTTCAATATGTGTGATTATGTGTGTTTTCAATCTGTACGATTATGTGTGTTTCCAGTCTATGTGATTATGTGTGTTTCTAATGTTTGTGATTATCAGTTTCTAGTGTGTGTGATTATGTGTGTTTCCAGTGTGTGTGATTATGTATTATTTTCAAGTTCGTATACCTGTTTTGTTTATATTATTTTAAAGGTCTACGTTATTTGATATTAAAATTAATATTATGGCGATATGATTTTCAGCATAATGGTAATCATAATACACGGAACATAGAGCTCGTGTATAAACATACACGCATATGTAGAGCACATACTGGAAGAACATACTGTGAGAATCTACTGAGACCATAGTGAGAACATGTTAGAATTACTAAAACACGCTATAATGTACTAAGAACATGTTAAGAATATGAACATGTAGAATATGCTAGAACGTACAAGAACATAGTTGAAGAACATAGAGAGAACATACTTAGAACATTCTAGGAATATATTAGAACATACTAAGTATATGTTAGAACATACTAAGGGCGTGCTAAGAACATATTAAGAACATGTTAGAACATACTAAAACATAGATATAACGTGTTAGATCGTGCAAGAGCATGCTAGAACATGCCATAACACAGTAAGAATATACTAGAACATAGTTCAAGGACATAGGGAGAGCATACTGAGAACATTCTAGGAGCATGTTATAACAAACGCAGAGCAGGATAGAACATGGTGCAACATAGTTGAAGAACATAGGGAGAACATACTGAGAACATGTTAGAACATAATACAACAGTTTAGAGCATACTAAAAATATTTTAAAATTATGATAGATTATGCTAGAACATGTTAGAACATGTTATAATATTTTTAAGAACATAGAGCGAACATAGTGAGAACATAGATGAAGAGCTTAATGAGAACATATTAAAATCATATTAATATTGTGATAGAACATGGTAGAGTATGCTAGAACGTACTAGAAATTACATGAATAATATACGTAGAGCACACTTTGAACATAGTAGAACGTATTAAGAACATGTTTGACCATGGCAGAGCACACTAAGAACATGCTAAGAACATGCTAGAACATCAAACAATCAATCAATAAACCCATAACCCTTCAGGATCTTAGGAGTAGCATATTGGATGCTTCAGCACACAGAGTCCTAAGGCGAATTATATCCTCAGAGATGCGGATGAGTGTGGACATATTTTGTCCTGTCCAATCCTTGATGTTCTCTGTGCCTGCCTTTTTTGTCCTCCTCTGCTTCTTCCCCCCTTGACAGTTTCCTGCAGTAATGTTGTGACCATGAATCATGCCTGCATACATTTTCCAAACCATGCTAGTTTTCGTCGTTCCACTATTGAAAGCAATGGCTCCTGAACACCTGCACACATCTCTACTTTGTTTCTTACGTACACATTGGTCTTATGTTCCCTATAGGAAATTCGTAGAATCGTCTGTAGTATTTGTGCTCGAAAGCCTGTAATCTTCTCTCCATGTTCGCAGTGAGTGTCCAACTCTCACAACCATACAGCAAAGCAGAAAGCACAAGCGGCTATGGATATAAAATTCTGAAATACTGAAATACTACAATGGATAATTACATAGAGTTAGAACATACAACACACTAAAACATAGATATACCATGTTAGAACATACTAACACATAGATAGAACATGTTAGAACATAATGGAAGAACATAGAGAGAACATAGTTGAAGACCGTAGTATGAACATAATGAGAACATACTAAGAACATGTTGAGAATATAATGGAACATGGTATAGTATGCTAGATCGTACTAGAACATAGTGGAAGGACATATAGTGACCATACTTTGAACATGTTAAAATATAATAGAACATCCTAAGAACATGGTGGAACATAGTAGAACATACTAAGAACATTTTAAAACAAGATGGAGCATATTGAGAACAAGCTAAGAACATGTTAGAACAAACTGCAACATGTTAGAGTATGTAAGAACATAGGAAGAGCCTACTAGACCATTTAAGCAGATGAAAGAATATACTAGAACATAACAGAAACATAACAAGTATATGAATATTCTACACATTTATCCACCATAGAGGCACCCGTTTTGTTTACGTGTCTAAAGGGAGACTAATTTAGTACCTACCAGTTCATTAAAATGTCATTATCTCCAAGCACAGAATTTACTCAAACTTTAAATATCTTCAACTTTATTGGACATTATGTGTTCAACTTTCGACTTCTGTGAATGCTTTGTTTAGCTGGTATTTGATATCTTGTGTTCTGCTGCTGTGAGTGTTGTATTTTTGTGGGTGGTATTTGATGTCTGGAGCCTGTATCCATGCTTTTGTGTTTGCTTTGTTCAGGTGGTATTTGACATCTTGTGTTCTAGGAAAGGGCAGTGAATGGGTGGAGGTAGACACTGAGAAGAAATCACTGACTAAAGTTATAATACAACTAGATAAAGCGTGTCGAAAATGGACGGACGTCAGGACTCAGGATACAGTGTACGAACTCGACCGACTACACTCGAAACCACAAGACATAATTATATACACATATGTTTCCTTTAACAGAAACACAAATAAAAGTGTTTGGGGTTTTGTTGCCTACAGAAACGGCGTGAAGTTGGTTGAGAAATCTTCAGCATATTCTACTGTCACATCGAGCATGAGGATAGAGGGAGTTACAGCAAAAACACTTAATTGGTTGATAACTGATACATCAACACACTAGGTAATACTCACAGACTCTCAAAGCATGCTGCGCAAGATATAAAAGTTCATTCTAAGAAAAGAATGGTGGGACTTATTGAAAAACTCAGTTGTCCAGAGCATTACATGGATATACTGCCCTGGTCATGCTGGGGTCAGAGGAAACGAGAGAACCGACTCATTGGTAGGCAATGCGACGATTGACGGCACATTACTGAGAAGAGATAAAGTAGACTTAATGAAAGGAGTAATAAAGCCATTTCAAGATGCAGATGATGTCAATGAGGCTGAGAACGTACACATACAGAGAATATTAGAAATGTGTGTATATAGATGTGAGGGAAGGAAAAGTACATTTATTGGAAAGTCCAGAAGATCACACAATCAACACCTGACCAGGAATCTGAGTCTACATAACACTGGGATGGCTGCTGGAGCGGAGGGCGGAGAACTTATGAGAATGTCTCGCGTGCTGTGATGCCAGTTTCTAATCAAGAATCAAGAATCTTGTGTTCATCTTCGTGCGTCTGTGATTGTTGTTTTTCAGGTGGTATTTGATATACTGTGTTCATCTTCCTGCGTCTGTGATTGTTGTTTCAGGTGGTATTTGATATACTGTGTTCATCTTCCTGCGTCTGTGATTGTTGTTTTTCAGGTGGTATTTGATACATTGTGTTCTTCTTCCTGCGTCTGTGATTGTTGTTTTTCAGGTGGTATTTGATATACTGTGTTCATCTTCCTGCGTCTGTGATTGTTGTTTTTCAGGTGGTATTTGATATATTGTGTTCTTCTTCGTGGTCTACATCTTTCTCGTTACTGCAGCATCACCCCCCGCCCATATATTTTGTCTTCTTCGTGCTGGTTGTTGTTTGGTTTGGAGAAAATAGTGTAAATTCTGTAAAAAAACCTCTTTTAGCCAGTTTTATTTTACTTTCAATTCTCTTAGAGTGTTTCTATTGGTGATCTTTTTGGTCCATGGTATTCTTAGGATTCTTCAGTCACATTTTATGTCAAATTCTTCAGTCACATTTTATGTCAAATTCTTCAGTCACATTTTATGTCAAATTCTTCAATTGGTTCTCAATGTATTGCTGAATGTCCACGAGTATTCTTCAGCGTGTATTCTCACACTCCCACTTGATCTATCTTGTAGCAAGGCCTTGGTCCTACGTTTAATTGCGTCAATGGTCTGACAAATCCGCTTTGGTGGAATACAATATTCAACCGCAGATAATGCTGCTGGGAATATGCATGCTCTAATAAAATTAGTTTTGCCAATTTTCTTGCAGTCTAGTAATATGCTCTTTATTTGTAGTCCTTACAAATCTATTTACTTTTAAATTGATTCACTCATAAATTAATAAAATGTGGAAAGGATGCAGGCTCTGACAACATAACAGCAGACATAATAAAAACTATAAATGAGTTTGGTGTAGATACTATCACAGAAATTTACAATGACATATACTAAACAGGCCATATACCTAAAGACCTAACATCATCAATATTCATACCATTACCTAAGAAGCCCAGGGCTGTGGACTATACAGAATATAGAACAATAAGTCTAATGAGTCATATAACTAAAATACTCCTCAAGATAATACATGAAAGAATTAAGAACAAGATAGACACGGAGGTCGGTGAAGAACAATTCGGTTTTAGGAAAAACAAAGGAACCAGAGAAGCTATACTGAGTATCCAACTAGTGAAAGATAAATATATAGAAGTCCAAAAAAGTATCTGTATTTGCTTCATAGACTACAGCAAAGCCCCTGACAGAGTCCACCATGAACAATTAATCAAATGTCTTCAAGAAATAAGCATAGATGGAAAATACATCAGACTGAATAGAAATATATATTATTATATATACATATATAATAAACTGCAACAATAAGGTGTGAAAACAGCTACTCTCCGTACATAGAAATAAAACAAGGGGTAATTTTAAGGATCCATTTTATCACCAAGCCTATTTAATATCTACACAGAGAATATCTTTAAAAATATAGAAGAAATGCCAGGACTCAAGATCAATGGGAAAATAATAAACAACCTTAGATATGCAGATGACACTGTTCTTTTAGCAGAAAGTGAACATGAACTACAAAGACTAATAGATCAAGTCAATAAATCAAGTAATGAATATGGACTGCAATATCTTGGACACATAGTCAGAAATGATGACAGATGTGAAACAGAAGTTAAAAGGAGAATAGGAATGGCTAAAAGCACCTTCAATGACATGAGGAAAATATTGACATCTAAACAAATTACAAATAAGTTAAAAATGAGAATTATAAAATGCTACATCTATTCCATATTAATGTATGGCTCAGAAACATGGACACTAAATAAACAATTAGAAGACAGAATTGATGCCTTTGAGATGTGGGTAGATAGAAGAATAGGGAGAACATCATGGAAAGAGAAGAAAACAAATAAAGAGGTGCTAAAAACACTTAATATGAAGAAAGAACTACTAAAAGAAATAAAGATCAGGCAAAAAAAATATTTTTGACATATTAAAAGACATGACACCTTTTTGAAGACCTTACTTGAGGGTAAAGTCAAAGGGAAGCGAGCAAGAGGTAGGCAGAGGTACAAGTGGGAGAGTAACATCACAAGATGGACAGGTTACAGTCTAGCAGAGTGCACAACAATACAAGAGACACGGGATGTTGGAAATCTGTTGCAGCCAACCTTGGCTGCGGAGACGGCACTTGATGATGATGACTCACAAATCTCTTCCCACACATATATTCACACATCTCTTCACTCACACATATATTCACACATCTCTTCACTCACACATATATTCACACATCTCTTCACTCACACATATATTCACAAATCTCTTCACTCACACATATATTCACACATTTCTTCACTCACACAAATCATTACTCTTGAAACATATTTTATATTTTTTTTTAAAACTCTTTACATATTTACTCTTGAAACTCTTTGCAAATTAGAACAAGCACTCTCACGCACAAATCGTTCACTCCTGTACTACACACTTCCTCCTGATGGGTTCTTACCTCCACCATGAAAAGCGACAAAATGCCCAAACTGAAGGCGTGCAGGATATGCTCTGCTTTTTCCTTATTGCTGTGTTGATGTATGTTGTGCTCGCCATGACTGGAGCTGTTGTGGCTGGAACTAGAACATATCAAACAGTAGAGCTAGTTTCCCCAGAGTTACAGTATGAATGTATGATTCTAGAACAAACAGTAGACCTATTTTCCCCAGAGTTACAGTATGAATGTATGATTCTAGAACAAACAGTAGAGCTAGTTTCCCTAGAGTTACAGTATGAATGTATGATTCTAGAACACAACAGTAGAGCTAGTTTCCCCAGAGTTACAGTATGAATGTATGATTCTAGAACACAACAGTAGAGCTAGTTTCCACAGAGTTACAGTATGAATGTATGATTCTAGAACAAACAGTAGAGCTAGTTTCCCCAGAGTTACAGTATGAATGTATGATTATAGAACAAACAGTAGAGCTAGTTTCCACAGAGTTACAGTATGAATGTATGATTATAGAACAAACAGTAGAGCTAGTTTCCACAGAGTTACAGTATGAATGTATGATTATAGAACACAACAGTAGAGCTAGTTTCCCCAGAGTTACAGTATGAATGTATGATTATAGAACAAACAGTAGAGCTAGTTTCCACAGAGTTACAGTATGAATGTATGATTATAGAACAAACAGTAGAGCTAGTTTCCCCAGAGTTACAGTATGAATGTATGATTATAGAACACAACAGTAGAGCTAGTTTCCACAGAGTTACAGTATGAATGTATGATTCTAGAACAAACAGTAGAGCTAGTTTCCCCAGAGTTACAGTATGAATGTATGATTCTAGAACAAACAGTAGAGCTAGTTTCCCCAGAGTTACAGTATGAATGTATGATTATAGAACAAACAGTAGAGCTAGTTCCCCAGAGTTACAGTATGAATGTATGATTCTAGAACAAACAGTAGAGCTAGTTTCCCCAGAGTTACAGTATGAATGTATGATTCTAGAACAAACAGTAGAGCTAGTTCCCTAGAGTTACAGTATGAATGTATGATTCTAGTACACAACAGTAGAGCTAGTTTCCACAGAGTTACAGTAGGAATGTATGATTCTAGAACAAACAGTAGAGCTAGTTTTCCCAGAGTTACAGTATGAATGTATGATTCTAGAACAAACAGTAGAGCTAGTTTCCCCAGAGTTACAGTATGAATGTATGATTCTAGAACAAACAGTAGAGCTAGTTTCCCCAGAGTTACAGTATGAATGTATGATTCTAGAACACAACAGTAGAGCTAGTTTCCACAGAGTTACAGTATGAATGTATGATTCTAGAACAAACAGTAGAGCTAGTTTCCCCAGAGTTACAGTATGAATGTATGATTCTAGAACACACAGTAGAGCTAGTTTCCCCAGAGTTACAGTATGAATGTATGATTCTAGAACAAACAGTAGAGCTAGTTTCCCCAGAGTTACAGTATGAATGTATGATTCTAGAACAAACAGTAGAGCTAGTTTCCCCAGAGTTACAGTATGAATGTATGATTCTAGAACAAACAGTAGAGCTAGTTTCCCCAGAGTTACAGTATGAATGTATGATTCTAGAACAAACAGTAGAGCTAGTTTCCCCAGAGTTACAGTATGAATGTATGATTATAGAACAAACAGTAGAGCTAGTTCCCTAGAGTTACAGTATGAATGTATGATTCTAGTACACAACAGTAGAGCTAGTTTCCACAGAGTTACAGTAGGAATGTATGATTCTAGAACAAACAGTAGAGCTAGTTTTCCCAGAGTTACAGTATGAATGTATGATTCTAGAACAAACAGTAGAGCTAGTTTCCCCAGAGTTACAGTATGAATGTATGATTCTAGAACAAACAGTAGAGCTAGTTTCCCCAGAGTTACAGTATGAATGTATGATTCTAGAACACAACAGTAGAGCTAGTTTCCACAGAGTTACAGTATGAATGTATGATTCTAGAACAAACAGTAGAGCTAGTTTCCCCAGAGTTACAGTATGAATGTATGATTCTAGAACAAACAGTAGAGCTAGTTTCCCCAGAGTTACAGTATGAATGTATGATTCTAGAACAAACTGTAGAGCTCGTTTCCCCAGAGATACAGCATGAATGTATGATTCTAGAACAAACAGTAGAGCTAGTTTCCCCAGAGTTACAGTATGAATGTATGATTCTAGAACACAACATTGGAGCTAGTTTCCACAGAGTTACAGTATGAATGTATGATTCTAAAACAAACAGTAGAGCTAGTTTCCACAGAGTTACAGTATGAATGTATGATTCTAGAACAAACAGTAGAGCTAGTTTCCCCAGAGTTACAGTATGAATGTATGATTCTAGAACAAACAGTAGAGCTAGTTTCCCCAGAGTTACAGTATGAATGTATGATTCTAGAACACAACAGTAGAGCTAGTTTCCCCAGAGTTACAGTATGAATGTATGATTCTAGAACACAACAGTAGAGCTAGTTTCCCCAGAGTTACAGTATGAATGTATGATTCTAGAACACAACAGTAGAGCTAGTTTCCCCAGAGTTACAGTAGGAATGTATGATTCTAGAACAAACAGTAGAGCTAGTTTCCCCAGAGTTACAGTATGAATGTATGATTCTAGAACGCAACAGTAGAGCTAGTTTCCCCAGAGTTACAGTATGAATGTATGATTCTAGAACAAACAGTAGAGCTAGTTTCCCCAGAGTTACAGTATGAATGTATGATTCTAGAACAAACAGTAGAGCTAGTTTCCACAGAGTTACAGTATGAATGTATGATTCTAGAACAAACAGTAGAGCTAGTTTCCACAGAGTTACAGTATGAATGTATGATTCTAGAACAAATAGTAGAGCTAGTTTCCCCAGAGTTACAGTATGAATGTATGATTCTAGAACACAACAGTAGAGCTAGTTTCCCCAGAGTTACAGTATGAATGTATGATTCTAGAACAAACAGTAGAGCTAGTTTCCCCAGAGTTACAGTATGAATGTATGATTCTAGAACACAACAGTAGAGCTAGTTTCCCCAGAGTTACAGTATGAATGTATGATTCTAGAACTAACAGTAGAGTTATTTAAACAGAGTTAGAATATAAATGTATTAATCTAGAACAATCTAGAGAGAAGAGACACAGGAAGCCAAAGAGAGAAATTTCTGGATGGGTTGTCACTGTGGCACTAAAAGAAGTCACCAACTGAACTTATTAAGAACACAAGAGATAGAGAGTTGTGAAGAAGCATGATCGCCTACATCACTCAGTATGGCACTTGATTGATTAATTGATATTGTTGTATTAGAAGCTTTTGCTGTCAGTGTTTATCTATAAATAACTCCAGCAGAAACACGCTGAAATTCTTGCAGATGTTCCAGGTCGATACAATCTATTTATAAAATATCGCGATGTACAACTAAACTAGGTCAAGTTACAAAATTTTTGCAAACAGATTTTCTTTTGACAGTATCGATATATTCATATATACGATGTGTGTGTTAAATTGAAAATCGTCCTTCTAAAGTGACACATTGGCTTTCAACACAATGTATAGAAAAAGTGACCATTGCGGAAAATAATCATATGTCAAAACGCGATATCATGGTCATTTCCTGTCATGGCTGTCTAAGACTGTCAGGGGATGTCTGTACATTACTTCAACTATTAGTCGAGGTGGGGTCTGAAGAAACTATTAGTCGAGGTGGGGTCTGAAGAAACTATTAGTCGAGGTGGGGTCTGAAGAAACTATTAGTCGAGGTGGGGTCTGACAAAACTATTAGTCGAGGTGGGGTCTGAAGAAACTATTAGTCGAGGTGGGGTCTGAAGAAACTATTAGTCGAGGTGGGGTCTGAAGAAACTATTAGTCGAGGTGGGGTCTGACAAAACTATTAGTCGAGGTGGGGTCTGAAGAAACTATTAGTCGAGGTGGGGTCTGACAAAACTATTAGTCGAGGTGGGGTCTGAAGAAACTATTAGTCGAGGTGGGGTCTGACAAAACTATTAGTCGAGGTGGGGTCTGAAGAAACTATTAGTCGAGGTGGGGTCTGAAGAAACTATTAGTCGAGGTGGGGTCTGAAGAAACTATTAGTCGAGGTGGGGTCTGAAGAAACTGTTAGTCATTGTAGGGTCTGAAGAAGCTATTAGTCGAGGTGCGGACTGAAGAAACTATTTGTCGAGGTGCGGTCTGAAGAAACTATTATTCGAGGTGCGGTATGAAGAAACTATTAGTCGTGGTGGGGTCTGAAGAAACTATTAGTCGAGGTGGGGTCTGAAGAAACTATTAGTCGAGGTAGGGTCTGAAGAAACTATTAGTCATTGTGGGGTCTGAAGAAACTATTAGTCGAGGTGGGGTCTGATGAAACTATTAGTCGAGGTGGGGTCTGAAGAAACTATTAGTCATTGTGGGGTCTGAAGAAACTATTAGTCGAGGTGGGGTCTGAAGAAACTATTAGTCATTGTGGGGTCTGAAGAAGCTATTAGTCGAGGTGCGGACTGAAGAAACTATTTGTCGAGGTGCGGTCTGAAGAAACTATTATTCGAGGTGCGGTATGAAGAAACTATTAGTCGAGGTGGGGTCTGTAGAAACTATTAGTTGATATTGGGTCTGAAGAAACTACTAGTCGAGGTGGTGTCTGAAAAAGCTATTAGTTGATATTGGGTCTGAAGAAACTATTAGTCGAGGTGGGGTCTGAAAAACTATTAGTTGATATTGTGTCTGAAGAAAATATTAGTCGATGTGAGTCTGCAGAAACTATTAGTCGAGGTGGGGTCTGAAAAAACTATTAGTCGAGGTGGGGGCCGGAAGAAACTGTTAGTCGAGATAATGACTGAAGAAAGTATTAGGCGAGGTGGGGTATGAAGACACTATTAGTCCAGATCGTATCTAAAGAGACTATTAGTCGTGGTGAGGTCTGGAGAAACTACTAGTCGAGATGGGATCTCAAGAAACTATTAGTCGAGGTGGTGTCTGAAGAAACTGTTAGTCGTGGTAGTGTCTGAAGAAACAATTAGTCCGGATCGTATCTGAAGAAACTATTAGTCGTGGTGAGGTCTGAAGAAACTATTAGTCGAGGTGGGATCTCAAGGAACTATTAGTCGAGGGGGGATGAAGAAACTATTTGACGATTTGAGGTCTGAAGAAACTATTTGTCGAGGTAGTGTCTGAAGAAACTATTAGTTGAGATGGGGCCGGAAGACACTATTAGTCGATGTGGGTCTGAAAAAACTTTTAGGCGAGGTGGGATCCGAAGAAACTATTTGTTGAGATAGTTTCTGGAGAAACTGTCTGACGATTTGAGGTCTGAAGAAACTATCAGTCGATGTAGGTCTGAAGAAACTATTTGTCTAGGTAGTGTCTGAAGAAACTATTAGTCGAGGTGGGGCCGGAAGAAACTATTAGTCGATGTGGGTCTGAAAAAACGTTTTGGCGATGTGGGATCCGAAGACACTATTTGTTGAGGTATTGTCTGAAGAAACTATTTGTCGAGGTAGGTCTGAAAAAACCTTTAGACGAGGTGGGGTCTGAAGAAACTATGAGTCGAGGTTTGGTTCTGAAGAAACTATTTGTCGTGGTAGGTCTGAAGAGACTATAAGGCGAGATGGGTCTGAAGAAAAGTTAATTGTTGAAAGGGGGGGGGGGTAACTTTGATAGATATTAACTTCATCAGTACCGTTTTCTTTCTTCATACACCAATCAAAGTGTTTGAATTTCATGCAGTATTCTTATACTGTGCAACAATACATACTTTCTTCATACACCAATCAAAGTGTTTGAATTTCATGCAGTATTCTTATACTGTGCAACAATACATACTCTTTTGCCTGCTAACAAATATTTTCCCTGTGTTGGGGAGGAGGGAGTTGTTGACATAATTAAGCAAGAAGAATGGGTCCCATTAATTATTGAGAGTGGTTAAGAATGTGAAGGATTAACCACTCTAATGTTCAATGTTTTCGTTTCTCGTCGCCTTTTTGCTGCATTTCTGACCTGCCACCTCTTACTTGGCTGACATGTAGCCTCTACTTGACTTCCTATTTAGTGGTTCCTATACTGTGTTTGTTCCTATCTTGATGCAGACTTTATTCGTCGAAACGTCATTTCTGTGTCTAGTTTCACGTAAAACTCTGCTATTTAACAGTTTTTTTAAACCAGTTATTTACCAGTTCACAACAATTGAAGAACGATATACCACAAGGAAAGGGTGAATGCTATAACACAAGGGAGAATAATATAACACTATGATAGGAAGAATGATATAACTCCAGAATGAGAGAATGATATATCACTAGGAAAGGGAAATACTAGGAAAGACTTATATAACACAAGTAAGGAAGAATGATATAACACGAAAGAAAGGCTTATAATACAAGTAAATGATTATATACCGTAAAAAGGGAGATTGATAAAAGACAAGGAAAGATATAGGAAGGGGAATGTCAAAACTGCAAAAAGGGAGAATGGTATAATATAGAAACATCAAGGATGGTTATTAAGTCACAAATAGGAACCATATTCGCTCAGATGGCATCTACTGGTCTCGCAACTGGAGTCAAGACGTTTTCTATTTACGACAACTCTGCATCGCTCATGGTCGAAGATGGAGAACATGTTGACTCCAGCTGGTAAATCCAGGAGCAGATTACAGTTTTGACATCATTGAAGACACATATAATAACACGCACAAATTGACGTTTCGACCAAAAGACCTTTATTGAGACAAAAAGTGAACATACACTACAGAAAATGACAGGTAAGAACTATAGTCTTCACATGCGCCAAGTTAACTGCAATGAGGAGTTAACTCTGTATCTGTTATTATGCGTATCTTCAGTGATAAGCACACCATTATTACTATGTTCCTGGATTTACCTGTTGGATTTCAGTTTTGCGCAGTGAGTACATATTATTGACTCAAGTTGCGAGGCAAGTAGGTACCATCTGAGCGAACTTGGTTCAAATCTTTTTCGCTGCATGATTATTTTCTTTCTTAACGTAAAACATAAGGAGTTAAAATAAAACGCCAGGAGGAAAAAATACAATTTCCGCACAAACATGAAGTAATTTATGTACCTGACTTATTTATTGCGTAGTTGTATAGTGGTTACATCTAGATCGTAGGTTCTCAAACTGGGCTGTACCGTCTCCCAGTAATACTATTTATCTAATACCATCATTAGTAATTTATGTACCTGACTTATTGATTACGTATTAATATAGATCTAGATCATATGTTCTCCACTTGGGCGGTACTGTCCCCCAGTAGGCGCCTAAGCCTTCGGAAGGAGGGGGGAGTGGTAGTGAGTTCAGAATCAATCTCGGTTTTGGGGGGGGGGGGGTAGGCGGTTTAGGCTCAGTGACTCTGTTTAGGAGAAATGAATAACCAATACGTAAAAATTGATTATCATTGAAGATTTCAATTCTGCATTTGTATTCATCTTATGCCGGGTCTTACACGATCAATTTTCTCATAAATTTTCTCATAAATTTTCTCATCAATTTTCTCATCAATTTTCTTATTCCATTATTTAATCATTTGAAAATTGAGCATGTCTGACATATGTCAAATGTCTATGTGACATGAGAACAAAGAGCATGTCTGACATGATGTCAAATGTCTATGTGACATGAGAACAAAGAGCATGTCTGACATGATGTCAAATGTCTATGTGACATGAGAACAAAGAGCATGCCTGACATGATGTCAAATGTCTATGTGACATGAGAACAAAGAGCATGCCTGACATGATGTCAAATGTGTATGTGACATGAGAACAAAGAGCATGTCTGACATGATGTCAAATGTCTATGTGACATGAGAACAAAGAGCATGTCTGACATGATGTCAAATGTCTATGTGACATGAGAACAAAGAGCATGTCTGACATGATGTCAAATGTCTATGTGACATGAGAACAAAGAGCATGTCTGACATGATGTCAAATGTCTATGTGACATGAGAACAAAGAGCTGGTCTGACATGATGTCAAATGTCTATGTGACATGAGAACAAAGAGCATGTCTGACATGATGTCAAATGTCTATGTGACATGAGAACAAAGAGCATGTCTGACATGATGTCAAATGTCTATGTGACATGAGAACAAAGAGCTGGTCTGACATGATGTCAAATGTCTATGTGACATGATAACAAAGAGCATGTCTGACATGATGTCAAATGTCTATGTGACATGATAACAAAGAGCATGTCTGACATGATGTCAAATGTCTATGTGACATGATAACAAAGAGCATGTCTGACATGATGTCAAATGTCTATGTGACATGATAACAAAGAGCATGTCTGACATGATGGCAAATGTCTATGTGACATGATAACAAAGAGCATGTCTGACATGATGGCAAATGTCTATGTGACATGAGAACAAAGAGCTGGTCTGACATGATGTCAAATGTCTATGTGACATGATAACAAAGAGCATGTCTGACATGATGGCAAATGTCTATGTGACATGATAACAAAGAGCATGTCTGACATGATGTCAAATGTCTATGTGACATGAGAACAAAGAGCTGGTCTGACATGATGTCAAATGTCTATGTGACATGATAACAAAGAGCATGTCTGACATGATGTCAAATGTCTATGTGACATGATAACAAAGAGCATGTCTGACATGATGGCAAATGTCTATGTGACATGAGAACAAAGAGCTGGTCTGACATGATGTCAAATGTCTATGTGACATGATAACAAAGAGCATGTCTGACATGATGGCAAATGTCTATGTGACATGAGAACAAAGAGCATGTCTGACATGATGTCAAATGTCTATGTGACATGATAACAAAGAGCATGTCTGACATGATGGCAAATGTCTATGTGACATGAGAACAAAGAGCATGTCTGACATGATGTCAAATGTCTATGTGACATGAGAACAAAGAGCATGTCTGACATGATGTCAAATGTCTATGTGACATGAGAACAAAGAGCGTGTATATTCTTCTTCTTCTAATGACCCATGCCGTGTGGCGTTGGTTATCATGTCTTTCCACATTCTTCTATTTCATGTGCTGTCAATCATTTCTGATTCAGATATTCTCCCATGCCACGTGCCAAGCTGAAAAGCATCTTTTCTCTTGGTCTTCCCCTACTCCTCCTTCTGTTGCCACTCTGTGTTCCATCTTTCATCTTCTCAGGATGTGTCCAAAAAATGCGGGCTGTCCTTTTTTTATGCGGTTAATCATCTCTCTCTATTTTTTAATGAACTTATTTCAACACATTCTCATGACGTTTTTTAATGAACTTACTTCAACACATTCTCATGACGTTTTTTAATGAACTTATTTCAACACATTCTCATGACGTTTTTTAATGAACTTATTTCAACACATTCTCATGACGTTTTTTAATGAACTTATTTCAACACATTCTCATGACGTTTTTTATGAACTTATTTCAACACATTCTCATGACGTTTTTTTAATTAACTTATTTCAACACATTCTCATGACGTTTTTTTAATGAACTTATTTCAACACATTCTCATGACGTTTTTTAATTAACTTATTTCAACACATTCTCATGGCGTTTTTTTTATCTGCCAATAGTCTTCTTAATATTCTTCTATAAAACGACATCGCTACTGCCTCAATATAATTTCTCACTGTTCTCGTGAGTGACCAAGATTCGACTCCATACATCAGTTTTTGTTCTATAGAACTTTTAACAACTCTCTTTCTCATGTGATTTGACAAAGATATATTAGATATATTACATATAATGGTATTCATGTATATACGTGTGTATAATAGGTTATCTTTAGAATAGTAAATATATTCGTTATATTGTATTATATTTCCGTTATGTTACTATTGAATTTAACGAAAGTTGAATCAGATATTAACAAACATTTTTTTTTCAAAATGTATCAGGCTTATTCTTCAGGTGAATTTTCTATTTTTACCTTGTATTTTACTTTGTACGTTCGAAATAAATAATTTTGTCATATATTTGTTGGTGTTTTAATTATTACAATAGTTTTCTTACTTATGTCATGTAATCTCTTAATGTTGTGCAAAGTTGCCTTTTCAGACATTTTTCAACTGTAAATAATGTTATTCGAGCATACACCCGACAATCTGTACATATGGGATATGTTTCATCCAAATTTGGTATAAGCTGTAACTGTGTTTAAGATGAAGCACATATTGGACACTCATTTCTCAATAATTTCACGACATAAGCAGCAGCAATGTATCATTAGTTGATCTTTATGTCGAAAATATCACACCGGTTGAACGAGGAAAACTGTTATAATGGGAGTGGGGGGGTCGTTAAAAATTATTTGTTTTGCAAAGTATACGGTGGTCCGGACAAGTTTGGAGCCTACATTCGAGATATCAGAAATATAGAACATCTCAGCCTACTATAATATAGAACATCTCAGCCTACTATAATATAGAACATCTTAGTCTACTATAATATAGAACATCTTAGTCTACTATAATATAGAACATCTTAGTCTACTATAATATAGAACATCTTAGTCTACTATAATATAGAACATCTCAGCCTACTATAATATAGAACATCTTAGTCTACTATAATATAGAACATCTCAGCCTACTATAATATAGAACATCTCAGCCTACTATAATATAGAACATCTTAGTCTACTATAATATAGAACATCTCAGCCTACTATAATATAGAACATCTTAGTCTACTATAATATAGAACATCTTAGTCTACTATATATAGAACATCTTAGTCTACTATAATATAGAACATCTTAGTCTACTATAATATAGAACATCTTAGCCTACTATAATATAGAACATCTTAGTCTACTATAATATAGAACATCTTAGTCTACTATAATATAGAACATCTCAGCCTACTATAATATAGAACATCTCAGCCTACTATAATATAGAACATCTCAGCCTACTATAATATAGAACATCTTAGCCTACTATAATATAGAACATCTCAGCCTACTATAATATAGAACATCTCAGCCTACTATAATATAGAACATCTCAGCCTACTATAATATAGAACATCTCAGCCTACTATAATATAGAACATCTTAGCCTACTATAATATAGAACATCTCAGCCTACTATAATATAGAACATCTCAGCCTACTATAATATAGAACATCTTAGCCTACTATAATATAGAACATCTCATCCTACTATAATATAGAACATCTTAGTCTACTATAATATAGAACATCTCAGTCTACTATAATATAGAACATCTTAGTCTACTATAATATAGAACATCTTAGTCTACTATAATATAGAACATCTCAGCCTACTATAATATAGAACATCTTAGTCTACTATAATATAGAACATCTCAGTCTACTATAATATAGAACATCTCAGCCTACTATAATATAGAACATCTTAGCCTACTATAATAGATCAACAAACATACTCGATGTTTCCACAAAATAGCAAACACATCACACACATGACGCACATCACACACATGACGCACATCACACACATGACGCACATCACACACATGACGCACATCACACACATGACGCACGCTTTTATATTTTTTCCCCTGTGTAATTGTCGCTTAATGTAGACATTAGTAATTCATGATGCTTTATCTGTGTTCAAACATGATCATGTGACAGCTTATATTATTCACAAGCAGAGTTTAAGGTATTGAAGAAATATTCCGAAGAGAGCGTAGCATATATTCATGTCGACAGTTCAATAAGCCAACGTTCTCATTTTTACTAGCCCTTTTACACACTAAAAATAATCGTTCATTGAGATAAAAGCAATACATTTCTAAAGGTCAATATGGGCATTCAGAACAGAATCACTAGGACATGACCACCCAACTATTTTTATACTTGTATTGCAGTTCACTAAATGTAAGCTGCTAATCTCGTCCTACTAGAAGTAAGCTACCTGTTAATCTCGTCTCACTAAAAGTAGGATAACTTCTAATTTCATCTCACTAGAAGTAGGCTATCTGCTAATCTCGTCTCACTAAAAGTAGGCTACGTGCTAATCTCATCTCACTAGAAGTAGGCTAAGTGCTAATCTCGTCTCACTAGAAGTAGGCTACCTGCTAATCTCGTCTTACTAGAAGTAGGCTAAGTGCTAATCTCGTCTCACTAGAAATAGGTTACCTGCTAATCTCGTCTTACTAGAAGTAGGCTAAGTGCTAATCTCGTCTCACTAGAAGTAGGCTACCTGCTAATATCGTCTCACTAGAAGTAGGCTACCTGCTAATCTCGTCTTACTAGAAGTAGGCTAAGTGCTAATCTCGTCTCACTAGAAGTAGGCTACCTGCTAATCTCGTCTTACTAGAAGTAGGCTAAGTGCTAATATCGTCTCACTAGAAGTAGCTACCTGCTAATCTCGTCTCACTAGAAATAGGCTACCTGCTAATCTCGTCTCACTATATGTAGGCTACCTGCTAATCTCGTAAACATCGCGTCACATGCTGACATACTCAAACAGCACAATCACATGCCGCACATATTCAAACAGCGCAGTCCCTTGCTGCATATATGTGAGTCATTCTATCATAATTATAGTAAAATCTGAAATACTGATAAAATAATTAGCCCAACATGTGGACACGACTCTAATCGTAAATGTGTAATGTTATCGCTGTAGGATGGTGAAAAACTGTGCATGTTTAGGTAAAGTGCAGCTATTTATAACATCTTCAACGCCCGGCAATGGATTTGGCATTAAATGTTGAAGGTATTGATGAAATAATTACTCAGCACAAATCGACAAACCTGTTATGGAGGGTGATGTCGTGGTCGGGATGATGTGTCGTGCTGTTTATGCTGTGGCTGGCGTAGGCAACAGGGTGTGGAGAACCATTTTCGTGGTGTGACGTGGAAGGATCCTCTTCTGGAACTGGAAAATTGATCAAGATATTCTGAATATTTTGATTAATTCATTGATTAATTAGTTCACAGATTGATTAGTTCATTGATTGAATAGTTCAGAGGTTGATTAGTTCATTGATTGAATAGTTCAGTTATTGATTAATTAGTTCACATATTTATTGGTTCAATGATTGAAAGTTTCGGTTATATATTCATTAGTTCACAGATTGATTAGTTCATTGATTGAATATTTCAGTGACCAATTTCTTCATTGATTAAATAGTTCAGCAATTTACTAATTCACTTACTGAATACTTACTTCATTGATTAGTTCATTGATGGAATATTTAAATGATTGATTAATTCTTGTATTGAATAGATGATTAGTTCATTTATTGAATATCACTTGATTGAATAGTTTAGCGATTAGTTAGTTCATTGATTGAATAATTCAGTGATTGATTAGTTCATTATTTTAATAGTTAAGTTAGTGATTATTTCATTTATTGAATAATTAATGTATTTATTAGTTCAGAATAAATACCACACTCAATGGTAGCAATGAGTAATGCATCTCCGTGAACCCTATAATGCATCTCCGTGAACCCCATATTGCGTCTCCGTGAACCTCATAATGTAGCTCCGTGATCCCCCAACTGAATACCCAAAACATAAGTATTTCAATGATATTTGATAATTGACCACACGATGAGTTTCACATGGTGGAGAACATATGCATGGGAGGAAGATGTCTGCAGCACACAGTCAATACAGTGTGATTCAAAATACAGTAGAGTGAAATAACAAGAAATAACAATAATAATAATAATAATACTAATAATAGTAATAAGACCCATTAGTCATCAGGGTCGGTGTGGTTCCACACTGGAGACAGCAACACAAAAAGCTGTCCAAACATCTCTACCCTCATCCATTCGGAGAGATTGTAGAAAAATCACCCAGGCTATTCCTTGATGTTATAAATGGAGGCAGGCTAGATATGACGAGTGAGGCTAGATGAGGCTAGAGAGGCTAGATGTGACGAGGCAGGCTTGATATGACGAGGGAGGCTAGATGAGACTATGAAGGCTAGATGTGACGAGGGAGGCTAGATGTGACGAGGCAGGCTAGATATGACGAGGGAGGATAGATGACGAGGGAGGCTAGATATGACGAGGGAGGCTATATGACGAGAGAGGCTAGATGACGAGGGAGGCTAGATGACGAGAGAGGCTAGATGACGAGGCAGGTTAGATATGACGAGGGTGGCTAGTTGAGACGGGAAAGGCTAGGTGTGACGAGGTAGGCTAGATGTGACGAGGGAGGCTAGATGAGACGAGGGAGGCTATATGTTACGAGGGAGGCTAGATGTGACGAGGGAGGCTAGATGACGAGGGAGGCTAGATGTGACGAGGGAGGCTAGATGACGAGGGAGGCTAGATGACGAGGGAGGCTATATGTGACGAGGGAGGCTAGATGACGAGGGAGGCTAGATGTGACGAGGGAGGCTAGATGACGAGAGAGGATAGATGTGGCGAGGGAGGCTAATTGTGACATCACTTCAGGCGAGTGAACAACTCTAACAGACAAATAATGAGATACGTGGACTTGAAGTATGACCTTTGCAGCTTGCAGGAAGTGGTATTCCTGGGATACCGGTGCACTGGAATGCCCTCCTCCCTTTCTGGAACTAAGCATGCATCAGTGACCGTCGACTGTACTATAAGACCTTAGTACAGAAGGTATATATGATCTAAAAAGGTAATTTTTTTAATTTACGTGCATTTCTTTTGTCGGCCTTGGCTTTCTATTTTTGACATGCGACTCCAAATATATAAATATTGACCAACGAAATCACAACAATAATCAAATGCGTCAACAGTTTTTGTTCAGAGGTCTATACTGGGGCGCGGCAATGATGCAAACATAAAACTTATTACACATAATGAATTTCAGAACTAATATGAGTCCGGGTATCGTCTGTTAGACAACGTATATGAGTCCGGATATCGTCTGTTAGACAACGTATATGAGTCCGGGTATCGTCTGTTAGACAACGTATATGAGTCCGGGTATCGTCTGTTAGACAACGTATATTCTTCTTCTTCTTTCGTTCACTTGAAACATGTCTATATCTGCAATTCTGTCTCCTTAATAAAACTCACTGTCTTTTGTAGTTCATACAGTGTCCCATAGAGCTTTGATTCCAGTGTTGTTTCCTCTGGCCAATATGTCTGCCTCAGCGTTTCATGCTCAGAACACTCTTGAAGTATATGTTTGGCACTCTGTACTGCCTGTCCACATGTACACATGGCCGTGTTGCCAATCTTGAACTTTGTATACATGTGACTGCGGAGTCGGTTGTGTCCTGTTCTGAGACGTAGAATTATAACTTGTTCTGATCTGTTCATAATGTGATAGTCATCTTGTGTTGGTGTTTGTGGCTTTCTTATTGACTTGATCATCTGTTTTTTCTGATGGTAGGTGATTGGTATATCTGGTTGATCTTCGGCAGCACCTTCCTTAGCCAGTTGGTCTGCTTTTTCATTTCCTGGTATTCCACAGTGAGAGGGTATCCACTGCATGGTTACCCTATACTGGTAAGACAATTCGCTAAGTAGTTTTTTCAAGTCTGTTAGTTTTCCAGACTGGAGAGCTTGAAGCACTGACCTTGCATCTGTCAGGAATACCACAGGCTGTAGGTCAGAGTTGGAGTTCAGCAGTTTTTTAGCTGCCACAGTAATTGCCTGGATTTCTGCATCATAATTATTGCAGAATTTTCCTGTCGGTGTTCTGATTGTATCTCTAGGCTTGTGTGGATATTCTATATATACACCTGCACCTCCATTCCTCACAGCATTCTGTGCTGACCCATCTGTGTATACTCTGACCCATATATCTTGTGGATATTCCTCGTCCAGGAAACTGAGGGTGGCTGTCCTCCGCTGCACACTGTTCTGTTCGTCCTCGCTTAGTATTCCTTTCACATGGGTCTGAATGTATATTGGCATTCCATGCCTTTCACTCCATGGGGTGGGGTGCAAAGGGAACGCATTGCTCTAGGCGGACCCAGGGTTAGCAGATAACCAAGATCCCAAATGTACCTCCACGCGGTGCACCCTGGAAACAGAAATACAGCAGCTCGAGCTGATTCTGGCCAAATCATTTGGGGATCGTGTCCGAAAATGTGGAGGTAGCAGATGGAAAGAGATTTGCCTGCACACGGACAGACATATCTCTGACACCACCAGCATCACCACATATAGCGACACTGTCGACATACAGTGAAGCTAGTCAGTCCAGTCCGAACATTGGAGGGGCGGCCAATGTAAAATGCACGTAAAGGTAGATACATGGCGAGAGACATAGATTTCATACAGAGTACAATGAAACAATGAAAGGGCAGAACAGCGCTAGAGGGCAGCGCGAACTGCAAATAGAAAGTGAAAAGTCCCTAGGAAAGGGGAGCTACAAGCTCCGTCAGCTCGAGACGGGCTTCTAGTTACCTGAGTTCCTTACAGGCAGAGACCCAGACCCATCCACTGGCGTTTGGTAAAGCAAGAAGACCTAACCCAACTCTAATGTCGAGCCTTCCTAAACCGGAAATATGCTCGCGAAGTGAAAGGGTTCTGTACCCAATGGGCTTAGGCAAGACAGGGACAACGATGGTAGTCCTAGCCCAACTCTACTGTCAAGGTTTCCTATACCGGAAGTACACTTGCAGAGAGAAAGGGTTCCGTACTCGATTCGTTCAGGCACAAAAGGGACAACGATTTAGCCCTGGCCCAGCTCTACTGTCAGGTTTTCCTACACCGGAAATACACTTGAAGAGAGAAAGGGTTCAGTACCTGATGGGCTCAGGCGCTATTGGGACAAGGACGCTCAGCTCGAGAACGCCTTGCTCTCAAACGCGTGGTGTGAGACTCGAACTTTGACATGGGTTACACGATGTCGGTGAATGACACCTCGGCTAAGAGGGCGAAAGAGCCAGCGTCCAACTCCTCTGTTGAGTTCTTCCCCTTAAGGAACCAGGCTCACGGATGAGAAACGGTTCAGTACCCAATGGGCACAGGCACAGCACGTCCAATTACACGAGGCAAGTTCATAGACAGTGGAACACCTCGTTTGAGTCAGACTAAGAGCAAGAAAATCGTCTGGGCGAAGAGTCTCCACTACGCGTGCCTGGAGACAGATATAGAGGCTGTCACAGGCTAAGGGTAGCCCACCCGAATTGTCAAGGCATGCCGAAATCGGATGTGCTAGGCCTACAAGGCGCATAACGGTGGCACAACGTAATCACGCTCCCGGCGGAAATCGCACGGATATCCGTGATGGTTACAATGGAGCGAACGAAAAACAAACAAACAAACAAACTCCATGGGGTTTGTTCTGGTACAGACCTTAAGGGGCTGTCAACTTCAGGTAGGTCTGTAAGTTGTCTACGGAGTCGTTTAGCTTGATGGATAAAGCTGCTTCTTTTCAGTCGCCCCATTGCTAGGTTTTGGAATCTTTCCTTCATTGGATGACTTGGCATACACTGAAACTTTTCCGCTTGAATTAGTACTTTTGTGTCTCTGCGTTCGCCAAGTGTTTGCATTCTTCCCATTTTCTGCATCTCTGCTATGGGTGTTGATTTCATTGCTCCCAACATTATTCTAAGTGCCTGGTTTTGCACTTTATCTAGATCTTGTAATGTGGTGTTTGATGCAGGACACCACGCAGCTGAACCATATTCCAGGTGTGGTCTTATGCCTTGCTGGTATACTTTACTGAGTATATTCCCACTGGCTCCCCATGTGGTTCCACTTAGTTTTCTCAGGATAGCTAACTTCCTCCTGGCTTTTGTTGTTGCTTTGTTTATGTGCTGCTTCCATGTCAGCTTATCATCAAAAGTAACTCCGAGGTATGTTGGTTGTTTGTCTTCTTTCAAGAGCTCTCCATCTATCTTGATATGACCGGCTTTTTGTTTTGGTGAGAGGGTAAAGAGTGTAGTGCTGCACTTATCTGTGTTAATGCTGACACACCATCTATTTGCCCATAAGGTTAAGGCATCGATGGCTCTTTGTATTTGTTTAGTGGCCACTGTCGCATGTTCTTCCGTGCACCAGATCACCAGGTCGTCAGCATACATTGCCACTTTGATCCCGTGTGGTAGTTCAGCAACTAGGTCATTGATGTAAACCAAGAAAAGTGTGGGTGACAGGACTCCTCCCTGGGGGACTCCATGACGCAGTAGGACTTTCTTGCTTTTGCGACCATCTAATTGTACCCTGGCTCTTCTATTATGCAGGTATGCTTTTACCCATTTGTACATTCTTGAGCTAACCCTGCAATTTCGCAATTTCTTTAGGAGCCCTTCTTTCCAGACCTTATCAAATGCTTTCCTGAGGTCTATCCATGCTGCTAGTACCAGTTTCTTATCTTGGAAGGCATCCTCAATCTCTTGGGAGAGGTAGGTTGCCTGATCTTCAGTAGAGTAGCACTGTCTGAAACCTGCTTGCTGTGATACCAGAAGGGTTTCACTTTCAAGGTACCACTGCATCCTAAGATTGATAATACGTTCCATTGTTTTGCATAGACAGCTTGTGAGGCTGATGGGCCTGTAGTTGGAGACTGTGTTGCCATCTTTTCCTGATTTGAGGAGAGGTATCATTATTGCTTCTCTCCATGCCTGTGGTACATTACCTGTGGACCAGCTTGTGTTAAAGATTTGCAGCAGCTTTGCTCTTGCTGCAATTCCCAGGTTTCTAATCATTTCATTGGACACTCCATCAGCTCCAGGGGACTTTTTCATTTTCAATTTGGATATTGCATGCTCCAGTTCTCTCATTGTGATTGGTGCCTCCATGACTTCAGGTATAGGTTCGTCTTGTCCAATGTTTTGCTGGTTCACTCGAACCTCCTGTTGTTTGTCTGGGCTGACTTTGACGTTATTGTCTTCTGCAAAGGAATCTGCAAAGTAATCAGCTGCATGTTTACCTGTTAAAATGTTTTTATCTTTATAAAGTGTGATCCTGGTATTTCTCCCTGTACCTTCATCATTTAGTTGTTTTACAAGTTTCCATAATTTCCTAGTATCTCTTTCTAGGTTCAGCGACTCTGTTTTTTCTTTCCAGCTGTTCCGTCTGGCTTGTAACTTGGCTCTTTGAAATTTAGCCTTTGTTTGCTGATATTTGTTGTGATGTTCTTGGCTAGGTCTGTTCTCAGCCTGCTTTCTAGATGTTTCCATCTCATTTTGCAGCTTTTCCAGTTCATCATTCCAGTAGGGTTTGTAGTTTTTGCGTGCCCCCCTGGGTATGGTTTTACTAGCAGCATGTAGTATACATCTATTAAATTCACTCACTGCTCTATTGATGTCTTTGTCCAAGTTCATGTCCTTAGCTAGAACACTGGTTAAATGCTGGTACATTTTCCAGTCTGCCCTCTTATAGTTCCACCTAGTGAGCGTGCTGCTGTCCTTGGTATATTCATTGTGAATTTCCAGAAATACTGGTCTGTGGTCACTACCCCCAAGCTGCTTTCCAACGACACGTGTGATGTTCCATTCCAGGCCTGGTGAGTAGAATGCCAGGTCTGGTGTAGAGGTGGTGTGCCATGCTCTCGAGTAGAAGGTTGGTGAGTCAGCTGGCTGGTTAATAAGAATGAGATTATTTTCATCCTGCCAGCTCTCAAGTTCCTCACCTCTCTTGTCGATATGATCGTAGCCCCAGCTCTGAGAGTGGCTGTTGAAGTCACCACACACCATAAGTCTCTCTTTGTCTGGAATTGTGTCTAGTGCCAATGGTTTATCATTTGGGCAGTAGTAGTTCAGGAGATGGAATTCTGCACTGTCTGTTTTTAGGTGGAGCATCTGGTATTCTGCCCCGTCCATGTATACTTCCAGCTGACATGCGCTGATATTGTTTTTAACTAGTGTCAGAATTCCACCCTTTCGCCTGTCTTTTCGGTCAGATCGGTAGCACTGGTAGCCTCTGATTTTGAAGGCTATGTCGCTGCTGAGGTGTGTTTCTTGGATACAGCATATATTAACTTGTTCTTCACTGAGGACATTTTCAAGTTCCAATTTTTTGCTGTATCCATCTCTTTTACTGTTGACACCCTCAGCATTCCAGTGCATTATTTTTATTGGTCGTTTGTTTGTTTGGCCAGTAGCTCTATTCCCTTGCCTCCTGGCTCCTCGGGGCAATTGAGAAGGACTTCCAGTAACTGAGGTTGGGCCCTTTCGAGGTATAGGGCCCGGCACCGTCCCTGCCTGAACGTCCGCCACAGGGCAGGCACCATAACGTTTATTAGATGCAGACATGTTTCCATTGTGTTTTATGCGTGGCAACCTGATTATCTGTGCGCCTTTTGGCTGGTTGCCTCCGTCTTCAGCACTCTGCTTACTTGGGCCGGACTATGGTCCTGCTCGAGTGGGAGTGCCCGACCAGTCTTAGTTTCCAGCCTCTGATGGCTGAACTAAGCCCCATCACCACTTCAAGGTTCTGGCCTCGATGGGGACAACGTATATGAGTCCGGGTATCGTCTGTTAGACAACGTATATGAGTCCGGGTATCGTCTGTTAGACAACGTATATGAGTCCCGGTATCGTCTGTTAGACAACGTATATGAGTCCGGGTATCGTCTGTTAGACAACGTATATGAGTCCACGCTACCGCCTGTTAGACAACGTATATGAGTCCGGGTATCGTCTGTTAGACAACGTATGTGAGTCCGGCTATCGTCTGTTAGACAACGTATATGAGTCCCGGTATCGTCTGTTAGACAACGTATATGAGTCCAAGTTACCGCCTGTTAGACAACGTATATGAGTCCGGATATCGTCTGTTAGACAACGTATATGAGTCTAAGGTATTGCCTGTTAGACAACGTATATGAGTCTAAGGTATTGCCTGTTAGACAACGTATATGAGTCTAAGGTATTGCTTGTTAGACAACGTATACGAGTCTAAGGTATTGCCTGTTAGACAACGTATACGAGTCTAAGGTACCGCCTGTTTGACTACGTATATGAGTCCAAGGTACCGTCTATTAGCGTATATGAATCCAAGGTACCGCCTGTTAGACAACGTATATGAGTCCGGGTACCGCCTGTTACACATGTGAACAGAACCTGAGCTTTTGTAAGAACGACTATGAGCCGTCAATAGCTTCTCATTGCTAACAGAATTATTTTATTATCATCCCATGTAAAAGGATGGGGAGATTGAGAAAGGAAGCAGTCCGGCACATAGTTTTATGCGTCGTTGTACACCATGAGGAAACTAATAACATTCAATCTGTGCTTGCAATACCATACTTACAGGGAACATGACACCGTGTTGAAGACCTATCTTACAGGGAAAATAACACCTTTTTGGAAAATATTTCTTACAGGCATGACAACTTGTTGAAGACCTTTCGTACAGGCATTACAACTTGTTGAAGACCTTTCTTACAGGCATGACAATTTGTTGAGGACCTTATGTACATGTAACTCTCATGGACGTCTAGCAAGTGGTAGGCAGAGATAGAAATGGAAGGTCAAGTGAGGGACTCACAGTCTCTTAGAGTAGAGAGATAATGTAAAATTTCAAATGACCTATTATGTGGGGCTGCAGTAACATAAGGCGAATACGGGTATAAGAGGAAATAGGTTAAAGTGTTACTAATGAGAACGACATACTTATGATGGTAAGTCGTAATGACCAATGGTAATAATAAACAATGGTAACATTGACCAATAGTAACAATTAGCAATGGTGACAATGACCAATGGTAACAATTACCAATGGTGACAACACCAATGGTAACATTTACCAATGGTGACAATGACCAATGGCACCAATTACCAATGGTGACAATGACCAATGGCAAAATTGACCAATGGTAACAATAACCGAGGGTTGCAATAACCAATGGTAAGAATTACCAATGGTAACATTGAACTATAATAACGATGAACAATAGTAACAATTAACAAAAGTAACAATGAGCAGTGGTCACACTTGCCAATAGTAAAATTTAACAAATCTAACAATGAACATTGGTAACAATGATCAAAGTAACAATGAATAAAATTAGCAATTAACAAAAGTATCAAAGAACATCAGTCATCCTCACCACGTGCCGTCTCCGCAACGAAGGTTGGCTGCAACGTATCTCCAAAATCTCCTGTCTCTTGTATTGGCGATGCACTCTGCTAGACTGTAACCTGTGCACCGTGTGATGTTACTCTCCCACTTATATCTCTGCCTATCTCGTGCTCGCTTCCCTTTGACTTTACCCTCAAGTAAGTTCTTCAATAAGATGCCATGTCGTTTATTGTGTCCAAAATATTTTATTTGCCTAATCTGTGTTTCTCTTAGTAGTTCTTTCTTCATATTAAATGTCTTTAGTACCTCTTTATTTGTTTTCTTCTCTTTCCATGATGTTCTCACTATTCTTCTATACACCCACATCTCAAAGACATCAATTCTGTCTTCTAATTATTTATTTAGTGTCCATGTTTCTGAGCCATACATTAATATGGAATAGATGTAGCATTTTATAATTCGTATGTTTAACTTGTTTGTAATTTGTTTAGATGTTACTCTTTTTCTCATGTCATTGAAGATACTCTTAGCCATTCCTATTCTCCTTTTAACTTCTGTTTCACATCTGCCATCATTTGTGACTATGTGTCCAAGATATTGATGTTTTCCTTGTTGTAGTTTCTCTCCATGTATGTTTATGTTTATCTCCTGTTCTTCTGTGTCTTTGCTGATTATCATGGTTTTTGTTTTTTTAATGTTAATATCCAGTCCATATTCATTACTTGATTTATTGACTTAATCTATTAGTCTTTGTAGTTCATGTTCACTTTCTGAATAAAGAACAGTATCATCTGCATATCTAAGGTTGTTTATTATTTTCCCATCGATCTTGAGTCCTGGCATTTCTTCTATATTTTTAAATGTATTCTCTGTGTAGATATTAAATAGGCTTGGTGATAAAATACATCCTTGTCTTACCCCTCTTCTTATTTCTATGTATGGTGAGTAGCTGTTTTCACACCTTATTGATGCAATTTGTTCCCAGTATATATTTCTATTCAGTCTGATGTCTTTTCCACCTATGCCTATTTCTTGAAGACATTTGATTAATTTTTCATGTTGGACTCTGTCAAAGGCCTAGCTGTAGTCTATGAAGCAAATATAGATCCTTTTTTGGACTTCTAAATATTTATCTATCACTTGCCGGATACTCAGTATAGCTTCTCCGGTTCCTTTGTTTTTCCTAAAACCGAATTGTTCTTCACCGACCTCCATGTCTATCTTGTTCTTAATTATTTCATGTATTATCTTGAGGAGTATTTTAGTTAGATGCCTCATTAGACTTATTGTTCTATATTCTGTACAGTCCACAGCCCTGGACTTCTTAGGTAAAGGTATGAATATTGATGATGTTAGGTCTTTAGGTATGTGGTCTGTTTCATATGTGTCATTGCAAAGTTCTGTGATAGTATCCACACCAAAATAATTTTATACATGTCTGCTGTTATGTTGTAGGAGCCTGCAGCGTTTCCACATTTTATTTCATGTTCTACTTTTGCTTTCAGTATTACTGGACCGTCGTTGTTGTATATTGCTGGTTTTTTTTGTTCCGTCGGTCGTCAAACAGTTCTGTCACATAATCTCCCCATCTTGTAAGTGCTTCTGTTTTATCAAATATTATTTTTCCATTTTTTTCTTTAAAGCAACCACACCCCATTTATAGGATTTTTCTTATTTGTTATCAGCCTTACCTCCTTATGCATTAATTTTGTCTTCTGGTGTATGGACATCTCTATTTCACTGCATTCTGTTTCTAGTCATTGAGTTTTCGATGGTCTGCACATGTTACGTATCTCCTTGTCTATAATTTAGTATTTTGGGGTATTTTTTTTAGCTTTCTGTCTTTCTGACATTTTCTCTAATATTTCATCTTTCATCCATGTTTGTTTTTTCTTGGTTTTTCTTATTGGTAAATTTTCATTTGATGTTTGAATACGTTTCCTTAGGCTGTCCCATGTATTGTCTATTTTCTCCTCTGGATTTTCCCTTCTGTATTGTTCCATGCATTCTATCATTAGATGTTCATATCTATTCCTTACATCTACAAGGTATTTTTGTTGTATGTCTTGTTGTTTTAGTGCTGATACGTCTATATGTGGTTCTTGGACTCCTCTATTTACTATCTTTTTAAATTTGACATTTATTTTGCACAGCACTGGATTATGGTCAGAGTTGATATCTGCACCAGGGTATGTTTTGATGTTTTTGACACTATTTATAAATCTATTGTTAATCATAATGTAATCTATGTGGTTCCTCTTTCTGTCTCCAGGACTTTTCCCTGTATATAATCTTCTATTTTCATGTTCAAAGAATGTATTACATATGATCATATTGTTCTCCTCACAGAACTGTATAAGTCTTTCTCCTCTGTCATGTATTGTCCCTAGTCCGAATTGCCCTACAATGTTCTTATGTCTTCCGTTCCCTATTTTTGCATTCATGTCTCCCATGATTATTAAAATGTCTGTTGATTTTACTGGTTTGAGTAGTTGTTGTAGGTCTTCGTAGTAATGTTCTATTTCTTCTTCAGTGTAATCTGTAGTTGGTGCATAAGTTTGTATAATGGCTAGATCAAACGGTTTTGCTTTGATCTTTAGCATCATCATTCTGTCATTATATGTCCAGTATCCGCTGATATATTTTTCTATTTCTTTCCTGATCAGTATTCCTATCCCTCGTTCATGAATGTATAAAACTAAAATTGCTCTTTCTTGTGTACCCAGCATCTTTCCATCTTCTCTCTGCTATTCCTAGAATATCTACATCTAATGCTTCTGCCTCCAATATTAAATTGTCTAGCTTCCCTGACTGGTGTAGTGTTCTAACATTCCATGTTCCTATTCTAATAAGTTGTTTCCTAAACTTTAGATGTTGTTTATCCGTTGCTTGACTTTGGGGTGTACGTGGTAATGTCCCAGTCTTTTCCACGGTGGCCAGCCAATATTCACTCTTATGACCAGAACTTGCCTCTTATGCGCCACACACTTTGCTGTTTCGTCGTTTGGGTGCATACTGTTTCGTCGTTTGCAGCCGTTGATGCATTTGGATTCCTCCACCTCGCGCGCCGTCACAGACTTTTTGTCTAGGGATGGACATTCCCTATTGTTGACTTTTAGGTTGACTCTTTGCGAAGAAATTCTACGCTGTGAACTTAGCCATTAAACTGGAGTAGTCGAGATGCAAATAAGGGGGGGGGGGGCTGGTGTACTTGGGCACCTCACTAAATAAGAGACTCACATGGTGGCCTCACATTGAGAGAATAGAAGCAAAGGCAAGAAAGAAACTAGGCATCCTTAAAAGGAAATAGCAAGAACAAGTTGGGAGCCAAAGCAATATCAAAACACAACTATCAGAACCACTATAAACAACTGCGCTCTGAGAGAACTGCATCATCTACACATTAAAACATTAGTATGCAGCATGATTGAAGATATATACCACAGTAAGGCGTAGATACAGTTGGATGCCAATGCATTGGCAACTAGAGCAGTCAAGAAACAGGCCCTAAACATTGCTGCAGAAATAATTAAAACACAAGAAGTCAATGTCAACAGGTGATGTTTCTTATTAATCCTATGTCTGTCCTAAAAACTCTTGACAGCGATAAACTGCCAGACCTGAAGGAAGTCATACGAGAAATGAGCAACCAAAGAAGGGTAGTACTACAGTGGATACCACCCCCCTGTGGCTTACGAAGGTAAGGAAGAGGCAGATATGTTGACAAAGAGAGGAGTGAATGCACTACAACAAGCGTGTCCGAGTGAAATATGGTCCATATTCCACCATATTTCACTCGGACACGCTTGTTTTAGGGCATTCATTTCTACTTGTGGTATTTTTATGTTTGTATGTTATGTGCGTATCTTGAAAAAGGCCTATTGGTCCGAAAAGTCGATTTTGTCTTGTGTATTGTCATTTGTATGATTACATTCTGTGTTTTGTTTTGTTGTATGTACCATATTTATTCATGTAAACATCCGTCAGTGATAGTGTGTTAGTCGTCATCAAGTAGGACTTCATTACCTGTCTTCCACGTGAGTATTATTTAGAATTTAGAGCTAATCTCATAAAAAACTTCGCTGATTTTCAAAAAGCTCTCGACAGCATCCATCAACCATCGCTTTGTGAAATTTTAAAAATATATAGATTCCAAAACAAATATATAAATGTGATAAAATCATTCTATACAAACTCAAAATGCTGTGTTAGAACAGAAAAATACAATTCAGAATGATGCCATGTGATTACAGGTGTTAAACAAGGCTGCCCTATGTCACCATTACTATTCAATATCGCAATTGACTGGGCTATAAGAAAAAGCACATCCAACACAAATTTAGGAATCTAATGGATAAATAAAACAACGCTAGAAGACCTAGATTTTGCCGATGATCTTGCACCATTGAGTGAAAACCATCAAGATGCACAAACAAAAACTGATAGATTAAAACTCATCGCAGGACAAATAGGTCTCCAAATCAATTCAGCAAAAACAAAAATTATGGACTTCACCAATTCACCTAACGTAATTACTTTAAATGGACAACAACTTGAAAAGGTACACAAATTTTCCTATCTAGGAAACAAATTAACACTCGAACGTGATGTCATGTCAGAAATTACAACTCGCATTGCACTAGCATCAAGTGCCTTTAACAGACTGTCTAATATCTGGAGATCAAAGTCAATCAGCACACGTACGAAAATTCGCTTATTTAATTCCAGAGTTATTCCGGTGCTGTCATATGGATGTGAGAGCTGGAAAAGTTCTTTATCTTCAGAAAAGAAATTACTGAGTTTCGAGAACAAATGTCTTCGCAGGATAACTACCACCAATTGGAGTGAATTCAAATCGAATGATAAAATCAGAGAAGAGACACATCAAAATTTCATCACAGATGTTATTAAAAAAACGCCGTTGGTCATACATCGGGCATGTCCTACGCGCAGACATCAACAGATTAGACCACCAATCTCTTGAATGGATACGTACAGGCAAAAGAGCCAGGGGTAGACCAAAAGAAACACTCAGAAGAACAATACTTATTGAAAGTAAAAAAATCAATATCCATACTATTCAAGAACTGCACAGAATAGCTTTTAACAGACAGAATTGGAGAGATCTGACCTCTGCAATATGCGCTAACGTCAACGCAAAAGAAAAATGAAAATGAAACCAGCTAAGGGAGGAACAGTGGCCCACAGAGATGGATATCCATAGAAATATGGATATGGAACTGTATGGGAGCACCGAGGAGCTTTCAAATACAGCAGCATTTATTTTTTTTAAAACCATACGTGCTGGGTAGACATGTCTAACCGAACGAGAAGAAAAAGAAGACGATTTGTAATCGATAACTTTCAACAACAATTATTTTTTTTAAATATCGTGTCAGCTTCTGGTGCTTGTATCGCTGCATTTATCATTTAATAATTGTACATATTTATGTGGTTCTTATATTGCTAACAATGACGAGTGTTGACGAGCTCTCGTCATGATTGACATTACTGATCGTTGTTTATATTCAGTTATAGATTAGTTCTTGATTTGTTGGTTTCACCAGCCAGAACAGGTGCAATCCATGTATCCATGACAACCAATCACGTTATGACCTTTCACTTGTACACACATGATTACAATCGGCTATAGCTGTTCCAAGTTGCGGTTCTTGTAGACAACACAGCCGTGTTTCTGTTACAATGTGCTTGATTCAGGAAAAGATTTCAATAACATTGTATGATATTTCTTGTGTTCACTGCTACAACTGACAAATTTGGATTTAGTTTAAATTTTCTCTTTTATCATATACTTAATGTTAGGTCATGTTTCATTATACACTTAATGTTAGGTCAAGTGTCTATATATACTTGATGTTAGGTCAAGTGTCATTATATACTTGATGTTAGGTCAAGTTTCATTATATACTTAATGTTAGATCAAGTTTCATTATATACTTAACGCGAGACCGTGGACAGTAAAGTTCGCTCAACAGAAAGTAGACAGGGCTACATTTGTTAATTTTTTGTTATTGTCGTGTTTTTAATTTGTCAATACTATCTATCTATCTATCTATCTATCTATCTATCTATCTATCTATCTGTCTGTCTGTCCTGTCCTGTCCTGTCCTGTCCTGTCCTGTCCTGTCCTGTCCTGTCTGTCTGTCTGTCTGTCTGTCTGTCTTGTCTGTCTGTCTGTCTGTCTGTCTGTCTGTCTATCTGTCTGTCTGTCTGTCTGTCTGTCTATCTGTCTATCTATCTATCAGCACAGACTTGTTTAGGTTTTTTACACAGTTCTTCACTGGAGCTGGTTATGTTTAAGTTCTGTACACGTGCTTTTACTGGAGCTTCGTCATGTTTACGTTCTGTGCACAGTTCTTGACTGGATTTTTGTATGCTTACGTTCTGTGCACAGATCTTGACTGGATTTTTGTATGCTTACGTTCTGTGCACAGATCTTGACTGGATTTTTTTATGCTTACGTTCTGTGCACAGATCTTGACTGGATTTTTGTATGCTTACGTTCTGTGCACAGATCTTGACTGGATTTTTGTATGCTTACGTTCTGTGCACAGTTCTTGACTTGAGTCCGGTTATGTTAACGTTTACACATGTATTTAGTGGAGTCGGGCCATGTTTACGTTGTATACACATACCTTTACTGGAGCCTGATCATTTTTAAGATCTGTACCGAGTTCTTTACTGAAAGTCCGTCATATTTATATTCACACTGTCAGTTCCTCTTTTGCCAAGTTTGACACATAGGGCGGATGTCATAGTTCTCAATGCCTGTCGGTCAGTTGGCAAGAATTGCAGGTCTAGTGCATGTATGCCAGTTGATTTTAATTCATTCATAAATGTTCTTCTACACAGGTCTTTAATTTAACCGTGTCAGCCTTGAGATTGGGTTAAATATAATTAAACACTTAATGTTAGATCATGTTTCACTATACATTTGACGTTAGTTTAAGCTTCATTGTATACTTGCGTTGTAAAAACGTATTGTTAGTTCTTGTTTCATGTTATATGACTTGTGTTTAACTGAAGCCCGTCTGAGTGGGGGCCTATTACACGAATGTGAAATGTACATCATCAGTTTAAGAAGCAATTATTTGGGAACATGTATGCAACTGGAGTTGTCAGAAAAACCCACCATATGCATGCAAACATGCCTCCCGCTGTCTGGGTAGATGGTAAATTCTGTTCAACATCCCGCTGTCCGGGTAGATGGTGAATTCTGTTCAACATCCCGCTGTCCGGGTAGATGGTGAATTCTGTTCAACATCCCGCTGTCTGGGTAGATGGTGAATACTGTCCAAGAAGAATTACTCCGTGTGTTCATTGAACCTATTGGTCATCGTTATCACGACATCTTCGGAATGGAATCGTTATCCGCTTAAATCTTTATTTAAGATCTAAAAAAATGAGTGACATGGCGATAGGTCGTGGCTGTATGCTAGATGTTGCAGTACATCTCATCGTGTCAGTGTTAACGCTTCTTGGAAAACTGTCACGATATAAGGGCAAGAATTGTTGTGCAACAGAATGTCACCTCACGACATCACGACAGGACGCTTATTCTTGTTGGATGTATACAGCATGTCTATTGTGCTCTTGGAGACGATATCATTGATGTTCACACTTGTGTAATGTGTTCTTCTAGCAGATATCATTGATGTTCACACTTGTGTAATGTGTTCTTCTAGCAGATATCATTGATGTTCACACTTGTGTAGTTTGTTTCTGTAGCAGATATCATTGATGTTCACACTTGTGTAATGTGTTCTTCTAGCAGATATCATTGATGTTCACACTTGTGTAGTTTGTTTCTGTAGCAGATATCATTGATGTTCCCATTTGTGTAGTTTGTTTCTGTAGCAGATATAATTGATGTTCACACTTGTGTAATGTGTTCTTCTAGCAGATATCATTGATGTTCACACTTGTGTAATGTGTTCTTCTAGCAGATATCATTGATGTTCACACTTGTGTAATGTGTTCTTCTAGCAGATATCATTGATGTTCACACTTGTGTAATGTGTTCTTCTAGCAGATATCATTGATTTTCACACTTGTGTAATGTGTTCTTCTAGCAGATATCATTGATGTTCACACTTGTGTAGTTTGTTTCTGTAGCAGATATCATTGATGTTCACATTTGTGTAGTTTGTTTCTGTAGCAGATATCATTGATGTTCACATTTGTGTAGTTTGTTTCTGTAGCAGATATCATTGATGTTCACATTTGTGTAGTTTGTTTCTGTAGCAGATATCATTGATGTTCACATTTGTGTAATGTGTTCTTCTAGCAGATATCATTGATGTTCACATTTGTGTAATGTGTTCTTGTAACATTTATCATTCATGTTCACGCTCTAGTCCATATTTGTTTTAAAGAAAGGCAATTACCTTACGTGCAGAAATTTGTGATTTTAATTTTATTTGCACTATTTGTGGGGCAGTTGTGGTGCTGTTATTGTGCTGTTGTGGTGCAGAATGATTGTATTGCATGCAGTCTGCATTTCTGCATGGGCCTCAAAGTGTTGACACCATGATTCATTGCATGCCACTATTTGCTACAGAAATGCATATCCCACCTCATGGTAACGCTGTAAATGGTTCAAACGCCACCCCATTCGTTCTTCCGTATGCTGCTCAGACAATAACAATGGTACCCACTGAGAGAACACACTTATAATACCTCAATTACTTCGGTAAAATCATTTGAACTATTCATAAGGCACCAAGAATTCATTAGCTAGCGAACGCAAACTCTGGCGACGGTCAAAACGCAATGCGGCATCCATCTTGGTTATGGCTTCTTCTTTCAGAACATCACGTGCCTGACCCAGTGGTATAACCTAACAGGATAACACGTGCCTGACCCAGTGGTATAACCTAACAGGATAACACGTGCTTGACCCAGTTGTATAACCTGCCAGGAAAACACGTGAGTGACCCAGTGGTATAACCTGCCAGGATAACAGGTGCCTGTCCCAGTGGTATAACGTGTCAGAACAACACGTGCCTGACCCAGTGGTATAACCTGTCAGGATAACACGTGCCTGACCAAGTGGTGTAACCTGTCAGAACAACACGTGCCTGATCCAGTGGTATAACCTAACAGGATAAAACGTGCCTGACCCAGTGGTATAACCTGTCAGAACAACACGTGCGTGACCCAGGGATATAACCTGCCAGGTTAACACGTGCTTGACCCAGTGGTATAACCTGCCAGGATAACACGTACCTGACCCAGTGGTATAACCTGTCAGGATAACACGTGCCTGGCCCGGTCGCGTAAGATTTTTTGTACCTCTCGCCCTTTACGGAAACATTCTTGCCTTATTCCGTCATTGCTGTCTTCGAAATGTATTTTCCAACATACCTCGCCAGAATTTTTCAATAAATGTTGGTTAGTCGACATCTTTCAGATGTAAGGAACTCAACCACTGCTCGCTCGACATCCCTAAGATTTAAGGAAGTCAACCACTGCCGGCTCGACATCCTTCAGATGTAAGGAACTCAACCACTGCAGGCTCGACATCCCTCAGATGTAAGGAAGTCAACCACTGCTCGCTGCTAAAATATGGACTGATTCGTTATCACACTGGAAATGTTGTCGAATGCCTGTACAGGAGACTAAGCATACGAAGAGAATGACCTTAGATCATTTGTTCATCGATGTGTACTTTCTTTCACTCTCTTCGCGTGCTGGCATAGGCGACGCAGCATGAGTGGCTTTCGTTTCAACACACGTCGTACCTGACCATATATGTAGTGACCATTGTTTTACTGTCACAATGTTTTCACTTCTATATTTCATCTTGTTATAAAGTTACCATGTTTTTTTTTCTCTATCTTAGTTTGGATGCTGCTTTGTGTTCACTATTTCTGTTACATGTGTGATGTACGAGCATAATGTTCATGTATCGTTATGTTGCAGTTATACATAATGTTCATGTATCGTTATGTTCCAGTGTTGCATAACTGCCATGGTTTCTTCTTATTGCAAATAGAAGATATAAGGGGCGTAGTGGTTGAGATGTTTACTCAGTGTTTAATAGGTCGCGTATTCGATCCCAGGTTGTTGTATCTTGGTTTCGGATGCATTATGTTTAAGATTGTTTTTAGGATTATCTTTTGGAGCCAAGGGTATACGTTCTACGAGTAATACTCTCAAGATTACTCTGCACAAGCTGTGTATGATGTTTGACTGTTTCACATGCTAGATCGTATGTTTGACTGTTTCATAAGTTAGCTATTATATTTTATTATTTCACAAACTAGCTGTTATGTTTCATTTTTTTCAAAAGCTTTCTACTATGTTTGAATGTTTCACATGCTTTCTACTATGTTTGAATGTTTCATTTTATTTCAATAATGTTTTTCCATTACGATAAATATTGCAAATATTTGAGGCTGATATAAAAATTATGTATGTGTTATTATTTGAGGATGACATACAAATTATGTATGTGTGATTATTTAGGATGACATACAAATTATGTATGTGTGATTATTTGAGACAGAGACAGTGTATTGGTTATGGGTGAATGTATCAATTTGAGAAACATAATCCATCTTCTATCACGTAATGTCACGCAATTGTCACGTATCTGATTATTGATTTAATGATATGATGATATGACGTGAACAAATTTTGAGCTTTCGTCCTCAAGGTTGACATAAGGGTTTCCAATTAAAGCAGCTATCAACTATTACTAAATTCTGATCATCTCCACATCTTGACATTCTAGACTTCTCCACATCTAGACATTCTAGACATCTCCACATCTAGACATTCTAGACATCTCCACATCTAGACATTCTAGACATCTCCACATCTTGACATTCTAGACATCTCCACATCTAGACATTCTAGACATCTCCACATCTAGACATTCTAGACATCTCCACATCTTGGCATTCTAGACATCTCCACATCTAGACATTCTAGACATCTCCACATCTTGGCATTCTAGACATCTCCACATCTAGACATTCTAGACATCTCCACATCTAGACATTCTAGACATCTCCACATCTTGGCATTCTAGACATCTCCACATCTAGACATTCTAGACATCTCCACATCTAGACATTCTAGACATCTCCACATCTAGACATTCTAGACATCTCCACATCTAGATATTCTAGACATCTCCACATCTAGACATTCTAGACATCTCCACATCTAGACATTCTAGACATCTCCACATCTAGACATTCTAGACATCTCCACATCTAGACATTCTAGACATCTCCACATCTAGACATTCTAGACATCTCCACATCTAGACATTCTAGACATCTCCACATCTTGGCATTCTAGACATCTCCACATCTAGACATTCTAGACATCTCCACATCTAGACATTCTAGACATCTCCACATCTTGGCATTCTAGACATCTCCACATCTAGACATTCTAGACATCTCCACATCTAGACATTCTAGACATCTCCACATCTAGACATTCTAGACATCTCCACATCTAGACATTCTAGACATCTCCACATCTAGACATTCTAAACATCTCCACATCTAGACATTCTAGACATCTCCACATCTAGACATTCTAGACATCTCCACATCTAGACATTCTAAACATCTCCACATCGAATATTTTCTGACATATTATAAAGATCTCCACATCTAATTTGGTGACGATGATGATGATTATGTGACAGTAATGTTGATGATCTATGTGATAATGATGATGGGGGAAATAATAGTGATGCTAATGATGATAATAATAATAATGACGATGATGATGATAATTATCATAAGGATGATGATATATTTGATGATAATGTTGGTGATAATGATTATGATTTTTATGATAGTGATGATGATAATGATGTTAAAAGTTACATCATGAATGACGATGATAACGATGTTAATGGTGATGATATCGATGTCAAAATGTGCCAAGATGCTGAAAGCTTATATTGGATGAATTTCATGTCGATGTTAAAATGTGCCAAGATGATGAAAGCTTACATTGGATGAAGTTCATGTCGATGATAAAATGTGCCAAGATGATGAAAGATTACATTGGATGAAGTTCATGTCGATGTTAAAATGTGCCAAGATGATGAAAGCTTACATTGGACAAAGTTCATGTCGATGTTAAAATGTGCCAAGATGATGAAAGCTTACATTGTATATAGTTCATATCGATGTTAAAATGTGCCAAGATGATGAAAGCTTACATTGGATGAAGTTCATGTCTATGATAAAATGTGCCAAGATGATGAAAGCTTACATTGGATGAAGTTCATGTCGATGATAAAATGTGCCAAGATGATGAAAGCTTACATTGGATGAAGTTCATGTCGATGATAAAATGTGCCAAGATGATGAAAGCTTACATTGGATGAAGTTCATGTCGATGAGAAGCTCAAGAACGATAATCAGACAATCTGCGATGACAAGGGCGATAATACTATATTGCACCACGTTTGATTTCATTACCACCTCCATTTTTCCCTTGCAGCTGAAAATAAAGAAATTCTTTTTATATCAGTATGTTCATTTATTATATGGTTTTCTTTTTTTCATCAGCCGCTCACGAAACTAACATTCACAAACAGTTATATTCATCAGCCGCTCACGAAACTAACATTCACAAACAGTTATATTCATCAGCCGCTCACGAAACTAACATTCACAAACAGTTATATTCATCAGCCGCTCCCGAAACTAACATTCACAAACAGTTATATTCATCAGCCGCTCACGAAACTAACATTCACAAACAGTTATATTCATCAGCCGCTCACGAAACTAACATTCACAAACAGTTATATTCATCAGCCGCTCACGAAACTAACATTCACAAACAGTTATATTCATCAGCCGCTCACGAAACTAACATTCACAAACAGTTATATTCATCAGCCGCTCACGAAACTAACATTCACAAACAGTTATATTCATCAGCCGCTCACGAAACTAACATTCACAAACAGTTATATTCATCAGCCGCTCCCGAAACTAACATTCACAAACAGTTATATTCATCAGCCGCTCACGAAACTAACATTCACAAACAGTTATATTCATCAGCCGCTCCCGAAACTAACATTCACAAACAGTTATATTCATCAGCCGCTCACGAAACTAACATTCACAAACAGTTATATTCATCAGCCGCTCACGAAACTAACATTCACAAACAGTTATATTCATCAGCCGCTCACGAAACTAACATTCACAAACAGTTATATTCATCAGACGATCACGAAACTAACATTCACAAACAGTTATATTTATCAGACGCTCGAAACTAACATTCACAAACAGTTATATTCATCAGCCGCTCACGAAACTAACATTCACATACAGTTATATTTATCAGCCGCTCGCGAAACTAACATTCACAAACAGTTATATTCATCAGCCGCTCACGAAACTAACATTCACAAACAGTTATATTCATCAGCCGCTCACGAAACTAACATTCACAAACAGTTATATTCATCAGCCGCTCACGAAACTAACATTCACAAACAGTTATATTCATCAGCCGCTCACGAAACTAACATTCACAAACAGTTATATTCATCAGCCGCTCACGAAACTAACATTCACAAACAGTTATATTCATCAGCCGCTCACGAAACTAACATTCACAAACAGTTATATTCATCAGCCGCTCACGAAACTAACATTCACAAACAGTTATATTCATCAGCCGCTCACGAAACTAACATTCACAAACAGTTATATTCATCAGCCGCTCACGAAACTAACATTCACAAACAGTTATATTCATCAGCCGCTCACGAAATCTAACATTCACAAACAGTTATATTCATCAGCCGCTCACGAAACTAACATTCACAAACAGTTATATTCATCAGCCGCTCACGAAACTAACATTCACAAACAGTTATATTCATCAGCCGCTCACGAAACTAACATTCACAAACAGTTATATTCATCAGCCGCTCACGAAACTAACATTCACAAACAGTTATATTCATCAGCCGCTCACGAAACTAACATTCACAAACAGTTATATTCATCAGCCGCTCACGAAACTAACATTCACAAACAGTTATATTCATCAGCCGCTCACGAAACTAACATTCACAAACAGTTATATTCATCAGCCGCTCACGAAACTAACATTCACAAACAGTTATATTCATCAGCCGCTCACGAAACTAACATTCACAAACAGTTATATTCATCAGCCGCTCACGAAACTAACATTCACAAACAGTTATATTCATCAGCCGCTCACGAAACTAACATTCACAAACAGTTATATTCATCAGCCGCTCACGAAACTAACATTCACAAACAGTTATATTCATCAGCAGCTCACGAAACTAACATTCACAAACAGTTATATTCATCAGCCGCTCACGAAACTAACATTCACAAACAGTTATATTCATCAGCCGCTCACGAAACTAGCATTCACAAACAGTTATATTCATCAGCCGCTCACGAAACTAACATTCACAAACAGTTATATTCATCAGCCGCTCACGAAACTAACATTCACAAACAGTTATATTCATCAGCCGCTCACGAAACTAACATTCACAAACAGTTATATTCATCAGCCGCTCACGAAACTAACATTCACAAACAGTTATATTCATCAGCCGCTCACGAAACTAACATTCACAAACAGTTATATTCATCAGCCGCTCACGAAACTAACATTCACAAACAGTTATATTCATCAGCCGCTCACGAAACTAACATTCACAAACAGTTATATTCATCAGCCGCTCACGAAACTAACATTCACAAACAGTTATATTCATCAGCCGCTCACGAAACTAACATTCACAAACAGTTATATTCATCAGCCGCTCACGAAACTAACATTCACAAACAGTTATATTCATCAGCCGCTCACGAAACTAACATTCACAAACAGTTATATTCATCAGCCGCTCACGAAACTAACATTCACAAACAGTTATATTCATCAGCCGCTCACGAAACTAACATTCACAAACAGTTATATTCATCAGCCGCTCACGAAACTAACATTCACAAACAGTTATATTCATACCAGCTCATGTTGAATGTGTAGCTGACCTTTCGAGTTACTAAATTAAGACTTAATACTGCAAGCTTCAGAAGTTAAAAATATCTGATGTCGATTTTTGATACACATTCGTCTCAGCAATCATGCGTTTGTTACACAATCATCATGCGTTTGTTACACAATCATCATGCGTTTGTTACACAATCATCATGCGTTTGTTACACAATCATCATGCGTTTGTTACACAATCATCATGCGTTTGTTACAGATTATGTTGAACAATCATGCGTTTGTTACAGAATCATCATGCGTTTGTTGCAGAATCATCATGCGTTTGTTACAGAATCATCATGCGTTTGTTACAGAATCATCATGTGTTTGTTGCAGAATCATCATGCGCTTGTTACAGATGTTGAACAATCATGCATTTGTTACAGATGTTGAACAATCATACGTCAATCACACTCCTGTCTACAACTCTCCACCACCACTCATACGTCAACTACACTCCTTGTCTGCAACTATGTAAGTTTATCAGCGATATAGAGTATTTATATTGGACTTTTTCTGCCCGAGTGTAAATTTAAAACATCGACACTGCACATTTCGTGGCAATTGCACGAACAATTTTATTACACACAGTGTATTTTTCCTTTATTTTTCACATCCGTCGACCCAGCTGTAAATGGGTACCGGGCGCATGGGTTGGGGAAGGTAATCACAGCAAGGATGTGATCTGACCACCCCACCGAATAGTTATTGTCGCTTAGTACATGAAGAGTTAACTTTATCCCCGACGGCAGGTTGCTGCCATGGATCTACCTATTGTACATGAAAAACTGTTGAGCACAGGACACACAAGAAGAACAAGGACGAAGGTCAATAATGACGGTACTAGTTGTTAACTTGGTCATGTCTATATAACTTATATTAGAACCAACCAATGTACCCGTACGGCAAAAAACATGCATTTGTATAGTAGCTTCTAATATGTCACAGCACGGCAATAACACTTTTATAGAGATACGGAGATGAAGAAAGATATAGAAATCTTCCTAAGATAAAGTGTTATAGAAGAATTCTTGGAAAGATGTGATTAGGAAGAAAAACAATCTCAAGACAGTGTAATGAAAGCATTTTTTCAAGGAATTGATGAAGAACAACAATATGAAATATTTCAAGATAACGTGTTTGGCACAATTATAGAAATCTTTAAAGGCATTCAAAATCTTTCAGGTTGTGTACTTGCTTGACACTCAGACAAGAATTCAGACTAGATACTGCAAGACAGAAGCGGACACGTAGAAAAGAAAAAAACATCTCAACCTCACAAAGAACATTTTGTGCGCGCATTGGACTTGCTAGACATTTAAAAACGCACTATTAACTTTTATTATTTTTATTATTTATTGTTATTATTATTATGGTTGAGTTTTTGGTCATCGTCGATTACGACGGACGAACATCATCATCAGTCATCTTGTGTTGGTGTTTGTGGCTTTCTAATCGACTTGATCATCTGTTTCTTCTGATGGTAAGTGATCGGTACATCTGGTTGATCTTCGGCAGCACCTTCCTTAGCCAGTTGGTCTGCTTTTTATTTCCCGGTATTCCACAGTGAGGGGGTATCCACTGCATGGTTATTCCATACTGGTAAGACAGTTCACTAAGTAGTTTTTGTAAGTCTGTTAGTTTTCTAGACTGGAGACCTTGAAGCACTGACCTTGCATTTGTCAGGAATACCACGGGTTGTGGGCCAGAATTGAAGTTTAGCAGTTTTTCTGTTGGCACCCTAACTGCCTGAGTTTCTGCATCGTTATTGCAGAATCTCCCTATTGGTATTCTGCTAGTATCTCTATGCTTCTGTGGATATTCTTATGTAACAACACTTTTCAAAATCTTCAAGTCTATGGATTCTTTATTAGAAGGAATTCCGGCGGTTTCCCAATGTGAATTTTTTTTTAAAGTGCAATAACAAATTATTCCCAACAAAATACGCATCTCTTTCCTGTACAGCGCCAAACTATAACATGTGAAGAATTTACTTTGTTAAAAATTCGGTATTCTGACTTGTGAGAAGCGGTCCAGGTCTAACAAAAAAACATATGTTAGGTACTACATACAGTGTCAAATATGTACACATACAGCTATATGTAGACCACTATATGACTTGGTGGATACGTTTATTTAAAAAACAAACAATAGACGCGATATATAAACTTATAATTTAGCGACGACTGTTTTATTTTTTTTAATACGTTTCGGAAATCAACCAACTGTCTCTGGGATCTAACTCCGAAGACAAAAGTCAGTCGTGTCAAAACACAAGAGGTTTTTATGCTATTTTTTTCCAATTACTATATAGATTGTGTATACTGTATATGGCGAATTTGTGTTATTACACACATGTTTCCTCGGTCCCAACCAAGTTGCTATAACAATAATTATAATTTGTGTTATTACACACATGTTCCCTCGGTCCCTACGAAGTTGCCATACAAATAATTTGTGTTATTAAACGCATATTTCCTCGGTCCCAACTAAGTTGCTATAAAAATAATTTGTGTTATTACACGCATGTTTCCTCGGTCCCAACCAAGTTGCTATAAAAATAATTTGTGTTATTACACGCATGTTTCCTCGGTCCAAACCAAGTTGCTATAAAAATAATATGTGTTATTACACATGATTCGTCGGTCCCAACCAAGTTGCTATAAAATAATTTGTGTTATTACACACATGTTTCCTCGGTCCCAACCAAGTTGCTATAAAAATAATGTGTGTTATTACACACGTTTCGTGGTACCAACCAAGTTGCTATAAAAATAATTTGTGTTATTACACACATGTTTCCTCGGTCCCAACCAAGTTGCTATAAAAATAATTTGTATTATTACACACATGTTTCCTCGGTCCCAACCAAGTTGCTATAAAAATAATTTGTATTATTACACACGTTTCGTCGGTCCCGACCAAGTTGCTATAAAAATAATTTGTATTATTACACACATGTTTCCTCGGTCCCAACCAAGTTGCTATAAAAATAATTTGTATTATTACACACATGTTTCGTCGGTCCCGACCAAGTTGCTATAAAGAGAATTGACAGTATCTATTTATCTAACTGCTCATCCTTAACTCGCGCCAATAGAAGCAGAATCAAAACAAGCCTTTCTGTCATATTCTCAATTATTCCCTTACATTTCGTTGGTCGGCAGTGTCAGGCGACACACATTATATACATAGTAAGCAATGAAAATCATTTTAATAATCAATATTGTCACACATGAAGGTGTGTTTTGATCCGGCCCGTATGTCTTCTAATGACGAATGTTACGGCCCGTCAGCACGTTTATCCAACTATCCATCTGATTTGTGCATTATTTCGCCTGACGTATGTGACCGTGAACTTGCACCGCTGTTTACGTGTTATTCACCAGTTATAGGTTGACTTCTTGCAAATGGTCAAGTAAACATACAACATCGCCTGTACAATACACCATTCATACACATTTAATATGTTGACTTCTTGACTATTCAATGTTAACTTGAATGTATCTATGGAACATCGCTATATTATCTCAGTAATCATTCCTATTTTCAAGGGGTCATCAACATTAGAACTAGCTATTTGCTTGAAATCCCATCCTTCTTCAGATATAATGATAAGACATATAAAACATCCGGGTCGTCGGGGTACCACACTGGAGACATCAGCACACAACACATTACGTTATTATGAGAATCTTGTACTGACGACATTTAGTTATAAGTCATTGTGAAAATCTTGTACAGATGAAAATAGTGGAAGATTATTTTACCGACACTTGTTCCATTTTCAACCTATAGTTTCCCTGAATTACGACGTTTCTGGAAAAATGGGTGGGGTTAAATTGGGGTCTAAAAGTGAGGGAACGTGGGGAAGAATAATTCATTCGCAAAATAACGAGAAGAGAAAGATGTGTCAGCTCGAAAAGCATGGTAACCACTGTTCTGTGTCGTCACACTTCCGAATCTAGGTGATATTCACACGATCATATGTATGGTGTTCATCTAATTCCATTCAGAAATTCTTTCACTTTAACAATGAATTATTGGGAAATGTAACTATGAACAAGTTGTATACGCTTCAGTGCAGACCGGTGATAAGAATTTTGAGAGGTGTACAAGGTAACGTATGGATGGAAGAAGATGGTTACTTCACCTTGAAATACCGTGGGTCAGTATTTCAATATCTCAAATTTGAAAGAATTACACTTAGGCATATGTATATGCAGACGTGTTATTGAAACTGTGCAAGTTCAAAACATCCAGGTCTCATCTTTCAGAAATGTATGCTTGTGACGTCAGTATTTGTCAGACAACCTAATTTCAATAACATGTAGCCATTTAGTTTCCATATGAAACAAATAAGACTGAAGACGTATTGCAAACACGGGAGTGGGGGGATGGGGAGTAACATTTACAAGGGAGTGCAATCGAGGTTAAATTGTTACAATGATGTCTTTGAGATTATGAATTCCTGGATTAGCCAGAATGTCAACTTAATCAATCACAAATGTGAAATATCAATCATTAATAAAGTGGTCTGCCCGCATAGACAATGTGTCATGTGAAACATTGATATAGTGGTCAACCGCCTTAGAAAATGGACAATATATTCATAAATATTAATACTCTTTAGTAGTTTTATATCCAGGAAACTAAAATTGCGTACTCAAACATTCACATCAAATATAATTTGAAATACTCACGCCGTCACAAACAACATAATATGACATGCTCAGAACGTTACTGAAAACAAATTGTGATATACTCAGAAAGTCACCGATATTATAATTTGACATGTTCACACTGTCACTGAAAATATACTTTGACAATCTCAGACAATTACTAAAAATATACTGTGACAAACTCAGACCGTTACTGAAAATATAATTTGAGATACTTAGACCGTTGCTAAAAATATAATATGACATACTCATACGGTCACTGAAAATTTAGTTTGACATACTCATACCGTCACTGAAAAGATAGATACACATGCTCAGACCGTCACTGAAACATAATGTTACATACGCGAAACATCACTAAAACAAAATATAACATACTCATTACGTCACTGAAAATATATCTTGACAAACTCAATTCGTCACTGAATATATGTTCGAAATAATTAATTTGTCACTGAATATAGGTTCGAAATACTTAATTCGTGACACAATATAAGTTCGAAATAAATAAACAGTCGCTACAAACATAATGTGACATATTAAAACCGTCACTGAAAGTACAATTTGCCATACTCCGACCGTCACACAAAAGATATATTTACATATTGAAACCGTCACTGAAAATATAATGTGATGTACATAAATCATCACTGAAAATATAGATTGACGTACTGAAAATAATATGTGACATACTAAGATCTTCACTCAAAAAAATATTTACATACTCAAACCGTCACAGAAAACAAAATGTGACCTACTCAAACGATCACAGAAAACAATATTTGACCTACTCAAACCGAAAACAATATGTGACCTACTCAAACCAAAAACAATAAGTGACCTACTCAAACCGTCACCTAAAATATAATTTGATAAATTCAAACTACCACTGAAAATATATTGAGAGACATACTCATAACGTCACTGAAAGCAAATTGTGACATACTCAGACCAAACTCAGACAGCAGAATAGAAATAACCCTTCATCAGTGACCATTTTGAGTATTACTGTGATTTGCGTTGATCACTATTTATATGCTTTGTGTAGCCTGTGTGTGGTATGTTAAAGCTTTGTGTAGCCTGTTTGTCGTATGTTAAAGCTTTGTGTAGCCTGTGTGTCGTATGTTAAAGTTTTGTGTAGCCTGTGTGTCGTATGTTAAAGCTTTGTGTAGCCTGTGTGTCGTATGTTAAAGCTTTGTGTAGCCTGTGTGTCGTATGTTAAAGCTTTGTGTAGCCTGTGTGTCGTATGTTAAAGCTATGTGTAGCCTGTGTGTCGTATGTTAAAGCTTTGTGTAGTATGTGTGTCGTATGTTAAAGCTTTTTGTAGCCTGTGTGTCGTATGTTAAAGCTTTGTGTAGCCTGGGTGTCGTATGTTAAAGCTTTGTGTAGCCTGTGTGTCGTATGTTAAAGCTTTGTGTAGAATGTGTGTCGTATGTTAAGGCTTTGTGTAGCCTGTGTGTCGTATGTTAAAGCTTTGTGTAGCCTGTGTGTCGTATGTTAAAGCTTTGTGTAGCCTGTGTGTCGTATGTTAAAGCTATGTGTAGCCTGTGTGTCGTATGTTAAAGCTTTGTGTAGTATGTGTGTCGTATGTTAAAGCTTTTTGTAGCCTGTGTGTCGTATGTTAAAGCTTTGTGTAGCCTGGGTGTCGTATGATAAAGCTTTTTCTAGCCTGTGTGTCGTATGGTAAAGCTGTGTGTAGCCTGTGTGTCGTATGTTAAAGCTTTGTGTAGCCTGTGTGTCGTATGTTAAAGATTTGTGTAGCCTGTGTGTCGTATGTTAAAACTTTGTGTAGCCTGTGTGTCGTATGTTAAAGATTTGTGTAGCCTGTGTGTCGTATGTTAAAGCTTTGTGTAGCCTGTGTGTCGTATGTTAAAGATTTGTGTAGCCTGTGTGTCGTATGTTAAAGCTTTGTGTAGCCTATGTGTCGTATGTTAAAGATTTGTGTAGCCTGTGTGTCGTGGGTTAAAGCTTTGTGTAGCCTGTGTGTCGTATGTTAAAGCTTTGTGTAGCCTGTGTGTCGTATGTTAAAGCTATGTGTAGCTTGTGTGTCGTATGTTAAAGCTTTGAGTAGCATGTGTGTCGTATGTTAAAGCTTTGTGTAGCCTGTGTGTCGTATGTTAAAGCTTTGTGTAGCCTGTGTGTCGTATGTTAAAGCTTTGTGTAGCCTGTGTGTCGTGTGTTAAAGCTTTGTGTAGCCTGTGTGTAGTGTGTTAAAGCTTTGTGTATCCTGTGTGTCGTGTGTTAACGCTTTGTGTAGCCTGTGTGTCGTGTGTTAAAGCTTTGTGTAGACGGTGTGTCGTATGTTAAAGCTTTCTGTAGCCTGTGTGTCGTATGTTAAAGCTTTGTGTAGCGTGTGTGTCGTATGTTAAAGCTTTGTGTAGCCTGTGTGTCGTATGTTAAAGCTTTGTGTAGCCTGCGTGTCGTATATTAAAGCTTTGTATAGCCTGTGTGTCGTATGTTAAAGCTTTCTGTAGCCTGTGTTTCGTATGTTAAAGCTTTGTGTAGCCTGTGTGTCGTATGGTAAAGCTTTTTGTAGCCTGTGTGTCGTATGTTAAAGCTTTGTGTAGCCTGGGTGTCGTATGTTAAAGCTTTGTGTAGCATGTGTGTCGTATGTTAAAGCTTTGTGTAGAATGTGTGTCGTATGTTAAGGCTTTGTGTAGCCTGTGTGTCGTATGTTAAAGCTTTGTGTAGCCTGTGTGTCGTATGTTAAAGCTTTGTGTAGCCTGTGTGTCGTATGTTAAAGCTTTGTGTAGCATGTGTGTCGTATGTTATAGCTTTGTGTAGCCTGTTTGTCGTATGTTAAAGCTTTGTGTAGCCTGTGTGCCGTATGTTAAAGTTGTGTGTAGCATGTGTGCCATATGTTAAAGCTTTGTGTAGCCTGTTTGTCGTATGTTAAAGCTATGTGTAGCCTGTGTGTCGTATGTTATAGCTTTGTGTAGCCTATTTGTCGTATGTTAAAGCTTTGTGTAGCCTGTGTGTCGTATGTTAAAGTTGTGTGTAGCATGTGTGCCATATGTTAAAGCTTTTACTAGCCTGTGTGTCGTATGGTAAAGCTGTGTGTAGCCTGTGTGTCGTATGTTAAAGCTTTGTGTAGCCTGTGTTTCGTATGTTAAAGATTTGTGTAGCCTGTGTGTCGTATGTTAAAGCTTTGTGTAGCCTGTGTGTCGTATGTTAAAGATTTCTGTAGCCTGTGTGTCGTATGTTAAAGCTTTGTGTAGCCTGTGTGTCGTATGTTAAAGATTTGTGTAGCCTGTGTGTCGTATGTTAAAGCTTTGTGTAGCCTATGTGTCGTATGTTAAAGATTTGTGTAGCCTGTGTGTCGTATGTTAAAGCTTTGTGTAGCCTGTGTGGTATGTTAAAGTTGTGTGTAGCCTGTGTGTCGTATGTTAAAGCTTTGTGTAGCCTGTGTGTCGTATGTTAAATTTTTGTGTAGCCTGTGTGTCGTATGTTAAATTTTTGTGTAGCCTGTGTGTCGTATGTTAAAGTTGTGTGTAGCCTGTGTGTCGTATGTTAAAGTTGTGTGTAGCATGTGTGCCATATGTTAAAGCTTTGTGTAGCCTGTTTGTCGTATGTTAAAGTTTTGTGTAGCCTGTGTGTCGTATGTTATAGCTTTGTGTAGCCTGTTTGTCGTATGTTAAAGCTTTGTGTAGCCTGTGTGCCGTATGTTAAAGTTGTGTGTAGCATGTGTGCCATATGTTAAAGCTTTGTGTAGCCTGTTTGTCGTATGTTAAAGCTTTGTGTAGCCTGTGTGTCGTATGTTATAGCTTTGTGTAGCCTATTTGTCGTATGTTAAAGCTTTGTGTAGCCTGTGTGTCGTATGTTAAAGTTGTGTGTAGCATGTGTGCCATATGTTAAAGCTTTTACTAGCCTGTGTGTCGTATGGTAAAGCTGTGTGTAGCCTGTGTGTCGTATGTTAAAGCTTTGTGTAGCCTGTGTTTCGTATGTTAAAGATTTGTGTAGCCTGTGTGTCGTATGTTAAAGCTTTGTGTAGCCTGTGTGTCGTATGCTAAATACTTGTGTAGCCTGTGTGTCGTATGTTAAAGCTTTGTGTAGCCTGTGTGTCGTATGTTAAAGATTTGTGTAGCCTGTGTGTCGTATGTTAAAGCTTTGTGTAGCCTATGTGTCGTATGTTAAAGATTTGTGTAGCCTGTGTGTCGTATGTTAAAGCTTTGTGTAGCCTGTGTGTCGTATGTTAAAGCTTTGTGTAGCCTGTGTGTCGTATGTTAAAGCTATGTGTAGCTTGTGTGTCGTATGTTTAAGCTTTGTGTAGCATGTGTGTCGTATGTTAAAGCTTTGTGTAGCCTGTGTGTCGTATGTTAAAGCTTTGTGTAGCCTGTGTGTCGTATGTTAAAGCTTTGTTTAGCCTGTGTGTCGTGTGTTAAAGCTTTGTGTAGCCTGTGTGTAGTGTATTAAAGCTTTGTGTATCCTGTGTGTCGTGTGTTAACGCATTGTGTAGCCTGTGTGTCGTGTGTTAAAGCTTTGTGTAGACGGTGTGTCGTATGTTAAAGCTTTCTGTAGCCTGTGTGTCGTATGTTAAAGCTTTGTGTAGCGTGTGTGTCGTATGTTAAAGCTTTGTGTAGCCTGTGTGTCGTATGTTAAAGCTTTGTGTAGCCTGCGTGTCGTATGTTAAAGCTTTGTATAGCCTGTGTGTCGTATGTTAAAGCTTTCTGTAGCCTGTGTTTCGTATGTTAAAGCTTTGTGTAGCCTGTGTGTCGCATGTTAAAGCTTTGTGTAGTCTGTGTGTCGTATGTTAAAGCTTTGTGTAGCCTGTTTGTTGTATGTTAAAGCTTTGTGTAGCCTGTGTGTCGTATGTTAAAGCTTTGTGTAACCTGTTTGTCGTATGTTAAAGCTTTGTGTAGCCTGTGTGTCGTATGTTAAAGTTGTGTGTAGCATGTGTGCCATATGTTAAAGCTTTGTGTAGCCTGTTTGTCGTATGTTAAAGCTTTGTGTAGCCTGTGTGTCGTATGTTAAAGCTTTGTGTAACCTGTTTGTCGTATGTTAAAGCTTTGTGTAGCCTGTGTGTCGTATGTTAAAGTTGTGTGTAGCATGTGTGCCATATGTTAAAGCTTTGTGTAGCCTGTTTGTCTAATGTTAAAGCTTTGTGTAGCCTGTGTGTCGTATGTTATAGATTTGTGTAGCCTGTTTGTCGTATGTTATAGCTTTGTGTACCCTGTGTGTCGTATGTTAAAGTTGTGTGTAGCATGTGTGCCATATGTTAAAGCTTTGTGTAGCCTGTGTGTCGTATGTTAAATTTTTGTGTAGCCTGTGTGTCGTATGTTAAATGTTTGTGTAGCCTGTGTGTCGTATGTTAAATGTTTGTGTAGCCTGTGTCCCGTATGTTAAATTTTTGTGTAGCCTGTGTGTCGTATGTTAAATTTTTGTGCAGCCTGTGTGTCGTATGTTAAATGTTTGTGTAGCCTGTGTCCCGTATGTTAAATTTTTGTGTAGCCTGTGTGTCGTATGTTAAATTTTTGTGTAGCCTGTGTGTCGTATGTTAAATTTTTGTGTAGCCTGTGTGTCGTATGTTAAAGTTGTGTGTAGCCTGCGTGTCGTATGTTAAAGTTGTGTGTAGCCTGTGTGTCGTATGTTAAAGTTGTGTGTAGCATGTGTGCCATATGTTAAAGCTTTGTGTAGCCTGTTTGTCTAATGTTAAAGCTTTGTGTAGCCTGTGTGTCGTATGTTAAATGTTTGTGTAGCCTGTGTCCCGTATGTTAAATTTTTGTGTAGCCTGTGTGTCGTATGTTAAATTTTTGTGTAGCCTGTGTGTCGTATGTTAAATTTTTGTGTAGCCTGTGTGTCGTATGTTAAAGTTGTGTGTAGCCTGCGTGTCGTATGTTAAAGTTGTGTGTAGCCTGTGTGTCGTATGTTAAAGCTTTGTGTAGCCTGTGTGTCGTATGTTAAATTTTTGTGTAGCCTGTGTGTCGTATGTTAAATTTTTGTGTAGCCTGTGTGTCGTATTTTAAAGTTGTGTGTAGCCTATGTGTCGTATGTTAAAGTTGTGTGTAGCCTGTGTGTCGTATGTTAAAGTTGTGTGGAGCCTGTGTGTCGTATGTTAAAGTTGTGTGTAGCCTGTGTGTCGTATGTTAATTTTTGTGTAGACTGTGTATCGTATGTTAAATTTTTGTGTAGCCTGTGTGTCGTATGTTAAATTTATGTGTAGCCTGTGTGTCTATGTTAAATTTTTGTGTAGCCTGTGTGTCGTATGTTAAATTTTTGTGTAGCCTGTGTGTCGTATGTTAAATTTTTGTGTAGCCTGTGTGTCGTATGTTAAATTTTTGTGTAGCCTGTGTGTCGTATGTTAAATTTTTGTGTAGCCTGTGTGTCGTATGTTAAATTTTTGTGTAGCCTGTGTGTCGTATGTTAAATATTTGTGTAGCCTGTTTGTCGTATGTTAAATTTTTGTGTAGCCTGTGTGTCGTATGTTAAATTTTTGTGTAGCCTGTGTGTCGTATGTTAAATTTTTGTGTAGCCTGTGTGTCGTATGTTAAATTTGTGTGTAGCCTGTGTGTCGTATGTTAAAGTTGTGTGTAGCCTGTGTGTCGTATGTTAAATTTTTGTGTAGCCTGTGTGTCGTATGTTAAAGCTATTCTAGCATATGTGTCGTATGTCAACGTCAACCAATGAAATGCAGGGAAATAATCGAAAACACGACGTAATATTGTTTGTTTTGCCTCTACGGATATGTCGTTTTTTGACGATTGACTCAGCATCGTCTTCTTTAGAAGACCTCTCAACATGGTCCTGATCTAGCACCGTCTACATTAGAAGACCTCTCAACATGGTCCTGATCTAGCACCGTCCACATTAGAAGACCTCTCAACATGGTCCTGATCTAGCACCGTCTACATTAGAAGACCTCTCAACATGGTCCTGATCTAGCACCGTCTACATTAGAAGACCTCTCAACATGGTCCTGATCTAGCACCGTCTACATTAGAAGACCTCTCAACATGGTCTTGATCTAGCACCGTCTACATTAGACGACCTCTCAACATGGTCATGATCTAGCACCGTCTACATTAGAAAACCTGTCAAGATGGACCTGATCTAGCACCGTCTACATTAGAAGACCTCTCAACATGGTCATGATCTAGCACCGTCTACATTAGAAAACCTGTCAAGATGGTCCTGATCTAGCACCGTCTACATTAGAAGACCTCTCAACATGGGCCCTCATTTTGAAGATTGATCCAACACCTTCTTCAATAGAAGACTTCTCAACATGGGCGCCCCATTCGTGACGTTTCTGATTATTCTTGTGATTCTCGTCGGTCATTATTTATATACTTGGAGTCACATGTCAAAAATAGCAAAGGCCGACCAATAGATAACACGGAAAACTGCCCCTTGTCATGTTTACTTTTAAGTTGAGAGGTTTTCCAATGAAGAAGGAGGTTATTGTTCACGTGATAATAAGGGAAATAATATGCGGAAGAACTTCCAAATCTGTGTGTATTATATACTTCTGCCACCTAACCGTTTATATTGGCATTTTATTCTCAGACTTTCTTCTCTTTACCACAAATTAGCTTCATTTATTTCCAGCTTGCGGTAAATAGAAATATCTCTTGTGGATCTACTGACATGATCTATGGAATGAAAAATCCGTACCATATACTTAACAATAATCATCTGTGGTTCAATATCCCTATATATTCCATACTTAGAAGTTAAGCGGTCTGAATGTCTAGACCAATTGAGATGGTTTTTACTTCATTTGATATGTAAATTTTTCCAGTTTAAGAACATGCTTTATTGTAGCTAACTTAACTGACAGAACATGCCTTGTTGTAGTTAATGTAACTGACAGAACATGTCTTGTTGTAGATAAGTTAGCTGACAGAACATGCCTTGTTGTAGATAAGTTAACTGACATAAAATGCTTTATTGTAGCTAAGTTAGCTGAAAGAACATATCTTGTTGTAGATAAGTTAACTGACAGAACATATCTTGTTGTAGATAATTAACTGACAGAACATGCTATATTGTAGCTAAGTTAACTGACAGAACATGCTATATTGTAGCTAAGTTAACTGACAGAACATGTTGTAGCTACGTTAATTGACAGAACAAGTTGTAGCTAAGTTAACTGACAGAACGTGTCTTGTTATATCTAAGTTAACTGACAGAACATATCTTGTTGTAATTATGTTAACTGACATAACATGTTGTAGCTATGTTAACTGACAGAACATGTCTTGTTGTAGCTAAGTTAACTGACATAACGTGTCTTGTTGTAATTATGTTAACTGACAGAATATGTCTTGTTGTAACTAAATGAACTGACCTTACATGTCTTGTTGTTTCTAAGTTAACTGACAGAACACGCCTTGTTGTAGCTAAGTTAACTGACAGAACATGTCTTGTTATAGCTAAATTAACCGACCGAACATGTCTTGTTATAGCTACGTTAACTGCCATAACATGTCTTGTTGAAGCTAAGTTAACTGACAGAACATGTCTTGTAGCAAGGTTAACTGAAACAACATGTCTTGTTGTAGCTATGTTAACTGAAAAAAAATGCCTTAGTTAGTTAGTTAGTTAGTTAGTCGTCGGATGGTCATCACTGCAAACTGGACACATCCATAGTTGCTCCGATCTCTCCTTGAGTGTATCCACCATTACACTTCTGCTGACAGTATCGGTCCTATGCTGGATGACCATCATTATTCTGCGCCCTCCAAAATGTTCATCTCTAGCAACACCGCATTTCAATCCCTGATCTTTAATCCTAGTCATTGAAAAGGAATCATCATCCACATTAGTCTCACTCTCGCGTGTTATATCTCTTAAGGAGTTCAAAACGTCAGCGCGATCCATTGCCCCATCGCCCTCTGCCACAATCGCACACGATGCCAGTTGATCCGCTCTTTCATTGCCTCGAACGCCCACATGTCCCGGCACGAAAATAAATGTAACCGCTTTCAAGCTCGCATTTCTCAAGGCCTCAATCCACTGTTCGCGAACGAGACCCACTTGTACCTTCTTAATCATACTCATAGAGTCACTCAAATTGCAGACCTGCGTTACTTTCTGTGTGCGTAGCCACTCAAATGCCTTGGTCACCGCCATAGTCTCCATGGTCATACTACTCGTAGTGACCGCAAAGGCACCACTTTCCTCCTTGATCGTTTTACCTGCGCACTGAGCTGTAAAGACCCAAGCACTGCGAACATGCCTAATTACAGATCCATCAGTGTTTATAATCACATCCCCCTCTTTGGTATTCTCTCTGATTAAAGCCTGCACTTCTTTCTCCACAGCTGTAGGACACCATTCTCTGCATTCCCTGCTAAGTGATATTACTACTCTCAAACAAGTTTCGAAATCTGTGGGTAGACCTATCCATTCCGCACCAGCTGTCACATCCTGTAATCTGCACAAGCTATGTATTACATCCTCAGCACGTCCCATCCACGACTTTCCTCTCTTGAGTCTGCTGCCTTTAACTTTCTGTATTTCGGAATGCAACGGGTGTTCCTTATCTGCATGTATTTGAAGGTATGCCTGTGCACGGCAATACTGTAATCTATGCTCAGCTGTTGGGCAGTCAAGTAGGTATCGCATAGCTCTTGTCGATGTGTCTCTTGTGCATCCCAGAATGATACGCATTGCTGCATTCTGGACTCTATCCAGTCTTTCGATCTGAGTTTAGCTAAGAGTCAGAATTGCCAGTTCATATTTCACCACAGCCACAACCAAACCCTGGTACAAAAGAAATAACAATCTTTGCTCACACTGCGCAGCAGCCATAACCTTCATTGCTGCTAAGCCTTTGCCTGCCCTTATGATAATGTGGTCAACATGTTCCCTGAAACTCAGGCTTCTGTCAAAAAACATACCCAGATATCTCATTGTGCTAGTTCTTTCTAAACTTTTCCCGGACAACGAAACTTGTGACATGGGTGTCTTTACCATGTGATTGTTCAAGGAAAAGTACGTCACGAATGCCTTAGACGGATTAACCACTGCTCCGTATCTCGACACTAATTTGTCAGTCTGTCCAGCTCCTTCTGTAGTTCCACGACGCACTCTTCTCGATTTATGCCCTGTCTATACACCAGGATATCATCGGCATATGACATCGTTCTGCCAACACCTGTGATTTGATTGCCAGCGTTATGTACTGTGTATACATTGAAAAGTACAGGAGATAGAGGCGATCCCTGTAGCAGGCCAGGGCTAATAACCGTTGGTGTAGATATCCAGTTACCACACTTAAGAACTACAACCCTGTGCATCAGGGCGGCGCCAACCCAACGCACGACAAAAGGATTAACTGCAAGATTTAACAGCTGGTGCATCAAGATATCCAAGGACACCCTATTGTACGCATCCTCAAGGTCTATTGCGACCGCACGTCTCCATGCGCGAATCGAACCCCTCAAAAACATCCTGCGCAAATATGGCTGTATTCTGCCATGTCTTCTTTCCTCGACGATATCCTCCTAACAATGTTGGTAAACACTTATTTCTTTCAAGATAACACGATACCTTACGGGCCACAATTTTTTCCAAAAGCTTGCCAATCGTATTCTGCATAGTTATTATTCTGTAGCCATGTATCCTGGTGTAGTCCTTCCCAGGTTTGTGTAGTGGAACTAAATAGCTGTGCAACCAGTCTGTGCAACCAGTCTGGAGTGCGTGCATCTGAGCTGAAGTCTTCGTGAGTGTATTCGTTGTCACACTGTTTGAAAAATGGCGACCAATATCAAGCGGCCTAAACGAGGTGGCTCAAAAAGGAAAAGTCACCGGGCGGGTGCTAGAAGAACGAGATCGAAAACAGCTAGGCTAGGAATTAAAAACGTGCGTGTGCTGTTTTGGAATGTGGCCAGTGTACACAAGCGTAGAACAGAGCTAGAAAAGATGTGTTATGAGGCTGACGTCACTGGATTGCAAGAAACGCAGCTAGGTGAAAGTGGTAATATCAGGATAGCCGGATTTCAGTGTTTCTACAACAGGCGACATCTTGGACAGGCAATCTTAGTACGCGAGGGTTTTAGTGTATGCGAGGTTGATATGTCCAAGTGGGATAGTGACAATATCCAGTTACAGGCAGTGAGAGTCCAGAGGGTCCAGCACCCAATCATGATTGTAAATGTGTATGCCTGCAACACGAGCATTGATCTTCAGGGTTGGAAGATCCTAGGGGAGATAATGGAACAGGAAAAGCAGATCCCCTTTTGTGGAGACTTCAATGCGAAAGGTACATCATGGGGCAATAGTGCTTCGAACAAACAGGGAAGAGAACTTGAGGAGGCCCTGACAGATACGGACCTGATGTTCCTTAACGATGGCCGTATAACAAGGATGGCAAGCAGGGATGGTGATGATGATAGCGCTATCGACCTGGCATTGGTGTCATCAGTTTCTGTGGCTATCTGCAAATGGGACGTGCTGGGGCATCATGGCAGTGACCACCTCCCATGTGTTGTTCTCTTAAAAAATGGCAAAAGTAAGCAGATAAGGCCAAAGGTAAGATCCTTTAAATATGATCGCAGAGGAGTGGATGTTGTGAGCAGAATTCGACAAGACAAACGTAAGGCTCAAGTAGTGGGAAATCTGGTGTGGGATAGGCCCCCCCTGGTGGAACGAAGAGGTTCAAAGGGCATGGAGCGAGAAACGGAAAGCAGTATCACTATGGCAAAGGGCACGGAAACGTGTTGCGGCTCAGCCCATGGAGGTCGCACAATGGAAACGGAAGAAAGATATCTTAGTCCAAACATTCAAAGATATTGCAAAGTCAGCAAAGGCGTCAAAATGGGACGAATTTTGCAAAGAGATCACACGCGAAAAGTCACTAAAATTGTTCTGGCGGTTACACAAATCCATGAATGGTCTCACAAGACGCGTGACTATTGCCGATTTCTAGAGCGACGATACCGTCTGGCAGAAGACGGACGAGACAAAAGGTGCGGCATTGCTGGCACACTACACCGCACAAATTGGTCAGAGAAATGTGGAGGCATATCAAGAAATCAGGAAAACGCTCACAGACACGTGTAAGAACTTGAGCATGGAAAACCATATGCTAATCACAGTTGAAGAAATCAGGAAGGCACTGAAAAGTACAAAAAATACAGAACCAGGGCCAGATGGCATTAGATACGATGACATTAGTCGAAGAACGGATGAGGAGTTGGGAGAGTTGGCGGACATGTTCAATAATAGCCTTCTAAAGGGCACAGTGAAAGAAAAATGCCTTGTTATAGCTAAGTTAACTGACAAAACATATCTTGTTGTAAATAAATTAACTGACAGTAAATGTCTTTTTGTAACTACGTTAACTGACAGAACATTTTGTAGCTATGTTAACTGACAGAACATTTCTTGTTGTAGCTAAGTTAACTGACAGAACATGTCCTATTGTAGCTAACATAACTGACAGAAGGTGTCTTGTTATAGCTAAGTTAACTGACAGAACATACCTTTCCTTTAGCTACGTTAACTGACAGAACATGTCATGTAATAGCTAAGTTAAATGACAGACAATGTCTTGTTGTAGCTATGTTAACTGACAGAACATGTCTTCTTGTAGCTATGTTAACTGACAGACAATGTCTTGTTGTAGCTATGTTAACTGACAGAATATGTCTTGTTGTAGCTATGTTAACTGACAGACAATGTCTTGTTGTAGCTATGTTAACTGACAGAACATGTCTTGTTGTAACTTCGTTAACTGACAGAACATGTCTTGTTATAACTAAGTTAACTGACAGAACATGCCGTGTTGTAGCTAAGTTAACTGACACACCATGTCTTGTTGTAGCTAAGTTAACTGACATGTCATGTCTTGTTTCTATGTTAACTGACAGAACATGTTGCAGCTAAGTTAACTGTCAGAACATGCCATGTTATAGCTAAGTTAACTGACACAACATGCCTTGTTGTAGCTAAGTTAACTGACAGAACATGTCTTGTTGCAGCTAAGTTAACTGACAGAACATGTCTTGTTATAGCTAAGTTAACAGACAGAACATGCCTTTGCTTTAGCTAAGTTAACTGACAGAACATGCCTTGTTGTAACTAGGTTAACTGACAGAACAGTCCTTGTAATAGCTAAGTTTACTGACAGATCAAAGAATTAGTTTGTCCATCGCCATATTGTTATTATTTAATTGCAGAGAATCTTTTATTCTGAAGTACTCGATTCCAAACATGAAATCTCGTTTAATTTTGATGTAATCATACAACAATGTTGTTTTATCAGAGATGTAATCATACAAAAAATGTTGTTGTATTAGAGATGTAATCATAAAACAAAGTGGATGTATCAGAGATGTTATCATACAACAATGTTTGTATGTATTAGAGATGTAATCATACAACAATGTCTGGAGGATGTGATTCAAGTAAACCATTAATGTAATATGTGATATCTCAAGGTAAACCTTTAATGTAATATGTGATATCTCAAGGTAAACCATTAATGAATATGTGATATCTCAAGGTAAACCATTAATGTAATATGTGATATCTCAAGGTAAACCATTAATGTAATATGTGATATCTCAAGGTAAACCATTAATGTAATATGTGATATCTCAAGACATAATCAGTTTTCTACTCTATGTAGTCAGTGCTCGAAAGGATCGCCACTATGTTACCTCCAATCATTACGTTAGAAATCGGAAAAATTGTGGCAATTTTACCTCCAATCATAACGTTAGCTATCGGAAAAATCGTGGCAATTTTACCTCCAATCATAACGTTAGATATCGGAAAAATCGTGCCAATTTTACCTGCAGGTATATCTTAAAAGACGACTAAGAAGGTTTTGATATGAAATTGGGAACCCATTCCATATTGGGTCAAAGTAAACCAGAAGCCATGTTTAAGTCGAATATGACATGGTGAAAGTTGCAGATATCGCAGTTAATCTATAAACCATACAACAGTGTACTCAGGACTATATCCATCTATCTACAGGAGTTTGACAATGAACGCATTAGAAGATGAATTCTTTTTCTCTTTCATGTATCTGCCTTGGAGAGAATTACGAATGGAACTGAAGAAATGTTTAATATCTCGGAAACAATTTTACAGAAGATGGAAGAATGGACAGAAAGCTCGAGACAAGAGTCACAAACGCCAACTACACAAATTATGAACTTACACCAAATTAGAAATAAAAATCTAATTCATAAATTAAATTCTCATTTCAACATTGTGTTATCAATGTCAGACTGGACACTAACAAAAGAACAAGAGAGAAAGCTTACTACGTGTGAAATTATATATCTAAGAAAAGCAGCAATCAGAACAAGAATATATCATGTGAGAAAAGAGATTACAAGCACTGATGAAACAGCGTCTGTGGTCAAATATATTATAAAACGAGACTGAAATGGATCGGTCACTTAATGAGAATGAACCTTTATTCACTAGCAGCAAAAGTATACCACATACAAATGGAAACAGCAAGATATAGTAGAAAATCAAAAAGAATGTGGACTGAAGGAGTTACCAAGATTCTGAGATTTCACAATATTACTTAATATCACGCGATACGTGTTATAGCTAGAAAACTGATCGCCATTCAATCATGCGGCGAATTACAGCAAATGCTGAGAGAGAAATCAATAGATAGAGAACCAAAAAAAGAAGAGGTTACAAAATACACACGTATTTCACTTCTAATCCACACTGTAAAAATTGTCAACAGAATTCTAGACTGCGAGCATTCATCGCTGCACATCTAACAGTAGTCACATCGGATTTACGTAAGAATAAAACCTGTACAGATGTCATGTCCACACTCACACGACTGGCAGAATAAAAACAACAACAACTGAATAAAACCTGTACAGTTGTCATGTCCACACTCACACGACTGGCAGAATAAAAACAACAACAACTGAATAAAACCTGTACAGATGTCATGTCCACACTCACACGACTGGCAGAATAAAAACAACAACTGAAAATAACAGAATTGTATATCGCATTTGTCAACCAAGAAAAAGCTTTCAAAAGAGTAGACATAAAACAAGTTTTGAAAATGCTGTCAATTTATGCAGTTCTACAACACCTAATCAACTTGTACATAGCTACACATGTAGCCAATGTGCCGTTAAAACGAGTGTACGGCTTTCATAGACATTCCACATACACTCTGGAGTGCAAAAAGGATGTGATCTATCCCCTTTGCTTATTCATAACATATGCATAATGTATATGTAAAATTGTCAACACCAATAAAGAAGACAACCTAAACAACTTCCTGACGAACTTCTTTTTTTTCAGGCAATCAAGCAATAATATCAACATCAGAAGAACAACTAGAACAACATATATAAATAGAATGCATACAACATGTAGGAACTTTAACAGGAAGATAAGAACCAAGATAATGTCAATCGCAAAAACAGAAAGCAACACTGCTATTTTAATCGACGACCAATAGGTAAAACGCCAATAAATCCAACAAAGATACAACATAGCATACCAGATCTTAGGACAGATGTCTCCTATTTTTACAAATAGTCAGCAGCCTCTGAGTATGCTAACTTAGCAACTGTTATGTATTTACCACAAATCTAGTAGTATCAATTTCCATACACGCTGCGCTAAATTGAGTCGCTGCTACAAAATACCGATATGAAACTTGTGGTAAACCTGGTTCAAGTGTTGCTGCATCATGACTATCCATGTCGTTTACCACACCGTAAAAGTCCTTCTAAGTACTGCCCCAACCAGGCTACACCATTGTCCCGCACAGGAACAATCTGCAATATAGTAATTTTAAGGACTACAGCTAGAAGCCACAGCTGCAACACGGCTGGGTAGTACAATTTCTAGTGCCAACGAGGTAATCACGTAACCAGAAACACAGAACACCCCCCACCCCATCTCTCCGAATCCTCAGACACTCTGATATAACCATAACAGCGATTCATTCCTATGTTAAATTTGACAATTAGACGTGCCAACTGTCTTACTAAACGTTGATAGGACAAACTTGAAGTTTCCCAGTTCCAGGATATACCTAGTTCAGATGCTTTAGTGGCTTGCTTAGCGCGTGCTATTTAAATAACAGCATGTGCGTATCATAGCAACTCGTCATACTTTACATTCGTCATGTAATGTGGAGGCGGCTACAGTAATCGATCCAACTAAAATTAACTTTCTATTACCAGCAACTCCTGCCAGAAATTAGAACATGAATACAATGAGCGTCTCTGCGGAGGCGGGTATGAAACAAACTCAAATACATCAGAGTTTGTGTTTTGAAAATGTTAAGTTAGAGTAAGATGCTGTATTAATATGTCTGTACACTGCTAATATGTCTGTACACTGCTAATATGTCTGTACACTGCTAATATGTCTGTACACTGCTAAAATGTCTGTACACTGCTAATATGTCTGTACACTGCTAATACGCATGTCTTCAGGCTAAAATCTCATATAATAAACTATATAATTCTAACATATGAGAGGTAACAGGATACAGTTTTCAGCGGATATTGTTTTCACAAGCGTAAGCAATTCGTCACGTTATAACGCTTTCGTAAATATATGGTTCGTTTTAGAAAAATCAGGTCTGTATAAAAATAAATCCCATTATCTCACCGTGAGAAAGCTATGGGCTTCCATGGCATATTTATATATATATATATTAATATATATATATATATATTATTGGTAGTTAATGAGTTTGCTTCTCTTTCAGAGAGGCGTGGCCCTACAACCAGCGGAACTAGTCCAATTAGGTTATATCAGAACAAACTAGCATACAATATTAGATGTAATAAAGACCCCAAGGATTATCGTATACCCAAAGATATTAATCTTATATATATTGTTGTTGTCAGCCGGTACTGAACAAATATCCCAGCACAAAAAAATACTGTGCTTAAAAGTCATTTAATATAATTGAAGATGGTGCCCAAATAACAATAATAATAATAATATAAAGTAAAGGTTGGTCCCATGGCAACATCCTGCCGTTGGCATACTCTTCATGCACAAACCGCAGCAACTATTAGGTGTTGGAGGGACAAGTTCCCTTCCGTGCTGTCTTTACCTCCCTAGCTCAAGCATTAGGTACTCATTTACAAGGATAAAAGTTCTAGTGTCAGGTAACACAGGGCAAATATCAAAATGAACAAAAAATAGGTATAGTTGTTACCAAAATAAGTCATAAAACTACCTAACAACGAGACACAGTGACAGACGACGTTACGACTAAAAAATTCTGCATCAGGACAAACAAAGACCACTGTAAACAAATCATACATGGTGACACACATGGTTGTGATAGAAAGGACAGAAAAAAGAGAGAAGAACAATAGCGCTTGGACTAGGGAGGAAGCAAAGATAGGGCAGCATGGCAGGGGAGAAGAAAGTGTGAGGGGAAGATAGA
>CM067299.1:545772-728272 GCA_034231615.1 Meghimatium bilineatum
CGTGGGTAGTTGATAATAGTTCTCCGTTTTTATCTTTGATGGGTACGTTGTTTGTATATATATATATATATATATATATATATATATATATATATATATATATATATATATATATATATATATATATATATATATATATATATATATATATATATATATATATATATATATATATATATATATATATATATTTATATATATATATATATATTAAAGGGACATTCTGAGATTACCACTGAATCTCTCTTATATCAGAACAATGGACCTACAAGTGTTTTACCAGTATGGTAGTCCAGAATAGAAAGATGCATTATATCCCCAATATTATTTGTATCAGTTGTATGAGGCATCTGACTTCCAGTGTTGTATGTGTGTATTTGTTGACTTGGAGTGATGTGTATTTGTTGACTTGGAGTGATGTGTATTTGTTGACTTGGAGTGATGTGTATTTGCTGACTTGGAGTGAATATGTGTGTGTATGTGTTGACTTAAAGTGATGTATGTGTGTATTTGTTGACTTGGAGTGATGCATGTGTGTATTTGTTGACTTGGAGTGATGTATGTGTGTATTTGTTGACTTGGAGTGATGCATGTGTGTATTTGTTGACTTGGAGTGATGTATGTGTGTATTTGTTGACTTGGAGTGATGCATGTGTGTATTTGTTGAAGATCATATGCGATATAAATGTTTAATTCTTCATGTTCTGTATTCATTAGATTTTTTATTTATTATTTATATGTGATTATTTATTTTTATTGTTTTATTAAAAATATCTCTACCCCCCCCCCTCCGTGGCAACCCCGGGTGCGAACGTATGGTTCAGGGTGAAAATAGTAGGATTGTCTTCTCTCCAGGCATGTCGTCGAATGCGACTGCGGAAATATGGGGGACAGGCTGACAACCTGCCATGTGAAAAAATCACTGTCATATGTTATTTCAATCTCTGACTGTTGTCTTGTATCAGTTAATGATGGTTGATGACGAGGACATGCACAACAGCGACATTGTCTTTTTGTGGCAGAATTCTTGATTTATAGATGCGCCATCACCACAGCAGATGCTTCAGAAATTTCACGGAAGAATGATGAAACAGTTGGCGCAGAAGTGTGTGCTGTGCTCCTGACAGGAGGTGATAACCACGCGATACTGTTGCACTGGAATTGGTTCAGTCGGGGACTAAGCAAACATCCATAAACTTTCTTTGAGACAAGGTTACATGTGTCCGGGTATCGCCTTAGTTGCACAACTAAGAAGAACTTGTACTTTTTGTGTTAGAAAAGCTATGGACTGTCAAGAACTACCTGCTCAAAGCTAAATGAATTATTTCATTATCCTGTACAACATCATCATGTGTCAAGACATCTATACATATTTTTATACTGCATTTTATTTATTATACTTTGAGACTGTCCATAAATTAAGTGAACAATTGGGGGAGGGAGGATTACAGTTGTTGATAAGAGGGAGGGAGGGGGGGTGTGAGAAAATTTGACGTTATAATACTATTTTTTATACGACAAATGAAATTGTGTTAATTTGCACACAAAAAAACTTTCCACAAATCTGAACAATCATTGCGTTATTTCATTCGTTTTTTCTGCTAAAACAATGTATTGGTGTAGTTAGTGTTACACAATTTGCCATTGTTTACGCACCATGTGAGCAGGTTCCAGAGTTCTTAATAGTTTTTCACAAGTAGGGGGCATAAACAGATTTGACATATGGTATGTACAGACCTTGTGGGACATTAGCGGACTTGTCTTTCTACATATTCATCAATGAAATCTAAGTTTGACAGTAAATCAAAGTTCAATAATTCTACAGAAGTGTATGTGTACGTCAATATGTTTCTCTATATTGTCCCCTGTGTGTGCTCACAGCTCTATCTCTCTCTCTCTCTCTCTCTGTTTCTCTCTCCTTCTGTCTCTCTCTGTGAGCACATAGATTGCGTATCTGTTCCAATAAAACACACTAACGTTAAGTTTAGTTACATGAAAACTGTGAAACATTGATCAGCGTGAGTACTTCATTGGTTTAGTCACACCATGAGCACTGTACACGAACACGATGTCAATATTTACACGTTATCGGTTTGTCGTGCGTGATCTATTTGTTAGAAAAACTGCTCTCAAGTTATCGAGTAGACATGGATCCCTATTGTGTGTGAGTTCCCGTACTGAGCACGGCCGGGATCCAGTAAAGACCTGTGTACTGAAATGAATGTAAACATGACCTGAAAGGCTGATTTTTCATTATTTCCTTGAATTGTGTTGGTTAAACTTAACTTTTTTGGCATGGGACTCCAGTACATAAAAAGTAAATACAAAAACACGACAATAATCTAAAACGTCACAAATAAAGTCTTGTTTACTTTCTGTACGAAGGTCTTTACTATCGACTATCTAGCACAGAAGCATACACATAAAATACAACTATGAAACATACCAGGCTGTACAGAATTCACTGTAATACTGGAATAAGCAGATGGGTTAGTCAAATGTTAGCCAGAATTAAGGTCATTATCGACAAAAAATGCACGATGGTGCTTAATAAATGCATCAATAGACGTAGAGATATGACTTCATTGTACTTTGTGTGTCCATGTATGTACTCCGCCCCATTCAACGTCTTCTGCCAAAAGAAAAACTCGTTGCAAGCTTCAAGCTATAAACCTCAGGGATATACTAGAATTGTGCTTGTACACAATTCTTCGCGACCTGAAATCGAAACTATATCACTTGAGGCCAAGGCAAATATCATAACAGCTGAGCCAGGAATGCCTTCCACCCCCCCCCACCCCCCACTCCTCCAACCGCACATGAATAAGTAGTACTACTCAGTCATTATTTTAACCTTTTTAGTTCCATGACATGCGGGTGTTGAAGTTCTGGGCAAGTTGATATTCTGGTGAGCGTTCGCACGGTATAGAACGGTATAAAACAGTATCTCCACAGCTGTGGAGAAAGAAGTGCAGTCTTTGGTCAGTGAGAATGCCAATGAGGGGGATGTGACTATATACACTGATGGATCTGTGATTAAACATGTTTGTAGTGCTTGGGCTTTCACAGCTCAGTGCGCAGGTAAAATGATCAGAGGAGAGTGGTGCCTTTGCGTTTATTACGAGTAGTATGACCATGGAGACTATGGCGATGACCAGGGAATTTGAGTGGGTATGCACACAGAAGGTAACACAGGTCTGCATCTTGAGTGACTCTATGAGTATGATTAAGAAGGTACCAATGGGTCTCGTTCGCGAACAGTAGATTGAGATATTGAGAAAGTCGAGACTGAAAATGATTAGATTTATTTTCGTGCTGGGGCATATGGGTGTTTGAGGCAATGAAAGAGGGGATCAACTGGCATCCTGCGTGATAGTGACACCGAGCAATAGGGAAATGGACCGAGCTAACGTTTTGAACTATTTAAGATATATGGCACGCGAGAGTGAGACTAGTGTGGGTGATGGTTTCCTTTCAATGGCTAGGATTAAAGATCAGGGTTTGAAATGAGGTGTTGCTAGAAGTGAAATTTTGGAGAGCGTAGAAGAATGATAGTCAACCAGCATAGGACTGGTACTGTCAGCAGAAGTGTAATAGCGGATACACTCAGGAAGAGATTGGAGCAACTATGGACGTGTTCAGTTTGCGGTCATGATGATGATGGTGTAAAGGTTAGCATGGTTGCCTTCCAAAAACTTGTGACAGCTGAAATGTCATGCTTGCACAGAATCCTAGAAATATCGCTACGAGACAGTGAGAAATGAAGACATTAGACAAAGAACCAGTACCACCCCAATCTTGGAATATATTAAGAGACAACAGATTAAATGGTTTGCACACATCAGCAGACTACCATCAGACAGCATACCGCAGCTAGCTGTGCTTTTCTTGTAGTTTCTTGTAGTTCCTCTAGACTTGACATATAGATGTGTGTCTTGTAGTTGCTCTAGACTTGACATATAGACGTGTGTCTTGTAGTTGCTCTAGACTTCACCTATAGATGTGTGTCTTGTAGTTCCTCTAGACTTGACATATAGATGTGTGTCTTGTAGTTCCTCTAGACTTCACCTATAGATGTGTGTCTTGTAGTTCCTCTAGACTTGACATATAGATGTGTGTCTTGTAGTTCTTCTAGACTTGACATATAGATGTGTGTCTTGTAGTTGCTCTAGACTTGACATATAGAAGTGTGTCTTGTAGTTGCTCTAGACTTGACATATAGATGTGTGTCTTGTAGTTGCTCTAGACTTGACATATAGATGTGTGTCTTGTAGTTGCTCTAGTTTTGACATATAGATGTGTGTCTTGTAGTTCTTCTAGACTTGACATATAGATGTGTGTCTTGTAGCTGCTCTGGACTTGACATATAGATGTGTGTCTTGTAGCTGCTTTAGACTTGACATATAGATGTGTGTCTTGTAGTTGCTCTAGACTTGACATATAGACGTGTGTCTTGTAGTTCTCTAGACTTGACATATAGATGTATGTCTTGTAGTTGCTCTAGACTTGACATATAGATGTGTGTCTTGTAGTTGCTCTAGACTTGACATATAGATGTGTGTGTCTTGTAATTATTAACCCTTCCATCCCCCCCTGTCCCCATGAAATACGTCGGTTTGCTTTACATTTTAGGGAAAATATTTATAATCGAATAATTTCATTAATGAATAAAAAAAGCGTTGTTGACGTCAACTTTTGTCTTATCTACCCATCACGATTGCATAAAGCTGTAAAACTTTCATAGACCCTCCACCCCTATCCCCAACCCATATTTGTTGACGTAGTTTATGAACAGTGTTCAAACGACGCATCTACTACCCGTACACAATGTTACTTCATACAAGTGTAAATCTACATACGTTACTTCATACAAGTGTAAATCTACATAAGTTACTTCATACAAGTGTAAATCTAAATATTCTCTGTGTGTGATTATCCATTGCAGTATTTCAGTGGGCAAAAGGTTTAGCTAGTGGTGCCCATCTCCTCTCCGGCTGTCCTTCTGATGTGGTTATATGGATGTGTTTTCTCTCTCCATCTCCATTGCACGTTTCTGATGTTGACACTACATCACATTTGAACTTCGCGCTGAGCGCATCGCTACCAATACAATTGGAGAGTTCTTCAAAACAACTGTGGGAGTTCGACAGGGATGCATAATGTCCCCAGTACTTTTTAAAATATACTTAGAGCACATCATACAAGAGACATTGCATGACTACAACACGTCTATATCGATCGGAGGTCGTCCTATTTGCAACTTGCGTTTCGCTGATGATATTGATCTTATAGCTGGGTCAGAACAATCATTGCAAGAATTAACATCAAAGTTAGAAAAAGTACGGAATGGAAATCAATTCAGATAAGAGCAAAATCTTGGTAAACAGCAGAGACACAGAAAACCAGACTAATATCATGATGAATGGACATAAGCTTGAAGAGGTGAATACCTTCAAATATCTCGGATCAAGTATATGCAGCGATGGTAAATGCAAAGCAGAACTAAAAATAAGGCTGGAGATGGCTTTAGCGTCCTTGTCAAGGCTAACTGTGATTTGGAAAAGCAACATCAGTGTTGGAGTGAAAATCAAACTGTATAGGTCGCTGGTGCTTTCCGTTGTGTTGTATGGTTGTGAGAGTTGGACACTCACTGCGGACATGGAGAGAAGATTACAGGCTTTCGAGTATAAATGCTACAGAAGAATTCTACTAATTTCCTATAGGGAACATAAGACCAATGTGTACGTAAGAAATAAAGTAGAGATGTGTGCAGGTGTCCAGGAGCCATTGCTTTCAATAGTGAAACGACGAAAACTAGCATGGTTCGGACATGGATGCAGGCACGATTCCTTGTCAAAAACAATACTGCAGGGAACTGTCGAGGGTGGAAGAAGCAGAGGAGGACAAATAAAGACATGGACAGACAACATCAAGGAATGGACAGGGCTAGATATTTCGACACTCATCCGCATCGCTGAGGATAGAATTCGCTGGAGGACTCTGTGTGCTGAAGCTTCCAATGTGGTACCCCTACGACCCTGAAGGGTTATGGGTTTTATTGATATATTGATTGAAATCTAAATAAGTTACTTCATACAAGTGTAGATATGCATAAAATATTTATATAAGTGTAGATATACATAAATTACTTCATACAAGTGTAGATATGCATAAAATATTTATATAAGTGTAGATATACATAAATTACTTCCTACATGTGTAGATCCACTGAATATTCCAGAGTGTTGGTTATTAAACACAGTAACAAAAAGAAAACTACGCCTGTTTGGTCATATAAAGAGACATAACTGTTTAGAAAGACAAATAATGGAGGGAAGAGTCCCTGGGAAGAGGAGAAGGGGCAGACCAAGAAGACGATGGACTGACGACATTAAAGATAACATGAATACATCGCTAGAAAATGCAAGCCACATCGCCCAAGACAGAGAGAGGTTCAGAGAGTTCATTGGGAAGACAACGTTCTGGAAGGAATACGTCACATGACATGTGTAGATCTATATACGTTATTTTATACAAGTGTAGATATACATAAGTTAATTTATTGATGCATAGATGTACATAAGGTTGTTCATAATAGTGTAGATGTACATATTACTTCACCACAAATATAGATCTACATAAATCACTTCATACAAGTGGAGTGTACATAAGTCACTTCATACAAGTGGAGATGTACATAAGTCACTTCATACAAGTGGAGATGTACATAAGTCACTTCATACAAGTGGAGATGTACATAAGTCACTTCATACAAGTGGAGATGTACATAAGTCACTTCATACAAGTGGAGATGTACATAAGTCACTACATACAAATATAGAATTACATAAATAAAGTATTTCATACAAGTATAGATCTGTAAACGTTACTTCATACAAGTGTAAATCTACATACTTAACAAAGACACTAGTTAAACAAATCACAGAGTGTGAGTTGAGATGCTTAAGAAAAGCTATAAGTGTCACAAGAAGGAACCGACGGAAAAATAAATATATTAGGAAGAAGTATAGATCTTCTCAAGTCAAATTTATATCGAAAGACAGCAAACTTGGTGGTTTGGCTATATTGTGAGAATGGAACCATCATGTGATCCAGCTTCAGCTAGTGTCATGATCAGGTCATCCAGCCTCAGTTATTGTCATAATATGGTGGTCAAGCATCTGTTAGTGTCATGATCAGGTAGATCAGCGTCTGCTAGTATCATGAACAGGTGGTCCAGCTTTAATTAATGTAATATGGTGGTCCAGCTTCAGCTAGTGTCATGATCAGGTCATCCAGCTTCAGTTAGTGTCATAATATGGTGGTCAAGCATCTGTTAGTGTCATGATCAGGTAGATCAGCGTCTGCTAGTATCATGAACAGGTGGTCCAGCTTTAATTAATGTAATATGGTGGTCCAGCTTCAGCTAGTGTCATGATCAGGTCATCCAGCTTCAGTTAGTGTCATAATATGGTGGTACAGCTTCTGTTAGTCTCATGAACAAGTAGTTCAGCGTCTGCTAGTATCATGAACAGGTGGATCAGTTTTAGTTAATGTCATAATATAGCGGTCCTGCATCTGTTAGTGTCATGATAAAGTAATCTAGCATCTGTTAGTGTCACGATCATGTATTCTAGCTTCATTTAGTGACATTATAATGTATTCTATCTATTTTAGTATCATTATCATGTGATCTAGTTTCTGTTTATGTCATGATCATGTATTCTAGCTTCTATTTATGTCATGATCAAGTGATCTAGCTTCTGTTAGTGTCATCATCAACTGATCTAGCTTCCGTTAGTGTCATGATCATGTATTCTAGATTATGATAGTGTCATGATCATGTGATCTACCTTCCGTGAGTGTCATGATCATATGATCTAGCTTACGTTAGTATCATGATCAAGTGATCTAGCTAATGTTAGTGTCATGATCATATGATCTAGATTCTGTTAGTGTCAGGATCATGTATTCTAACATTCTAACTTATGTTAGTGTCAGGATCATGTATTCTAACATTCTAACTTATGTTAGTGCCATGATCATGTGATCTACCTTCCATTAGTGTCATGATCATGTATTCTAGCTTATGTTAGTGTCATGATCATTTATTCTATTTTATGTTAGTGTCATGATCATATACTCTAGCTTATGTTAGTGTCATGATCATGTGATCTAGCTAATGTTAGTGTCATGATCATATAATCTAGCTTCTGTTAGTGTCATGATCATGTGATCTAGCTAATGTTAGTGTCATGATAATGTATTCTAACTTTTGTTAGTGTCTTCATCATGTATTCTAACATTCTAACTTACATTAGTGTCATGATCATGTATTCTAACTTATGTTCGTGTCATGATGAAATATTCTAGATTATGTTAGTGCCATGATCATGTATTTTAGCTTATGTTAGTGTCATGATCATGTGATCTAGCTTCTGTTAGTGTCATATTCATGTGATCTAGGTTATGTTAGTGTCATGATTGTGTATTCTAACTTATGTTAGTGTTATGATCATTTATTATAACTTAATTTAATGCAATGATCATGCATTCTAGCTTATGTTAGTGTCATGATCATGTATTCTAGCTTCTGTTAGTGTCATGATCATATGATCTAGCTTCTGTTAGTGTCATGATCATATGATCTAGCTTCTGTTAGTGTCATGATCATATGATCTAGCTTCTGTTAGTGTCATGATCATGTATTCTAACTTCCGTTATTGTCATAATCATGTATTCTAGATTATGTTAGTGTCATATTCATGTGATCTAGATTATGTTAGTGTCATGATCATGTATTCTAGCTTATGTTAGTGTCATATTCATATGATCTAAGTTCTGTTAGTGTCATATTCATGTGATCTAGGTTATGTTAGTGTCTTGATCGTGTATTCTAACTTATGTTAGTGTCATGATCATGTATTCTAGCTTCTGTTAGTGTCATGATCATATGATCTAGCTTCTGTAAGTGTCATGATCATGTACTCTAGCTTATGATAGTGTCATGATCATATGATCTAGCTTCCGTTAGTGTCATGATCATGCATTCTAGCTTCTGTTAGTGTCATGATCATGAATTCTAGCTTCTGTTAGTGTCATGATCATATGATCTAGCCTCTATTAGTGTCATGATCATATGATCTAGCCTATGTTAGTGTCATGATCATGTGATCTAGCTTACATTAGTGTCATGATCATGTATTCTAGCTTATGTTAGTGTCATGAACATGCATTCTAACTTATATTAGTGTCATGATCATTTGATGTAGCTTCTGTTAGTGTCATGATCATATGATCTATCTTCCATTAGTGGCATGATCATGTATTCTAGCTTATATTAATTCCATGATCATGTGATCTAGCTTCAGTTAGCGTCATGATCATGTATTCTAACTTATGTTAGTGTCAGGATATGACCAGGTATTCTAGATTATGTTAGTGTCCTTATCATATGAACTAGCTTCTGTTAGTGTCATGATCATATGATCTAGCTAATGTTAGTGTCGAGATCATGTGATCTAGCTTCTGTTAGTGTCATATTCATATGATCTAACTTATGTTAGTGTCATGATCATGTATTCTAGTTTATGTTAATGTCATGATCATGTATTCTAGCTTCTGTTAGTGTCATGATCATGTATTCTAGCTTCTGTTAGTGTCATGATCATATGATCTAGCCTCTATTAGTGTCATGATCATATGATCTAGCCTCTGTTAGTGTCATGATCATGTGATCTAGCTTACATTAGTGTCATAATCATGTATTCTAGCTTATGTTAGTGTCATGAACATGCATTCTAACTTATATTAGTGTCATGATCATTTGATGTAGCTTCTGTTAGTGTCATGATCATATGATCTATCTTCCATTAGTGGCATGATCATGTATTCTAGCTTATATTAATTCCATGATCATGTGATCTAGCTTCAGTTAGCGTCATGATCATGTATTCTAACTTATGTTAGTGTCAGGATATGACCAGGTATTCTAGATTATGTTAGTGTCCTGATCATATGAACTAGCTTCTGTTAGTGTCATGATCATATGATCTAGCTAATGTTAGTGTCGAGATCATGTGATCTAGCTTCTGTTAGTGTCATATTCATATGATCTAACTTATGTTAGTGTCATGATCATGTATTCTAGTTTATGTTAACGTCATGATCATGTATTCTAACTTATATTAGTGTCATGATCATTTGATGTAGCTTCTGTTAGTGTTATGTTATATGATCTAGCTTCTGTTAGTGTTATGTTATATGATCTAGCTTATGTTATATTATCTAGCTTCTGTTAGTGTCATTATCATGTATTCTAACTTATATTATATGATCATATAACTTATCTTATATTCTATCTTATGTTAGTGTCATAATAATATGCTCTAGCTTATGTTATTGTCATTATCATAATTATAACTTATGTTAATTGATCTAGCTTCTGTTAGTGTCAGCTTATGTTATATATTCTAACTTATGTTATATGATCTAGCTTCTGTAGGTGTCAGCTTATGTTATATGATATAGCTTATGTTATATGATCTAGCTTCTGTTAATGTTATGTTATATGATCTAGCTTCTGTTAGTGTCATGATCATGTAATTTAACTTATGTTAGTGTCATGATCATTTGGTCTTTGCTATATTTGTTATTTTCTTCTGTATATGCCTCTTTTTCATCTCCCTAGTATTCTGCATCATGTTTATCTCTCCAGTTTCCTGTCTCATGTTCATCTCTCTAGTTTCCTGTCTCTTGTGCATATCTCTAGTATCATGTCTCTTGTTCATCTCTCTAGTATCATGTCTCTTGTTCATCTCTCTAGTATCATGTCTCTTGTTTATCTCTCTAGTATCATGTCTCATGTTCATCTCTCTAGTTTCCTGTCTCATGTTCATCTCTCTAGTTTCCTGTCTCTTGTTTATCTCTCTAGTTTCCTGTCTCATGTTCATCTCTCTAGTTTCCTGTCTCATGTTCATCTCTCTAGTTTCTTGTCTCTTGTTCATCTCTCTAGTATCATGTCTCTTGTTCATCTCTCTATCATCGTCTCATGTTCATCTCTCTAGTTTCCTGTCTCATGTTCATCTCTCTAGTTTCCTGTCTCATGTTCATCTCTCTAGTATCATGTCTCTTGTTCATCTCTCTAGTATCATGTCTCATGTTCATCTCTCTAGTTTCCTGTCTCATGTTCATCTCTCTAGTTTCTTGTCTCTTGTTCATCTCTCTAGTATCATGTCTCTTGTTCATCTCTCTATCATCGTCTCATGTTCATCTCTCTATCATCATGTCTCATGTTCATCTATCTAGTATCATGTCTCTTGTTCATCTCTCTAGTATCATGTTTCTTGTTTATCTCTCTAGTATCATGTATCTTGTGTATCTCTCTAGTATCATGTCTCTTGTTCATCTCTCTAGTATCATGTCTCATGTTCAACTCTCTATCATCGTGCCTTTTGTTTTCTCTCTAGTATCATGTCTCTTGTTCATCTCTCTAGTATCATGTCTCTTGTTTATCTCTCTAGTATCATGTCTCTTGTTCATCTCTCTATCATCATGTCTCTTGTTTATCTCTCTAGTATCTTGTCTCTTGTTTATCTCTCTAGTATCATGTCTCTTGTTCATCTCTCTAGCATCGTCCATCTACGTTATGTGTCAAGATATGACAAGTTATGCTTTAAGGTATGACAAGGTATGCACATATGACGTGCTTCAGTATTCTGTAGCTACATACATAAGTATAATCTGACTAGACCTGACAAATCTGAACAACAAACACGAGCACTAATTAGAATCACATCTACGTATCTCACCCCGCCTTCCCCTACTCTGTGCACAATGAACGAGTGTGTCAATATCAGATTTTTCAGCAAAAACTTCAGTAAAATGTCCGGAATGTTTCCTTAAGCAAGAAAATCCGGGTAGACTATGAAATCAATCATACAAGTGAGTCAGCTTCTTTCATATCACTGCTTTCGATAAGCCAAGTTTTTGTAGAGCAGCTGGTCGCCACCGATTAAAATTCTGCATCTAAACTGGTCTTGGTATACTGCTTAAATGTCTGCTCCGAATCACTGAGGATAGAGGTGTTTCTATGGCTTGTTGTGCTGACAGTGTGGTACGCTCCTACGACCCTGCAAGGTTACGGGGGTGGGGGTCTTATTATTAGTATATCGTGATTTTATATGTGGCTCATGACCTACTGGTTAGAGCGTAAGTCTTACACTCGTGAGGTCCTGGGTTCGATATCCGGTAACGATTTTGTTATTTCTATCGGAATGCAAATTTGAAAATTCACGCTGAACATGCCGTGACCACACGCTGAGGCGTGTCTCTTTATCACAGAAGAAACTCTAAAGCTCCCTCAACTCTCTAACTTTATCACGCAAAACACTTTAAACCTCCCTCAACTCCCTAACTTTATCACACAAAACACTTTAAACCTCCCTCAACTCCCTAACTTTATCACACAAAACACTCTAAACTCCCTCAACTCCCTAACTTTATCACACAAAACACTCTAAAGCTCCCTCAACTCCCTAACTTTATCACACAAAACACTTTAAACCTCCCTCAACTCCCTAACTTTATCACACAAAACACTCTAAACCTCCCTCAACTCCCTAACTTTATCACACAAAACACTCTAAATCTCCCTGCAACACCTAAGTCAAATTTAGGAATACTGTACAGTGTTAGGCCTGTATATTTCATTGTCCGCCGGCACACAGGAGATGCAGTGAGTTACGATATGTGAAATCTGCACACAGGACATCAGCCAGGATAAGTTGCGATGAGTGAAATCTGCACACAGGACATCAGCCAGGATAAGTTGCGATGAGTGAAATCTGCACACAGGACATCAGCCAGGATAAGTTGCGATGTGTAAAATCTGCACACAGGACTATTCCTGAAATGATTTAGTAAATACTGCATTGGGAAATCACGGCAATTTTTTGTAATAACCGACCCTCCTTGTGACATTACTGATTTTACCTTCTGTATATCTAGATGTCCGCCCGTGCGTTGCCAGGGCCCGAAAGGGGAGCAAAGAATAGCAATACTGTTTACCTTCCATGCATGTCGAAAAAGACGACTAAGGAGGTTATAGGATGGAGTTGGCTGCCCCATCTCATATAGGATTAGTGGCCCAAAGCCATGCTGAAGTCGGATGTGTCAGGCCGAAAGGCGCAGATATCGCAACCATGCTGTAAACCATGACACAACGCACTACGTTCTCCGGACTACATCCTGCTAATTTGCAGGAGTTTGAGAATGAACGCAGAAGAAGAAGAAGATATCTAGATGTCCATGGGTACTCTCATATACCGACCAAGTACACCCACGTACCGACCTCCAGCAAGATATACCATGTCTCCTTTATCCTCCGCATGCTGTATCTAGATTATAAAACTGAACGGTCGATCCCCAGTAACGCCAGTCTCATAGGGCACTTCATGTTTTACCGTGGTTTTAAAATTGAACGGTCTAATCTCCCAAGAACGCGTAACTCATGGAGTGAGCTCGCACGCACTAAAGGCTCTAACTTGACGGATCGATTATCGTGTGCTGACACGTCTCTCCATAGTTTACACAATCTTATTGCTTGCAAGCTGATTGTATTTCTCAATCACTACCTCCTCTCCCTTCAACATCCTTCAAAACTTCTCCTCGGTACTTTCGCTTTAGTATAATGCTGGATTTTAGAAGATTGTGTCTAACACTTTGTCTACCATCTCTCTGTCTCATTTCTCCATAATAATTTGTTTTATCTTTTCAACGTCATTATACAAGTAAATTTAAGTAGGAAGCCAGAGGACAATTTTTTTTAAATTCTTGAGACTAACGGGAATTGAACCAGTCCGTTCTACGGCACCTCTGGCTTCCTACTTAAATTTACTTGTATAAACAATTATTTGAAGCAAAATTGTATTGTCTATATATGTTATCCATGTTTACAAGAAGACCTATCGGCCCTTGTATAACTAATACGGATATTATGTTATGTGTTTGTTGTTATTGAGGATATTTCAATACCTGTACGGGATGTTTGTTGTTGTTGTAATAGTCCTTGTCTCGATTGGTCCGTTCGGGTGACTTTGTGTGCACGGTTTTAATGGCTTGATGAAATCGCATCTTTTATTGGAGATGCGGTTAGTCAAGTACGGAAGAACGCGTGTGCAATTGTTGCTAGGCGATTTGGTGCCGTAGAACGGACTGGTTCAATTCCCGTTAGTCTCAAGAATTTTTAACGTCATTATAGAAAATCCAGTCCCAGACTACAAATAATAATAATAAGACCCATAACCCGTCAGGGACGTAGGAGTGGCACACTGGATATATCATGACATAATCCATCAGGGACGTAGGAGTGACACACTGGATACATCATGACATAACCCGTCAGGGACGTAGGAGTGCCACACTGGATACATCATGACATAACCCGTCAGGGACGTAGGAGTGCCACACTGGATACATCATGACATTATCCGTCAATGACGTAGGGATATCACACTGGATACATCATCACATAAGCCGTCAATGACGTAGGGATGTCACACTGGATACATCAGCACTAAAAGCTCTCCAAATATCTATATATATTGCCATTCGGATTATTGTAGAAAAATTTTACCCAGATCATTCCTTGAAGTTATCAATCCCTGATTTTCTTTGCGCACCTGTACCCTTTTTATCGTCATCAGCTGTTACTTGCATAATAATCTTAGAATGTCAGCTGTGTCTCGTGATATTTCCAAAGCAAAAACGTTTGAGCTGTTTCATCACTGTTAAATTGTATCTTATTAACCTACAAGTTCAAATATGATATATTTGTCTTGTATTCTATGTAACTAATTACCTATCGCTGTGTGGCATCGTGTCAAAGATCCTATGATAGCATTACAAATTACGAACCGTCGATAAAACGACGGGGCCTATTTTTAATTTTATTTAATCATTTTATTTCAACAAAAAATCTTGGTTCCGTTGGAAAATGTAACATGTCCATATTACTTCTGCCATTCTGGCATGATTAAATGTTATATGATAACAATTTTATACATTATTGATAATTGTTAATACGTGTCTTATGTGAAGTACTGTTTCCTTATATTTTCTCTATATATATTTTCGAGTAAACTTATGTTCTGTGAAAATATAACTACTTAATTTACTCTGACCGCATTACGTATTGAAATCTAAAATGGCAATAACTTACAACATAACTAAGCAAAAATTGTTAACAATTTTTAAGAAAAATCTGCCAATATTTCGATCGAAGTTTTAGATTTACATTAAAATCTCAGAGAAAAGGTCCATTATTTGGTGAATAGCGCACATATTTGAAGCAATATACCTATATACTAGAGATGTTTGTGTTGGTAATTAAATTATCCACAAATCTGATACATTTTGTGAGGAAGTTATTGATTCAGGAGTTTGGTAAGTTCACATTTAGTGACCGGAATAATCTTTATTTTTAATTATTACATAATATTTTTAAATTAATTGTTGCATAGTAGCAGTATTTATTTCAATATGAGCTTGTAATAACCGCATTCTCTTCCCATTTATGTTTCAATGTATATGTATATTATTTTTTTAAATAATTTTAAAATTATTATTTCTTGTTCCCGTGATGGATGTGCAGAATAAAATCTAAAAATAATTAATTCAGTCCGAACTCTTAAAATACTCCTTGGCGAATGAGTTAACAAACGTCTGTAGCACTTATTTTCAAAATTCTGAGTCTTTGTGCATTGAGTACCACGCTTTCCCCAGAATAGCGCTTGGCGAAGATCCCAAACTGTAACTTATCTTCGCGAAGATCCCACACTGTAACTTATCTTCGCGAAGATCCCAAACTGTAACTTATCTTCGCGAAGATCCCACACTGTAACTTATCTTGGCGAAGATCCCAAACTGTAACTTATCTTGGCAGATTAGACATATTGTGTTGTTGTATTTGTTGGCGACATCTATGCATAGAAAGATAAGTGGTCAGGTGATACATCGAAGTTAATGACAATGTTGTTTGTGTGTTGAACCCGAATTGGTAGACAAAGAGTTGCGACAATGTTCACCTGCCATAAATATTGTAAGAGACGATTAAAGAGGTTTTGGGGTGGTTTTGGATGCCCTTCTCATGTAGTCAGACATACGTCATACTAAAGTCGAATTTGTCTGTCCTAAAGACACAGATATTGCAGGTATGATGTAAACCCAGGCATATCGCATTCCGGACAACATTCTGTTAAATTGCATGGGTTTGAGAACGATCGCAATGGAAATGAAACTTTTTGGGAAATTTCCACAGGCATAATTCTGTTTGAGAATTTCTACATAGCACAATTATGTTTGGCAATTTCTACATAGCACAATTCTGTTTGGCAATTTCTACATAGCACAATTATGTTTCACAATTTCTACATAGCACAATTATGTTTGGCAATTTCTACATAGCACAATTATGTTTGGCAATTTCTACATAGCACAATTATGTTTGGCAATTTCTACATAGCACAATTATGTTTCAGAATTTCCACATAGCACAATTCTGGATAATGACATGATGATGGAATTGTGTATTATATCGTAGGTTTCTGCGAACAAGGAAATATCAAGGGAAGATGGATCGCGCTTACAATATCAAGGGAAGATGGATCGCGCTTACAATATCAAGGGAAGATGGATCGTGCTTACAATATCAAGGGAAGATACAGTCGGATAGGGAAGATGGATCGCGCTTACAATAACAAGGGAAGATGGATCGCACTTACAATATCAAGGGAAGATGGATCGCGCTTACAATATTTTCTTTAGAAACTAATTTTAAACAGAAATAACAATAAAATGTGAAATTATATTTCAGAATTGACTCTTGGATGCTAGAGGAAGCTAGTGAAAACACAACTGAGCCACTGAAGCTTTCTTCTACATGTTGCATATACTATTTAACCAGTCTCTCCCCTCTCTCTCTTTCCTCTGCCTCTCTCGCTCTTCCTTTCTTCCTCATACACTCTTGCTCTCTGCCTCTCAATCTGTTTATACAATTCTATTGTTTATCATAGTATTTATTACCCGTCTCTCTTATTTCTGGTTTGTTATTTCTCTCTTATTTCTGGTTTGTTATGTCTCTCTTATTTCTGGTTTGTTATGTCTCTCTTATTTCTGGTTTGTTATTTCTCTCTTAATTCTGATTTGTTATTTCTCTCTTATTTCTAGTTTGTTATTTCTCTCTTATTTATGTTTGTTATTTCTCTCTTATTTCTGGTTTGTTATGTCTCTCTTATTTCTGGTTTGTTATTTCTCTCTTATTTCTGGTTTGTTATGTCTCTCTTATTTCTGGTTTGTTATTTCTCTCTTATTTCTGGTTTGTTATTTCTCTGTTGTTTCTGTTTTGTATTTCTCTCTTATTTATGTTTGTTATTTCTCTCTTATTTCTGGTTTGTTATTCCTCTCTTATTTTTGGTTTGTTATTTCTCTGTTGTTTCTGTTTTGTATTTCTCTCTTATTTATGTTTGTTATTTCTCTCTTATTTCTCGTTTGTTATTTCTCTCTTATTTCTCGTTTGTTATTTCTCTCTTATTTCTGGTTTGTTATTTCTCTCTTATTTCTGTTTGTTATGTCTCTCTTATTTCTGGTTTGTTATTTCTCTCTTATTTCTGGTGTGTTATTTCTCTCTTATTTCTATTTGTTATTTCTCTCTTATTTCTGTTTGTTATTTCTCTCTTATTTCTGGTTTGTTTTTTCTCTCTATTTCTGGTTATTTCCCTCTTATTTCTGGTTTGTTATTTCTCTCTTATTTCTCTCTTATTTCTGTGGTGTATTTAATACAATCTTTCTCACCTCCATCTATCTATTTCCCTCTCTCTCTCTCTCTCTCTCTCTCTCTCTCTCTCTCTCTATCATCACCCATATCGTACGAAATTTCACCAGTGTACCACATTGCTCTACACGTATTTAGTATTTCATCTTTTATCTCATCGATGCCCACGATATATACCACACTAAGTACTCCATCTACTACACCACTCTCCACTGTCCTCCGTTCATACCACACTAAATATTCCATCTAAACCTCACTCCTCTTTGCCCATTTACATACCCACACCAAGTATTTCATTACTCCGAAACTTTCCTGGAAACTCTTATTCTCTCACACTCATTCATCATCATCATCCGCTGACATCCAAGTCTCTCCACTTCCTTCAACTCTCTATTTATTATTTTATTTAAAACTCCACCACCCCCCCACCGGGCCTTCCTTCGTATCTTATATTCAGTTCTCTACCGTATCTTATATTCAGTTCTCTACCGTATCTTATATTCAGTTCTCTACCGTATCTTATATTCAGTTCTCTACCGTATCTTATATTCAGTTCTCTACCGTATCTTATATTCAGTTCTCTACCGTATCTTATATTCAGTTCTCTACCGTATCTTATATTCAGTTCTCTACCGTATCTTATATTCAGTTCTCTACCGTATCTTATATTCAGTTCTCTACCGTATCTTATATTCAGTTCTCTACCGTATCTTAAATTCAGTTCTCTACCGTATCTTATATTCAGTTCTCTACCGTATCTTATATTCAGTTCTCTACCGTATCTTATATTCAGTTCTCTACCGTATCTTATATTCAGTTCTCTACCGTATCTTATATTCAGTTCTCTACCGTATCTTATATTCAGTTCTCTACCGTATCTTATATTCAGTTCTCTACCGTATCTTATATTCAGTTCTCTACCGTATCTTATATTCAGTTCTCTACCGTATCTTATATTCAGTTCTCTACCGTATCTTATATTCAGTTCTCTACCGTATCTTATATTCAGTTCTCTACCGTATCTTATATTCAGTTCTCTACCGTATCTTATATTCAGTTCTCTACCGTATCTTAAATTCAGTTCTCTACCGTATCTTATATTCAGTTCTCTACCGTATCTTATATTCAGTTCTCTACCGTATCTTATATTCAGTTCTCTACCGTATCTTATATTCAGTTCTCTACCGTATCTTATATTCAGTTCTCTACCGTATCTTATATTCAGTTCTCTACCGTATCTTATATTCAGTTCTCTACCGTATCTTATATTCAGTTCTCTACCGTATCTTATATTCAGTTCTCTACCGTATCTTATATTCAGTTCTCTACCGTATCTTATATTCAGTTCTCTACCGTATCTTATATTCAGTTCTCTACCGTATCTTATATTCAGTTCTCTACCGTATCTTATATTCAGTTCTCTACCGTATCTTATATTCAGTTCTCTACCGTATCTTATATTCAGTTCTCTACCGTATCTTATATTCAGTTCTCTACCGTATCTTATATTCAGTTCTCTACCGTATCTTATATTCAGTTCTCTACCGTATCTTATATTCAGTTCTCTACCGTATCTTATATTCAGTTCTCTACCGTATCTTATATTCAGTTCTCTACCGTATCTTATATTCAGTTCTCTACCGTATCTTATATTCAGTTCTCTACCGTATCTTATATTCAGTTCTCTACAAGACAGTTTCTCGATTACGTTCCCTTATAATTATACCCGTTTATCAGAACCCCCCCCCCTCCCCTGTCCCTCTCCAATAATTTCATCTGGTTCTGCCTTGTTCTTCTTGCACACAATAAAACATCATTTTATGATTACACATCAAGCTCATGGAGATGAAGACAATCAACTTCACAGAAGATCATCAGAAATATTGATCTGGCAACAGAAAATCACAAAGTGACATATCAATTCCGAGTTGAAATGACTAAGATGTCTCATGACGTGAGTTCAGATGTCATTCTCAATGGGAACATTTTCTATGACTTCCACGTCACAATTTCTCTGCTTAACTCTTTATTTCCGTCAAGTCGCTACAACAGGCAGTTAAGAAAAACTGGTCTGCTTGAACGCTTTGGTCGTGCACTCTGCTAGAACGTAACCTGTCCATTTACCACGTGTATCTCTGCCTACTCTGTCACAATTACGTGATGTGTTTGATCGTTATTTCCATGAATTATTACTTTTTCATACGAAGTCTTGTTAGAATCTATTATATTTTTTTAATGTTTTTGTTTGCAATATGCAACAGTATAAAATACAGTCCAATATGACAGATTGCACAACAAACGTCGTGGGCTACAGAAATCAGTAAATGATATCACAAGTCTAAAGTTGTATTTAAATTCTTTGAGAACCATCGAAATATCTGTAAGTGGCCCGCAGACTCAGTAGTTGCGAATTACGGTTTTAAAGGATCTCAGAATGACGTGCAAACCAGAAGTGTTTCAAACACCTTTGACTGACGAACATATTTTATGTCAGGTCTGACTCATACATATTTACCATCAGCTATGACTCAAATATGTTTCATTGAAGCTGTCTCAAACACCTTTAACTCCACACTTTCACTCTCTGCCTCCCACACATGCACTCTCTATCTCTTTCATTTTCAATATCATCTCCCCCGCATCCATTCTATCTCCCACATACCCACTGTATATCTTCCTTACATACACCTCCCACATACCCACTCTATATCTTCCTTACATACACCTCCCACATACCCACTCTCTCTCCATAATATCCACTCTCTATCTCCATAATATCCACTCTCTATCTCCATAATATCCATTCTCTATCTCATAATATCCACTCTCTATTTCCCTCACATGAACTATTTATACATCGCAATTACTTTCCATACCTCATACAAATGTTATCGCCCTTCACTACAAACATTATGTCTCTTCCACTCTCTCCTTCACACTCTCCTCCACACTCTACTCCACACTCTCCTTCACACTCTCCTCCACACTCTACTCCACACTCTCCTCCACACTCTCCTTCACACTCTCTTCCACACTCTACTCCACACTCTCCTTCACACTCTCCTCCACACTCTACTCCACACTCTCCTCCACACTCTCCTTCACACTCTCCTCCACACTCTCCTTCACACTCTCCTCCACACTCTCCTCCACACTCTCCTCCACACACTCCTTCACACTATCCTCCACACTCTCCTCCACACTCTCCTCCACACTCTCCTCCACACTCTACTTCACACTCTCCTTCACACTCTCCTCCACACTCTCCTTCACATTCTCCTCCACACTCTCCTCCACACTCTCCTCCACACTCACCTCATACTTATCTATCTCACTCAAACGCTAGCCCTCAACGTTATAGTAATCCCCCCTCCACACACACGCACACACTCACACACACGTACATACACACACCATATCTCGTAGAGAACTTGCAGACTGAAACCTGACCTTTATCTGCAATCTACCAAATTCTATTCCCATATTGTTATTGCAAACAAATAATTACAGTTGACAAACTCGGATCGTGACGTGATCCGTCAAATATCGCAAGGAGTCAGTGCCGTGACAAACATGTCAGTCAACTACACAAGCAGTCTTCGATTCTACAACTTGTTTTGCCAATCTTCAGATCAATGTCTCAATGCAGAGAAATTCACGACAGGCAGAATTCTGATTTCAATGAAAGCAACAATTATCATCAACCGACAGGTAGAATTCTAATTTCAATGAAAAAAAACATGTATCATCAACCGACAGGTAGAATTCTTCAATGAAAAAAACAATTATCATCAACCGACAGGTAGAATTCTGATTTCAATGAAAAAAAAACAATTATCATCAACCGACAGGTAGAATTCCGATTTCAATGTAAGCAACAATTATCATCAACCGACAGGTTGAATTCTGATTTCAATGAAAGCAACAATTATCATCAACCGACAGGTAGAATTCTGATTTCAATGAAAAACCAATTATCATCAACCGACAGGTAGAATTCTGATTTCAAAGAAAACAACAATTATCATGAACCGACAGGTAGAATTCTGATTTCAATGGAAAAAAACAATTATCATCAACCGACAGGTAGAATTCTGATTTCAATGAAAAAAACAATTATCATCAACCGACAGATAGAATTCTGATTTCAATGAACAAAACAATTATCATAAACCGACAGGTAGAATTCTGATTTCAATGAAAAAAACAATTATCATCAACCGACAGGTAGAATTCTGAATTCCAATGAAAAAAACAATTATCATAAACCGACAGGTAGATTTCTTCAATGAAAGAAACAATTATCATCAACCGACAGGTAGAATTCTGATTTCATTAAAAAAACAATTATCATCAAATGACAGGTAGAATTCTGATTTCAATGGGAAAAAAACAATTATCATCAACCGACAGGTAGCATTCTGATTTCAATGAAAAAAACAATTATCATCAACCGACAGGTAGAATTCTGATTTCAATGAAAAAACCAATTATCATCAACCGACAGGTAGAATTCTTCAATAAAAAGAACAATTATCATCAACCGACAGGTAGAATTATTCAATGAAAAAAACAATTATCATCAACCGACAGGTAGAATTCTGATTTCAATGGGGGAAAAAACAATTATCATCAACCGACAGGTAGAATTCTTCAATAAAAAGAACAATTATCATCAACCGACAGGTAGAATTATTCAATGAAAAAAACAATTATCATCAACCGACAGGTAGAATTCTGATTTCAATGGGGGAAAAAACAATTATCATCAACCGACAGGTAGAATTCTTATTTCAATGAAAAAAAAAACAATTATCATCAACCGACAGGTAGAATTCTGATTTTAATGAAAAGACAATTATCATCAACCGACAGGTAGAATTCTGATTTCAATGAAAAACACAATTATCATCAACCGACAGGTAGAATTCTGATTTCAATGAAAAAAACAATTATCATCAACCGACAGGTAGAATTCTGATTTCAATGAAAAAAACAATTATCATCAACCGACAGGTAGAATTCTGATTTCAATCAAAAAAACAATTATCATCAACCGACAGGTAGAATTCTTATTTCAATGGAAAAAAACAATTATCATCAACCGACAGGTAGAATTCTAATTTCATTGAAAAAACCAATTATCATCAACCGACAGGTAGAATTCTTCAATGAAAAAAACAATTATCATCAACCGACAGGTAGAATTTTGATTTCAATGGGGGAAAAAAACAATTATCATCAACCGACAGGTAGAATTCTGATTTCAATGGGGGAAAAAAACAATTATCATCAACCGACAGGTAGAATTTTGATTTCAATGGGGAAAAAAACAATTATCATCAACCGACAGGTAGAATTCTGATTTCAATGGGGGAAAAAAACAATTATTACCAACCGACAGGTAGAATTCTGATTTCAATGAAAAAAACAATTATCATCAACCGACAGGTATAATTCTGATTTCAATGGAAAAAAACAATTATCATCAACCGACTGGTAGATTTCCTCAATGAAAAAAACAATTATCATCAACCGACAGGTAGAATTCTTCAGTGAAAAAAACAATTATCATCATCCGACAGGTAGAATTCTGATTTCAATGGGAAAAAACAATTATCATCAACCGACAGGTAGAATTCTGATTTCAATGAAAGCAACAATTATCATCAACCGACAGGTAGATTTCTGATTTCAATGAAAAAAACAATTATCATCAACCGACTGGATATTTTCATGTTGTTTTTTCTTGAAAGGAGAAGGTACAGAAATTAGGTGGAGAGTCAATAACAATTGTAGCTATGAGATGCAAAAATAATGCACCATTTTTAACTGTCATGTCAAATGTCAGAGAGAGGGGGAGAGAGAGAAATCAGCAATTATGACAAGTAGAAAACAGAACGAAGATAATGATGCCAGGTAAAATATCAGACAGAAAAGAAGCGATTCTCTGTTTGATATCAGTTAAATGCAATGAAAACAAAAAGATTTATTTTTGTGAAACAATCATAGCAGAGAGAGAAACATAGAGTGAGAGAGAGAGAGAGAGACCCCTTTACTACTATTTATAGCTTTATGAAAAACACCTCAGAAAGTTATTCATTATGAATACATCAGAGAGACAGTTCCCTTTATAGCTGTTGGGTAAACACATCAGAGAAACAGTTCCCCTTATAGCTGTTGGGTAAACACATCAGAGAGACAGATCCCCTTATAGCTGTTGGGTAAACACAACAGAGAGACAGATCCCCTTATAGCTGTTGGGTAAACACATAAGAGACAGATCCCCTTATAGCTAAAGGGTAAACACATCAGAGAGACAGATCCCCTTATACCTGTTGGGTAAACACATCAGAGAGACAGTTCCCCTTATAGCTGTTGGGTAAACACATCAGAGAGACAGTTCCCCTTGTAGCTGTTGGGTAAACACATCACAGAGACAGTTCCCTTACAGCTGTTGGGTAAACACATCAGAGAGACAGTTCCCCTTATAGCTGTTGGGTAAACACATCAGAGAAACCGTTCCCCTTAAAGCTGTTGGGTAAACACATCAGAGAGACAGTTCCCCTTATAGCTGTTGGGTAAACACATCAGAGAGACAGTTCCCCTTATAGCTGTTGGGTAAACACATCAGAGAGACAGTTCCCCTTATAGCTGTTGGGTAAACACATCAGAGAGACAGTTCCCCTTATAGCTGTTGGGTAAACACATCACAGAGACAGTTCCCCTTACAGCTGTTGGGTAAACACATCAGAGAGACAGTTCTCCTTATAGCTGTTGGGTAAACACATCAGAGAAACCGTTCCCCTTAAAGCTGTTGGGTAAACACATCAGAGAGACAGTTCCCCTTATAGCTGTTGGGTAAACACATCAGAGAGACAGATCCCTTTATAGCTGTTGGGTAAACACATCAGAGAGACAGATCCCCTTATAGCTGTTGGGTAAACACATCAGAGAGACAGTTCCCCTTACAGCTGTTGGGTAAACACATCAGAGAGACAGATCCCCTTATAGCTGTTGGGTAAACACATCAGAGAGACAGATCCCCTTATAGCTGTTGGGTAAACACATCAGAGAGACAGATCCCCTTATAGCTGTTGGGTAAAAACATCAGAGACGTTTAATGATAATTAGATGAACGCAGAAATCATCTGATAATCAATATATTCACACATCGATGAGAGATATTCGATATATTCACACATCAATGAGAGATACCGAATATGAAATAGATTAGATAATATGTGACTGGCCCCAATTGACAGCTAAAAGATGAACAAAGAAACAGATACCAGTTATGACTATCGCATCAACGCATTACAGCGGGAAAAATCATCTTGTTATAAGATCTCCAGAGAACAACAAGTCATCATTGTGACCATCAGTTCAACATATCAGAGATAGAGATTATTTAGTAGCTACCATATGAATGATTATTTAGTAGCTACCATATGAATGATTATTTAGTAGCTACCATATGAATGATTATTTAGTAGCTACCATATGAATGATTATTTAGTAGCTACCATATGAATGATTATTTAGTAGCTACCATATGAATGATTATTTAGTAGCTACCTTATGAATGATTATTTAGTAGCTACCATATGAATGATTATTTAGTACCGACCATATGAATGATTATTTAGTACCTACCAATTGAATGATGAATGATGAATGACACAGTTGTGATTGCTAAAAGTGAGAAACAACTTCAAGATTTAATTCATGTAGTAGTCATAGAAAGTAAACAGAAATGCCTCTTCCTAAATATCAAGAAAACAGAAGTAATGACTATTTGAAAGAAACAAAATACCACACCTTGCAAGATCAAAGTGAATGATATAGTATTAAAACAGGTCCACCAATTGACATATTTAGGTACAACGATTTAGCAGATGGAAGAAGTTCAACAGAAATAAGAAGCAGAATAGGGCAGGCAAAAACAACAATCAGAAAAATGAAAAATATATTTTGTAATATGACCTTGTCATTAGAGGTGAGAAAGAGAGTTCTGCAGTGATATATAATTCCTATACTAACATATGGATGCGAGTCTTGGACAATAAACAAACTGGAAAGTTGAAAATTAGAGACACTAGAGATGTGGTTCTACAGAAGAATGCTGAAAATACCATGGACTGCCTGAAAAACTAATGTGGAAAGGTTGAAAGAGTCAAATGTGAAACGGACCTTAATCAATAATATAAGAAAAAGAAAATCTTCATTTTTGCCCACTTCATGAGACATGGAGGTTTGGAGAACATAGTCACAACTGGCAAAATTTAAGGCAAATGAGACAGAGGGCGACAACGTGAGATAATATAAGAAAGTTTGACAACCTGGTACCGCAGGGAAACAACAACGATCTTGATACCTAATGTTAGAGATAGAGAGCTGTGGAGAGCTATGATCACCTACACCAGCGGGGATGGTACCTGATGACGATGACCATATAAACAATATATGAGAGTTGTGCTCTTTAGAAGATGGCGGTAATATTTTGTTTACATCAGAAAATTCAAAGGAAATATTAAATATACGAATTATAAGGCGATCATATCATATCACGTGATTTCATAAGATCGATTATAGAATGTCATTACTAATAACGTAATTTCCAGTCCTAATCTCTCTCGACAATCTTCAAAAGACAGACTGAACATCAGAGTTTATCAACGGCCTAACATGCAGTTATTGTAAAAAAAAACGGCTTTACAGTAACAGAAAAAGACTAAACAATAAACACAATGACCAACCTAAAAAATAATTCAGACAGTTGATAAAGACAGTAAAATGACCCAAGATGGAGATACAACAAAGGAGATCTCTACCACCAGAGTTGCGCTGGCATCAAGTGCGTTCAATCACCAAACAAACATCTGGAAATCACAAACAATAAGTAAACATACCAAACTACGACAGTTCAACTCCAACGTGATATCCATGTTGATATATGGTTGCGAAAGTTGAAAAATTACAAAGTACTGAAGAAGAAATTGAATTCATTAGAAAATAAATGTCTTAGAAAACACTTAAATATTGGTTGGGTAGAATTCAAGTCAAATACGCAAGTAAGAGAAAACACCAAACATCAATGTTTCTACAACAATAAGAAAACGATAGACTAATATCTGACATATACTTAGAATGAATGAAAATGGACTGCCACTACATGCATTAAAATGAGTATCAAATGGCGAAAGAAAAAGAGGAAGACCAAGAGAGACTCTTCACAGAACAACAATCAAAGAGGGTATGACTATGGGTCTTACCAACATGCAAGAATTACACACAATAGCATCAAATCGCTCGAACTGGAGAGCTCTTGTTTCTGTCATATGTAGTGTTCTACGCTGAAGGAACATACATAGACAGACCGACAGACCGACATACAGGCATATATATATACAGATAGACAGATAGATGGATGGATGGATGGATGGATGGATGGATGGATGGATGGATGGATGGATGGATGGATGGATGGATGGATGGATGGATGGATGGATGGATGGATGGATGGATGGATGGATGGATGGATAGATATAGGTGGGTAGGTAGGTAGATAGATAGACGGATGGGCAGAATATATTGCATTATAATAGATTACACAAGGCAACAAAATAAAACTTTTTTTTATCATCTGAAACCAAAATACACTTTTCTAAAGGATTTTTTGGCGCTGATTTCAGATCTGGTATCAGTTTTTTTCTATCACGTCAAGTTTTAAAGTTATGAGTGATGTTAGTTTTCACTGAACTTGGCTGTATTTTTTCGAGAATCGCAAACATCAATTAAGCAAATGATTCACATCTTCTAGACTAAATCAAATATACTCACATCACAGCATAGATATGTAGAATGTTTCTTCAAAAATGCTTGGAATTTGATTTTCTGTTATATTCTTCGCCTGGATTATCACGGAATAGCATCCAGCAGAAGTCGGCCATCATACTCTCATTCCACAAACCTTGATAACGGCGCTCCATTAACTGAATGTCCTGGTGAAAACGTTCTCCTTGCTCTTCACTCACCATACCAAGATTTTCTGGGAAGAAATCTACATGGGAGTGCAAGAAGTGCACTTTTAATGACATGCGACAGCCAAGGTTCTGGTAAGAATCTATTAGACGCTGAACTCCTTCCCTGTACGTAGGGGACTTATGATTACCAAGAAAGTTTTCACAGACCCACTTGAATGCCTCCCAGGCTTCTAGCTCAGCTCCTGACAGAGACTGTTTGAAACCTTCATCTTGTAAAACAGATCTGATTTGTGGACCTATAAATATCCCTTCCTTCATTTTTGCAGCAGTGATGTTTGGGAATTTATTAACAAGGTACTGAAAACCTTCTGAGTTTGTCTTACCCATGGTCTTCACAAGGGTTTTCATCAGTCCTAGCTTAATATGGAGAGGTGGCAGAAATATTTTCTGTGGATCAACAAGGGGCATATTTTGGACACTGCTTGCTCCTGGCGTATAGATATGCCTGGGCTCCCAGACACGTTTGACATAATGTTCCGCTGTTGCTCGACTATCCCATAGGCATAGGAAACAGCAGTATTTAGTGAATCCTCCTTGCATGCCCATCAACATGCCAATGACCTTTAGATCACCACAGATGTTCCACTGGTGTGTTTTATAATGGATAACTTCAAGCAAACTGTTCATGTTGTAATAAGATTCTTTCAGATAAACAGAATGTGCAACTGGTATGCTTGGTTTTAAATTTCCATTGTGCAAAAGAACTGCCTTTAAGCTTCTTCGCGAGGAATCAATGAAGAGACGCCATTCTGATGGATCATGCACTTGTGATAAACTGTTGAAGAGACCATCAATGTCCTGACAATAACTCAATGAGCCGTCAACATTGAAGAACGTCGTCATGTTGAGATTTCGTTTTCTATAATAAGTTATGTTAACGTCCCTTGCAAGCAAATGCTTTTGCTTATCGAATACACAAAAATGGTAGCATCGATACTAAATCACGTGACCCGAAACTGAACAAAATTGTAACAGCCAGTAATAAAGTATCGATACCAATCTAAATAAAACATTGTACTCGATTTGTGGTCATAACCACTGTTGAAAGATATTATAATTAGCTATTACAAAAAAATGTTACGTGGTAGAAAAAAACTAAAGACAGATTTGAAATCAGCTAACCAAATACTACAAAACCCATATAAAATTATCTGTGATGATTTTTGTGTGTTGCCTTGTGTTATATTAGATTAGATTAGATTAGATTAGATTAGATTAGATTATTTTTTGATGTAAAATACGCTTTGAAGAACACATTATACATTGCTGAGATTGGGGGGGGTTGATGTAGAATACATTTTCATGAATCCATCTTTCAATTGTACGTCTCTGAGGTGGGGGGGGGGGGGTTATACGTCTCTGAGATTTGTGAATCTTCTTGGTTTAGAATAAACTTTGGAGGACACATCTCTCATTTATACAAATGATATAAAATTCATATTTTGCTTGTCATTCCCAGTGAATCCGAATGCAAAAATAAAACATGATGTAAGGGAAAAATGTTTGAACAATGAACAATGCTTAGATCTCCTACACGTTCTATCAAATGTTTTCTTCTGTTTTTGCTTGTGGTTGTAAACTGTATCGTGAGATAACTTCATGAATCTAATGTCCGGATTAACGTGATACTAATGCGATAGATATGAAATCTGATGTAATGACGACGAAATGGGGGGACAAGAGTAATCATGTATCAATATAATTACATCAGAACACGCTCAAATTGCCGTCATTCTGTTTCTGAACAACAGTTGCGCTCATAAATATACGAAACATCTATATACGAAACATCTATATAGGAAACATCTATATAGGAAACGTCTATATTCTTCACCCTTAGAAGAAAACAATCTGTGCTATATAAAACTGGGCTATATAAAACTGGGCTATATAAAACTGGGCTATATAAAACTGGGCTATATAAAACTGGGCTATATAAAACTGGGCTATATAAAACTGGGCTATAAAAAACTGGGCTATATAAAACGATAATCATACCATCATCCGGATCTGTGGCGAGTTCGATCCCCGCCACAGGCAGTTATGCATTCGGACCGTTCAGAAGGCAATGGCAATCTACTGCGTATTTATATTACCTAGAAAATTACCACAGCCAACAAATGCTGGTTTGATAGCTACGTCCTGAATAGGATATGCTACCAATGTCATACTATCATTATGCTACAAATTTCACACGTGAACACTTACAACAGAATTCACAAGAAAACGTGTTACAACAGAATTCACAAGAAAACTTGTTACAACAGAATTCACAAGAAAACTTGTTACAACAGAAATGATTTGTCTACGTCGAATACTTGAAGTAACAATAAGAGAGAGAATCAGACATTTGACATGAAAATTGAGAAACAGGAAAGATAAATATGAAGCAACCGATGGTGAAAATGGAAACGACAATCAATGACCAGAAAATGAGTCATAGAAACGTGGCAACAGTATTTTAAAGATTTGCTAAATCTAAAAGATGGAGGGGTCGATAATATACTAAATAATATAACGGAAGAGTTAGAGCGAAACATATTGCTAGCAAAAATACAAATTGCCATACAAACAGCTCCATGAAACAAAACACCCAGGCCTCGATAACATGCAAGTCGAATTAATGAAAACAGCAGCAGATATAGAGATAAAATGATTACATGGGATGTTTAATATAATATGGAACACACAAGAAGACTGGAACACGATTTAATCATACCTATCTGAAAGGGGGAAAAGCAGCAAAGGAGATTGTAAAAAGTACAGAGGTATTTCACTTCTAAGCCAAACTGGAACAATTTTCAACAAAATTCTAGAAAGAAAGTATGAGTATTCAAAGAACCACAACTTAGCAAATGGGATTCCGTAAGAACAAAAGCTGTACAGATGCCATTTTTACAGACAACTGGCAGAAAAAAAATCTTCCAGTACATCTTCCGGTACATCTTCCAGTCTGCCCTCTTATAGTTCCTCTTATAGTTCCTCTTATAGTGAGCGTGCTGCTGTCCTTGATAAATTCATTGTGGATTTCCAAAAATACTGGTCTGTGGTCACTACCTCCAAGCTGCTTTCCAACGACACGTGTGATATTCCATTCAAGGCCTGGTGAGTGGAATGCTTGGTTTGGTGTAGAGGTGGTGTGCCATGCTCTCAAGTAGAAGGTTGGTGAGTGTGCTGGCTGGTTAATAAGTATGAGATTATTTTCATCCTGCCAGCTCTCAAGTTCCTCATCTCTCTTGTCCATGTGATCGTAGCCCCAGCTCTGAGAGTGGCTGTTGAAGTCACCACACACCATAAGTCTCTCTTTGTCTGGAATTGTGTCTAGTGCCAATGGTTTATCATTTGGGCAGTATTAGTTCAGGAGATGAAATTCTGTACTGTCTGACTTCTGGTATTGTGAGCATCTGGTATTGTGCCCCCCTCCATATACACTTCCAGCAGACATGCGCTGATATTGTTTTCAACAAGTGTCAGAATTCCACCCTTTCGCCTGTTCGGTCAGACAGGTAGCACAGGTAGCCTCTGCTTTTGAAGGCTATGTCGCTGCTGAGGTGTATTTCTTGGATACAGTATATCCTAACTTTTTCTTCACTGTGGATATTTTCATGTTCCAATTTTTTGCTGTATCCATCTCATTTACTGTTGACAACCTCGGCATTCCAATGCATTGTTTTTATTGGCCGTTGGTTTGTTTGGCCAGAAGCTCTATTCCCTTGCCTCCTGGCTCCTCGGGGCAATTGAGAAGGACTTCCGGTATTGAGGTTGGGCCCCTCGAGGTATAGGGTCTGGCAAGATGCTGGCCTCGATGGGGTATCAGTAAGTTAATTTATACAATCTACTTAGTGTGAGTTGTACCTGTGAGTTTATTTATACGACCTTTATAGTGTGACTTGTAGCAGTAGATTGATTTATACGACCTTTATAGTGTGACTTGTAGCAGTAGATTGATTTATACGACCTTTATAGTGTGACTTGTATATGTAACTTTATTTGGGACCAACTTAGTGTGACTTGTATCAGACAGTTAATTTATACGACCTACTTAGTGTGACGTGTATATGTAGATTAATTTATACGACCAACTTAGTGATACTTGTATCTTTAGGTTAATTTATACGACCTACTTAGTGTGATGTGTATCCAGACACAAGAACGACTTATTTTCCTTTTTTAAAACTAAAATCAAATTTCTGGTTTCTGAGAAATTCTGGTTTGTAGGCTTCTTCATCCTCGTCATAAGCATTATCATCATCGTCATCTTCAACATCATCAAGATCTTCAACATCATAATTATCCTTACTTTTCAAAGAGTCATATATTTATGATTGTTCATATTAACATATGAGACATGGAACCCTACTAATAACTGTCAGATCAACATGTTACAGTTCCCTTATAACTGTCAGATCAACAAGTCAGAGATTCATTATGGCTGTCAGAGAAACATATCAGAGACCATTTCCGCTGTTACATAAACATATCACAGAGAGAGAGAGAGAGAGAGAGAGAGAGAGAGATCTATATGGCTGTAAGATAAACAGAAAGATTCCTGTATTGCTGTCATAAAAACATAGAAATCAAGTATGGCTATCGGATAAACATATTTGAGATGGACCATATATGGCTGTCAAATAAATATATCAGAGATCGGGGTTGTCAGATGAACAAATAAGATATATTCATTGTGGCTGTCAGATTAACATTAGAGTGCTCTCTGTATTGCAATCAGATAAACATATCCGAGAAAGATCCTTTATGTCTGTCACATACATAAATAAGAGATAGATATATTATGTCTGTCAGATAAACAAATAAGAAATAGATCTATTATGTCTGTCAGATAAACAAATAAGAGATAGATCTATTATGTCTGTCAGATAAACAAATAAAAGATAGATCCTTTATGTCTGTCAGATAAACAAATAAATGATAGATCCTTTATGTCTGTCAGATAAACAAGTCAGATATAGATATATTATGTCTGTCAGATAAACAAATAAGAGAACCATTATGTCTGTAAGATACACATATCACAGAGATACATCATGTCTGTCAGATACACATATCACAGAGCCATTATGGATGTTAGATACACATATTTGTGATGTGATGTCAGTGATGTCATTTCAGCGATGTGATGTCAGTGATGTGATGTCAGTGTTGTCTTGTCAGGGATGATATGCTGACAGGGTATGATGACATGACTGACAGAGAGGAATTTCTCAAACGCTAGGCTGAACATTTTGAAAATGTACTAAGCTGCCCCTCCAACATCAATCAGTAAGCCATTGCGAACATCACGCAAATACCAATCAATCATTCATATTCTGAGCCCCATTGCCTTGAGGACGTGAAGAAAGCAATCTCACATTTCTCCCTAAAAATAGTGACAGGTCCACACTCCGTTCCAACCGAAGTTTACGCAGTCACTGGCTCTGTTATCAATGCTAAACTCACAGAGCTCTTCTAGACAATGTGGAACCTGGAAGAGATACCACAATAGTTTAAGGATGCTTACATCAATCATATATATAAGAGAAAAGGAAGTCGCCAAGCTTGCGACAACCACCAAGGCATATCCCTGCTCTCTATAGCAGACAAGATCCTAGCTAGGGTCCTGTAAAACATACTGCAAGATCATCTTGAGACAGATCTCCTCCAAGAGCGCCAATGTGGTTTCCGACAGGGCAGAGGTACGTTTGACATGATATTCACTCCCAGACAACTACAGAAAAAGTATTGCGAACAGAATATTGGTCTCTACGTCACATTTATCGACCTAACTAAGTCATTCAACACTTTAAATCGCAAAGGACTATGGAAGATCATGGCCAAAGTTGGATGTCCCGAAAAATTTACCAGCACGGTTAGCCAGTTCCATGAGGGTAAGACATCATGTGTGCAAAATAATGCCGCACACTCAAACCGTTTCCAGTAACTAACGGTGTCAAACAAGGTTGCGTCCTTGCTCCGAAGCTTTTCAGCATTGTGTTTTCTGCCATGTTAAATGATGCCTTCCGGAATAACAGTTCAAGAATTTCCTTTCGCTATCGAGCTGATGGAGGGCTATTCAATCTTAGTAGGTTGAAGGCTAAGACCAAAACTAAGACAGACATTGTTCACTCAACGCTACGAGTCTGAAAGACATGCAGGACAGCATGGACCACTTTTATTTGTCCTGTGATGCGTTCGGTCTCACCATCAGCACCACGAAGACATTAGTAATGTATCAACCAGCGCTAGGTGTCCCCTACACAGAACTAGTAATCCCAGGACGGAGACAGAAACTCAATACTGTCAATACGTTTATAAATCTCGGAAGCATCCTATTGCAAACTGCGACAATTAACGACGATATTGCCCTGCGTATTGCTCGCGCCAATGCGGCATTCGGAGTCTTGGTGCCAACGTCTGGAACAGACGTTGTCTCAGTTTGACAACTAAGTTGGACGTCTACCACGTAGTGGCTCTACCACCAATGCTTTTTGTAGCGTCATCCTGGACTGTCTATGTATGTCGCGTCATCCTGGACTGTCTATGTATGTCGCGTCACGCTGGACTGTCTATGTATGTCTACTACTACTACCACTACTACTACTACCACTACTACCACTACTACTACTACTACTACTACTACTGTCAGTTGAACATGTAATGCTATTTACACGGAATGTACAGGGGCATACTGAACCAAATCATCCATATGTATAGTATTGATCACAAATCATCCGTATATATAATTGTGACTACAAATCATCCTTATGTATACAAATCATCCTTATGTATATTATTGATCACACATAATGCTTATGCATAATGTTGATAACAAATCATCCCGATGTATAATGTTGATAACAAATCATCCCGATGTATAATGTTGATCATAATTCATCCGTATATATAATGTAAGAACAATTTTGTGCAATGGAAGACTATCAATGCAGACCTCAATTGCTGAGATGTTATATCGAACCAATTCTTTGTTATGGATGTCAAGCATGGACTGTAAACAAAAACATTCAAAGTGAATTAGAGGCTACATAGATGTGGTTTCTAAGAAGAATGATGAAAATACCATGGACGGCTAAGAAAGCTAAAGCAGAGGTTCTCACTGATGCTGGCGTAAAACGATCAATAAACCACATTGATATAAATCACATTGTCATAAACCACATTGATATAGGCCTAAGCCACACTGATATAGACCTAAGCCACACTGATATAGACCTAAGCCACACTGATATAGGCGTAAACAACACTGAAGAAAAAAAAGAGAGACACAGAAAGACTCAAATGACTGGCTTCTTCAGCAGGAAAGAAGACATTATTGTACACTTTAAACGATAATTAGGGAACAGTAGCTTAAAATATGGGTCTTGATATGTCGGGACCCTAATATTCGGAGCCCTAATATTCGGAGCCCTAATACGTCGGAGCCGTAATATGTCGGGCCCTAATATGTTGGAGCCCTAATATGTCGGGGCCCTAATATGTTGGAGCCCTAATATGTCGGGGACTTAATATGGTTATTAAAATCAGTGGCAACGGTCTATTGGGGACTGAAAGCCATTTGACATTCTGTGACTATGTACAAAATAGGCCATGTGACATTCTGTGACTATGTACAAAATAGGTCATGTGACATTCTGTGACTATGTACAAAATAGGTCATGTGACATTCTGTGACTATGTACAAAATAGGTCATGTGACATTCTGTGACTATGTACAAAATAGGCCATGTGACATTCTGTGACTATGTACAAAATAGGTCATGTGACATTCTGTGACTATGTACAAAATAGGCCATGTGACATTCTGTGACTATGTACAAAATAGACTATGTGACATGCTATGATTATGTACAATAAAAACCCTACTCTGATGACTGGTACGACATTACTTGCCTGCACAGATATTTGGTTTGACTTAGTAAACAGAGAAATCAATCACTGCCACTAAACAGATGTTTACAGAAGTTCTTACCTGTTCGGATCTATGACATGAGAGTGTCCATCTTCTTCGCCAGAACTCTGGCTACTATCATCATCGTCTGCGATACCATTATCAATGGCGTTGATATTTTCGTTGTCGTCTGCTTCATCAGGAGATCTATCGTGGCCAAGGACATTACTGTCCGTGTGCATTCGTTTCATTTGTACCATGTTCCCTCCTTCTTTGTCAGGATTCAAGCTACCCATTTCCAGTAAACTATCATTCTCGTTCTTGTTTCTTCTCTGTTCCATGCTGTAGTAGGCTTCTTTCACCTAATATGTCGTTGGAAATTCCTCGTGTGAACATACTATTTCTCGTGTCCTTGCTTCAGATGTACAATTCTCAGCCATTTCTTAATACAACCAATTGTCATTAAAATCCTTCACCCTGAGACATAAAATCAATCCACTTATAGAAAGATCATGTATGTAAAATCCATCTCCATTTTTCAGAAGCCAACAAACAACAAACCTTGCTACAGCAGAAAAAATGAGGAAATGTATCCTAATAACCTTGCCGGGCAGACACTTTCTAACCAAAACAGAGCTACGGTACACCGCTCAATCACTGTTAACAAATTCATATTTATGTAGCCGGCGCGCATTCACGATCTCGTAAACACGGCAAAAAACAAGCAATAGGTAAATTCGCCAATGACTTGGCTACATATAAGCCTATGTTTAATTCTTATAATGGCATATCTTATCCAGATTTAGGTGAATTTATGTTAACTAGCGCACATTAGCATACAAATACCAGAAACAATATTAGCGCGCTTACATATTTAACGCACCACTGGTAGCAAATGATCAGGTCATGAATAAGTAGTCCCGTTCTGGGAATACACTTGAGATTTGTGTCAATCTATGCGACCACATCAAGATGAAAATTAATAATCCTGATTGGTAGTTACCTCAGTCAGAAGTAAGTTCATTTACGAACGACGTATTTCGCGATATACTGACACAGAAAAACCAGAGTCGGATCGAAATTCCAAGCATCCATTGCAACCATAGGGGTTCAGTTAGGGTGAGTCGAGGGCAAGACGAGGTGAAGCAGTCGATCTGTGCCTCGGGGTTTGTGATTTCTGTAACGAAAACGTTGATATTCAAATTGCAGTGAATGTGATTTTGTTTTAGTGAACTAGTATGGATAAAACAGCCCCTGTGGTGTAAGTGGTTGATAAAATTAAGAAATGTTCCCAGAAGCTTACTTCTCTACCGGTTCCAGCTGAAATCTGTCGCCGAGTTCTATGTGTTAACTGCGTGACACAGAGATTGTAGGGTGGGTTGGACCTATGGTTCAGGCCTTATTTCTGTGCGGTTTACGATTCATCTCGAATCAATATTGATCGATCAGTCTATTCGCGATGCTCTTCCTTGTTGCTCACTCTCGCTCCCACTCTCTCTCTCTCTCTTTCTCTCTCTCTCTCTCTTTCTCTCTCTCTCTCTCTCTCTCTCTCTCTCTCTTCGTATAAAGGCATGCATACTTATATTGCCTTTACTTACGATCGTGTACCTGATAAAAGATGAATTTATGTACATCTCTCTCGCTGACTGTTCCTTTCATTAAAGACAGTATATCTGTACAATAAACTACAAGTCAGTACTTACTTGCAATCAGGTTTTTATTATGTCAATGTAACAATAGCACTCTTGTGTATACATACTCTTCAGTATGTAGTTTAATCTTTTATTATCTATGGGTTTTATTATTTGAATTTAACTAGAACTTAACCTTTTATTATCTATGGGTTTTATTATTTGAATTTAACTAGAACTTAACCTTTTATTATCTATGGGGTTTATTATTTGAATTTAGCTAGAACTTGTCTTTTTATTATCTATGGGGTTTATTATTTGAATTTAACTAGAACATAACCTTTTATTTTCTATGGGGTTTATTATTTTAATTTAACTAGAACTTAACCTTTTATTATCTATGGGGTTTATTATTTGAATTTAACTAGAACTTAACTGATTCCAGCAGGATAGACTTATACAAGTCAGTAAACCGTATGTCTTCTGGCCGGAAAGACTTCTATAAGTCATACTCCAATGACATTCATGTTGTTGTTTTCGGTATTTATATCAACATAAGAATGTTTCCAATAGAAAGTGTAATATGTCTACATTACTTCTTGCAATATTATTATTTGTATTGATATTAATTTTGTTAAGTTATTGATAAGTTTTGATAATGGGGGTCTGTGACGTCATTTTTCCTTATATGTTTTATATATATATTTTCCAATTTACTTATTTTCGTAAAATAATAACTATTTTATTTGCTTTGGTCTCATTTATTATGAAATCCAATCTGGCAAATGCTTCTAGAATCGTGTTTATTATTTGAATTTAACTAGAGTTTAACCTTTTATTGTCTATGGGTTTTATCATAGCTGTCGTCCATGGCGTGTTATATTTATCCACAGCGTATTCTATCAACACATTAATCCATGTGTTCACATATTTATCCACAGCCTATCATACCCACACATTCATTCATGTGTTCACATATTTATCCACAGCCTATCATACCCACACATTCATTCATGTTTTCACATATTTATCCACAGCCTATCATACCCACACATTCATTCATGTGTTCACATATTTATCCACAGCGTATTCTATCAACACATTTTTCCATGTGATCACATATTTATCCACAGCCTATCATACCCACACATTCATTCATGTGTTCACATATTTATCATTGCATTAACTTGTAAACTCTTATGTAATGACTCAGCGGTTTGCTCACTAAGCCATCTATAGTACAGTAGCTGACTCTATTTACTGACTCGTGAATGGTAACTGACTCATCCAATTACAGACTTCTGTAATTGATTCACTCAAATATTGACTCGATTCTTGATTCTTGATTAGGAACACGCGTCACATCACTGTTGGCATTCCCATATATGCTCTGTTTTCCGTTCCGTCAGCCATATAAAAGTATATAAGCTCAGTGTCCTAGTCAGTTACTGATTTTGGCGTTTTTCTGAATTTTCCGGATAGGGAGCACTTTCTCCCATCGCATCTATATAAATACTGACTCGTGTATAGTAAGTGGCTGACTCTACCATTTACGGACTCGTGAACAGCTTATGTCCCACGCTGCTTACTGATGCATGCATGGTAACTGACCTACCCGATTATTGACATTTACACCAGACGATTCATTTATTTTCTGACGCATAACTAGCGGATGATTCATCTATTTTCTGACTCATGTATAGTAACTGACTCACCCAATTATTGACTCACATGGGACACATCAAATCCGTTATTTTCTCAAATAATTTGCCGCCAAAACAAATGACCACTCACTCTATAATAGATCAATATTTCCGTCTTTCTCTGCGCTGACTGACACCACATATTCTCTCGACCACGAAAACACTCGTTTATTCAGTGACTCCCATATTCACTTTTTCACGTAACCACTGGTTCATACAGTGACGCACATATTTGTGTGTTCATTTAGCCACTAGTTAATTGCATCACTCCTTTATGCATGTGAAACATGGACAGTATATGACAGGCATGCTAGAATGCTCAACCAATTCCACCTAGCTACCTTCGTAAGATACTCAACATCCATTGCTGGGATAAAATACCAGACATTGAGGTACTGATGAAAACTAAGTCTGTAAGCATACATACAATCCTGATCAAAGCGCAGGCAAGCTTGGCAGGACAGATGAAAGTCCGCATGAAAGATGAACGTCTACCATAAAAAGATATTTGGGGAACAGATTTGCTCCCGCAAGGCTGGAGGGTAGAAGAAGCGTTTTAAAACATTTTTAAGACACCACTGACTCACTTCAAAATAGGCACAAATTCATGAGGCAATCATGTAAAAAACAGATCAGACTGGCGTCGCAAAAGCAAGAGTGGTGCAGCAGCTGCAGAGAACCTCAGACATCAAGCAGCGCAACAAAAACGCGCTGGAAGAAAGGCAGGGCTGTTCAATATTACACAGACTCCACATACACATGCCCAGATTGTGGTAGACAATTTCAAGCATCCATAGGACTCATTAGTCACGGTCGGACACACCGCAGACATCATCGTCTTCATCGTCATCACAGTTGAGCTGAATGGTCATCGTTGACTTGAACGGACGAACAGCAGCAGTTAATATATCAACGCATACATTCACTCATTCACTAAACCACTGGTTCAAACAGTGACTCTAACATTCACTCATTCACTAAACCACTGGTTCAAACAGTGAATCTAACATTCACTCATTCACTAAACAACTGGTTCAAACAGTGACTCTAACATTCACTCATTCACTAACCTACTGGTTCAAACAGTGACTCTAACATTCACTCATTCACTAAACCACTGGTTCAAACAGTGACACTAACATTCACTCATTCACTAAACCACTGGTTCAAACAGTGACACTAATATTCACTCATTCACTAAACCACTGGTTCAAACAGTGACTCTAACATTCACTCATTCACTAAACCACTGGTTCAAACAGTGACGCTAATATTCTCTCATTCACTAAACCACTGGTTCAAACAGTGACTCTAACATTCACTCATTCACTAAACCACTGGTTCAGACAGTGACTCTAACATTCACTCATTCATTAAAACACTGGTTCAAACAGTGACTCTAACATTCACTCATTCACTAAACCACTTGTTCAAACAGTGACTCTAACATTCACTCATTCACTAAACCACTGGTTCAAACAGTGACTCTAACATTCACTCATTCACTAAACTACTGGTTCAAACAGTGACTCTAACATTCACTCATTCACTAAACCACTGGTTCAAACAGTGAATCTAACATTCACTCATTCACTAAACAACTGGTTCAAACAGTGACTCTAACATTCACTCATTCACTAACCTACTGGTTCAAACAGTGACTCTAACATTCACTCATTCACTAAACCACTGGTTCAAACAGTGACACTAACATTCACTCATTCACTAAACCACTGGTTCAAACAGTGACACTAATATTCACTCATTCACTAAACCACTGGTTCAAACAGTGACTCTAACATTCACTCATTCACTAAACCACTGGTTCAAACAGTGACGCTAATATTCTCTCATTCACTAAACCACTGGTTCAAACAGTGACTCTAACATTCACTCATTCACTAAACCACTGGTTCAGACAGTGACTCTAACATTCACTCATTCATTAAAACACTGGTTCAAACAGTGACTCTAACATTCACTCATTCACTAAACCACTTGTTCAAACAGTGACTCTAACATTCACTCATTCACTAAACCACTGGTTCAAACAGTGACTCTAACATTCACTCATTCAATAAACCACTGGTTCAAACAGTGACTCTAACATTCACTCATTCACTAAACCACTGATTCAAACAGTGACTCTAACATTCCCTCATTCACTAAACCACTGGTTCAAACAGTGACTCTAACATTCACTCATTCATTAAACCACTGGTTCACACAGTGACTCTAACATTCACTCATTCATTAAACCACTGGTTCAAACAGTGACTCTAACATTCAGTCATTCATTAAACCACTGGTTCAAACAGTGACTCTAACATTCACTCATTCATTAAACAACGTGTTCAAACAGTGACTCTAACATTCACTCATTCATTAAACCACTGGTTCAAACAGTGACTCTAACATTCACTCATTCACTAAACCACTGGTTCAAACAGTGACCAAACATTCCCTCATTCACTAAACCACTGGTTCAAACGGTGACTCTAACATTCACTCATTCACTAAAACACTGGTTCAAACAGTGACTCTAACATTCACTCATTCACTAAACCACTGGTTCAAACAGTGACTCTAACATTCACTCATTCACTAAACCACTGGTTCAATCAGTGACTCTAACATTCACTCATTCATTAAACCACTGGTTCAAACAGTGACTCTAACATTCACTCATTCACTAAACCACTTGTTCAAACAGTGACTCTAACATTCGCTCATTCACTAAACCACTGGTTCAAACAGTGACTCTAACATTCACTCATTCACTAAACCACTGGTTCAAACAGTGACTCTAACATTCACTCATTCATTAAACCACTGGTTTAAACAGTGACTCTAACATTCACTCATTCATTAAACCACTGGTTCAAACAGTGACTGTAGCATTCACTCATTCATTAAACCACTGGTTAAAACTTAACCACTGTTTCACAGAGTGACCTCCATATTCATTTGTTCATTGAACTATTGGTTAATCTAATGACTGGTATTTTCGCTTGTTCATTTAACTATTAATTAATCTAGTGACTCGCATTTTCGCTTGTTCATTTAACTATTGATTAATCTAGTGACTCGAATTTTCGCTTGTTCATTTAACTATATCTAGTGACTCGCATTTTCGCTTGTTCGTTTAACTATTGATTAATCTAGTGACTCGCATTTTCGCGTGTTCATTTAACTATTGATTAATCTAGTGACTCGCATTATCGCTTGTTCATTTAACTATTAATTAATCTAGTGACTCGCATTTTCGCTTGTTCATTTATCTATTGATTAATCTAGTCACTCCCATTTTCGCTTGTTCATTTAACTATTAATTAATCTAGTCACTCCCATTTTCGCTTGTTCATTTAACCAATAATTGATACACTGAATTACAATTTCATTTGTTTATTTAACCCCATGTTTCCCAACCAGGAGGATACGTCCGACAGGGTGGCAATTTGATTGTTCGGGGTAGGGTGAATTTGATTATTCAGGGGGCAATTTGATTGTTCACGGGGTCAATTCGAAAAATTGCTCTTCTAGAGTTTGAAAACTAACCGCCTACTGTGACTTCACTTGTATAAAAATAAGAAATGTTTGTATCTCAATGTGAAATAAGCGTTCGTTCACCCTTTATACGGCAGAGAGGTCTGGGGGTGGGGTGTTGTAGTAATATGTTTCAAAAAGTTTCATATGGATTGTCCCACTAGGGCCGGATGTTAATTTCCTACAACAATAGCCATAGCCTCTAATTGTGTGTGTTTCGGTGGCAATATTTAGATTTTTGACTTCAATTAAGAATGTTTGCGAATTGAATTATTATTAATGAAAAACTTCGATACATAATGGGGGTATGTATTGGTCGTATATGCTCGTATATTTCTGTGGTCTCGCTGAATATTGGTCGTATATGCTCGTATATTTCTGTGGTCTCGCTGAATATTGGTCGTATATGCTCGTATATTTCTGTGGTCTCGCTGAATATTGGTCGTATATGTTCGTATATTTCTGTGGTCTCGCTGAATATTGGTCGTATATGCTCGTATATTTCTGTGGTCTCGCTGAATATTGGTCGTATATGCTCGTATATTTCTGTGGTCTCGCTGAATTTTGGTCGTATATGCTCGTATATTTCTGTGGTCTCGCTGAATATTGGTCATATATGCTCGTATATTTCTGTGGTCTCGCTGAATATTGGTCGTATATGCTCGTATATTTCTGTGGTCTCGCTGAATATTGGTCGTATATGCTCGTATATTTCTGTGGTCTCGCTGAATATTGGTCGTATATGCTCGTATATTTCTGTGGTCTCGCTGAATAAGCAAATAAGTTCAAAAATTTAATTTGCAAGAGATGAAAAATGAACTTGACACTCTCATATAAATATATTCATTCGAATATACCCAGATTTATTACACATGTACGCCAAAAATAAAAATAACCAAGATATCAGCATCTCAACTAGTAGTAAATAATAAGTACTCTATTATTACTAATACAGCTACTTAAATAGTAAAAAATAAGTACTCTATTGTTACTAATACAGCTACTTAAATAGTAAAAAATAAGTACTCTATTGTTACTAATACAGCTACTTAAATAGACTAAGATTGGTTCCGTCACCTCTGTGTCCCTGTGTGCAGATAGCATAGACCGCGGAACACATTCAGCAAGACTGCATTAGAATAAATTAACTAAAGGAGGAACACTGGCCCACAGAGATGGTTATCCACAGAAAGTTGTACGGGAGCACTGATGAGCTTTCAAAAAGAGCAGCATTCATTAAGAAAAGGTAATTGCCGTGTAGACTAGTTAAACTTTGGACCAGAAGAAGAAGTAATTTTTGTGATTTATTCATTTAAAAAATCATAGTAATAATTACTTTTCATAAATTACAATTACAGTAAATTAACATGAATACACAGTTTATTGTATAAGTGTTTTCATTTATTTGTATTGATTACATTCCGTCGCACAGTCAAATGAGTAGTGCAAGCAAAATAAATGTTCGTCAGTATGACTTTCGTTATACTGACGAAGTTTTCACTTTTTTTCTTTCTTTTAAATAACGAAAGTTACAATGACGAAATTTTTTTTTACTTGCAGGGGAATACTTAAAACATGGGTTCATACCAAAATCATGTCCACAATCAAAGGCCATCTTTTTGTCTGTTATGCCAACAATATTTGATCAACGACGCGAGGTCGTCTTGGAGGGCATTCGAAGGAAGAACAATGCTTATGCCATTTCAGATTTAAATTACAGGACTGTCACACTGTCAATGGTACTCTTGGGGCTAGTTATAACATTTTTTCACTCGCTGCTAAATCTGGGAACAATCACACTATTTTAGAGAATGTAATCAAACCATCAATATAAGCGTTTCCAAAATTCATTTCTGGAAAAAGATGACACAGACGTGAAAGCTATGCCATCGGTAACAATACTGTTAGCAGAAGAATACATGAAATGGGGTGAAGATATTGAAAACCAACTTGGAAAACTGAAAACAAGAAAATTTTCTGTTCAAATTGATGAATCCATTTTGAGAGACAATGAATCCGTACCCTGATAACTTACGTAAGATATATTGATAAAAGTGATTTAGTTGAAGAAATGTTATTCTGTAAATCATTAGAGAGCACCACTACCTCCAAAGATATATATAATAAGCTAAAGAAAATAACTTAGATGTCAATTATATACCAATGAAAGATATGACATCTTGTGCTGCAGATGTTGCTCGTAATATGATATGCAAGAACAATGGCTGCCGAAAATTGATGAAAGATGAGAATCCAGAAATGTTTCTTGAACACTGTGTTATTCATAGGGAAAACTTGGTCAGTAAAAATATTTCAGCTGTACTTCATGAAGTACTCAAATATTTCAGCTGTACTTCATGAAGTACTCAAATATTTCGGCTGTACTTCATGAAGTACTCAAATATTTCTGCTGTTCTTCATGAAGTACTCAAATATTTCTGCTGTACTTCAGGAAATACTCAAATATTTCAGCTGTACTTCATGAAGTACTCAAATATTTCAGCTGTACTTCATGAAGTACTCAAATATTTCTGCTGTACTTCATGAAATACTCAAATATTTCGGCTGTACTTCATGAAGTACTCAAATATTTCAGCTGTACTTCATGAAGTACTCAAATATTTCAGCTGTACTTCATGAAGTACTCAAATATTTCAGCTGTACTTCATGAAGTACTCAAATATTTAAGCTGTACTTCATGAAGCACTCAAATATTTCAGCTGTACTTCATGAAGCACTCAAATATTTCGGCTGTACTTCATGAAGTACTCAAATATTTCGGCTGTACTTCATGAAGTAATCAAATATTTCTGCTGTTCTTCATGAAGTACTCAAATATTTCAGCTGTACTTCATGAAGTACTCAAATATTTCAGCTGTACTTCATGAAGTACTCAAATATTTTGGCTGTACTTCATGAAGTACTCAAATATTTCAGCTGTACTTCATGAAGTACTCAAATATTTCAGCTGTACTTCATGAAGTACTCAAATATTTCAGCTGTACTTCATGAAGTACTCAAATATTTCTGCTGTACTTCATGAAGTACTCAAATATTTCAGCTGTACTTCATGAAGTACTCAAATATTTCTGCTGTACTTCATGAAGTACTCAAATATTTCTGCTGTTCTTCATGAAGTACTCAAATATTTCTGCTGTACTTCAGGAAATACTCAAATATTTCTGCTGTTCTTCATGACGTACTCAAATATTTCTGCTGTTCTTCATGAAGTACTCAAATATTTCTGCTGTACTTCATGAAGTACTCAAATATTTCAGCTGTTCTTTATGAAGTACTCAAATATTTCTGCTGTTCTTCATGAAGTACTCAAATATTTCAGCTGTACTTCATGAAGTACTCAAATATTTCAGCTGTACTTCATGAAGTACTCAAATATTTCAGCTGTACTTCATGAAGTACTCAAATATTTCAGCTGTACTTCATGAAGTACTCAAATATTTCAGCTGTACTTCATGAAGTACTCAAATATTTCAGCTGTACTTCATGAAGTACTCAAATATTTCAGCTGTACTTCATGAAGTACTCAAATATTTCAGCTGTACTTCATGAAGTACTCAAATATTTCTGCTGTTCTTCATGAAGTACTCAAATATTTCTGCTGTACTTCATGAAATACTCAAATATTTCAGCTGTACTTCATGAAGTACTCAAATATTTCAGCTGTACTTCATGAAGTACTCAAATATTTCAGCTGTACTTCATGAAGTACTCAAATATTTCGGCTGTACTTCATGAAGTACTCAAATATTTCAGCTGTACTTCATGAAGTACTCAAATATTTCAGCTGTACTTCATGAAGTACTCAAATATTTCAGCTGTACTTCATGAAGTACTCAAATATTTCTGCTGTACTTCATGAAGTACTCAAATATTTCAGCTGTACTTCATGAAGTACTCAAATATTTCAGCTGTACTTCATGAAGTACTCAAATATTTCAGCTGTACTTCATGAAGTACTCAAATATTTCTGCTGTACTTCATGAAATACTCAAATATTTCAGCTGTACTTCATGAAGTACTCAAATCAGCTATAAAATGTGTTTATGATATTAAAGCTAATGTCAAATGTGAGCATCTCTTCCTGCTATTTTATGAAGAACAAAATGCAGACAATGTGAGACTTTTACTTGACACTGAAGTAAGGTGGTTCTTGATATGGAACTGATTGAACATTTATGCAACTATTTGATATACTATTAGTGACTTTTTAAGTGAGAAACCTGAAATGAAGGATTTGTTAACGGTCGATGGTAAAACATTTGTGAGTTCTTTAGCCGATATCTGTGACAAACTAAATATATCATATTAACAACTTCAAGGAACAAATAGAACTCTCGTTGTTGCAAAAGCGAAGATATTTGGTGTCATTGCATTTATTGAATTATGTCAAAAATATGTTTGTAAAATATATTTTGAACATTTTCATTGGCTGCAAAAATGTGAAGTGACTGATACCGCTGTATTTGTTATTGGCGATTATGTGAATATTCTGTCCGCTGATTTAAAAGAAAGATTTTCTGTTTTAAAACAAATTGCTCTTCCAACCTTGATGATGCAGCCAATGTTAGGTGTAGACATAAAATACCCAAATTCAGCCAATTTTGCAAGAGAGCTATAGTTAGCGTTTCCATCTTCATATTTAGCTGATCGTGGATTTAGTGATGTACATGATGTGTTACTAAAGAAAAGAAATCGACTGGATATCACAGAAAGGGGAGACTTGACGATGAAGCTGACTAAATTGGAGCCCAATATAAAATCTCTCTGCAGCAAGCATCAAGCATAAGGGTCTGACTAAATTGGAGCCCAATATAAAATCTCTCTGCAGCAAGCATCAAGCATAAGGGTCTGACTAAATTGGAGCCCAATATAAAATATCTCTGCAGCAAGCATCAAGCATAAGGGTCTGACTAAATTGAGTACAGATATCTAGACGTGACCTCACATCAATCTTTGATATTAATTATCTTGTACTTCAGTTTTAGTTGCCTGTTATATGTTTTGCAAATGTACTGGGTTTATTTTCTTAATTATTTTCTAGTTATTTATTCCTAAAACCCAAGTCTTGTGTTCTACTTAGAGAACAATTCTATATTTTTATATTTTAATATATATATATATGTCACATATGGAGCGGGATGACTTTTAGAAAGGCTTTGGTGGGGACGTAGTTAAAAAAAGGTGTGGCGACACTAATTTCACCGCTCAACAATCTATTAACCCGTATTAACTCACCTTGTGAATTAACTTCCAGAAATTGTTCATGTAACAAACAAACAAAATTATAGACATTCTGAGAACTAATAGATCAACAAGTTGCCAGACATAGACAGAATCAACGAGTGGCCAGACAGAAATACAGACATTGTCTATAAACTAACATAGAGTAATGTGGTTGTCTTAACAAAGTGCATTGTTCAATGGAAATCTATTACAATAGATCGCTTTAGAAATGCAATCTGCTATTTTCATTTACTGCTCAATGTGTTTATTATCATTGCTTTCAAAATGTACATGTTTCCTTGTAGAGATGTGAGGTCGGTGTTCTTAGCAAGAGATGTGTAAGTTAGACAGTCAGAGGAGAAGTGTAATTAGTAAGCTTGTTAAGACATAATTATACAGTAATACACAGAGATTAGGTGTGTCCGTTACAACTGATGAGTTAAACAGGATAGAGTGATGAGAGAGACAGGATAGAGTGATGAGTTAGTGTGGATAGAGTGATGAGAGAGACAGGATAGAGTGATGAGAGAGACAGGATAGAGTGATGAGAGAGACAGGATAGAGTGATGAGTTAATGTGGATTGAGTGATGACGGAGAATGCATAAAGTGATAAGAGAGAATTGATATAATGCTGAAAGAAGACGCATAACCAGATGTTAATATGACACATCGAGCAGATATTGCGATATCCAGATGTTAATATGACACATCAAGCAGATAGTGGGATATCCAGATGTTAATATGACACATCGAGCAGATAGTGGGATATCCAGATGTTAATATGACACATCAAGCAGATAGTGGGATATCCAGATGTTAATATGACACATCGAGCAGATATTGGGATATCCAGATGTTAATATGGCACATTGAGCAGATATTGGGATATCCAGATGTTAATATGACACATCGAGCAGATATTAGGATATCCAGATGTTAATTTGACACGTCAAGCAGATATTAGGATATCCAGATGTTAATATGATACATCAAGCAGATATTGGGATATTCAGATGTTAATATGACACATCAAGCATATATTGGGCTATCCAGATGGTAATATGACACATCAAGCAGATATTGGATATCCTTATGTTAATATGACACATCCAGCAGATACTGCGATATCCAGATGTTAATATGACACATCAAGCAGATATTGGGATATCCAGATGTTAATATGACACATTAAGCAGATATTGAAACACAGTCAATGTGATTTGAACTTCAAGAGATCAAACTCTCGCCTCGTGGCACAACCCGATACTGAAAATGTGAAGGATGGGGTAACACAAGGCATATGTAAATAATTAACGGAAATATGTGTAAGTTTTACAATAAACGAAACATACTAACAACAAGACACAGCTACAGACGACGTTTCGACTAAAATCCTTCATCAGGACGAAAAACAACAGACACGCAAGCAACATAAGAAAGAACGATTGTAGTGACGATTGCGTGACCGCTTCTGTAGACATCAAGAGAAAACAGACATGATGACCAGCAGACCGGTTGGATACCTCACGTTAAACTCTTTCTCCTACCATCGGCACAATATATGTGCGAAAGTCTCTTTTTTTTTTGCCTGTTGCCTTTCGTTCTGATCAAGGCTTGTTCGTAGAGACGTCGTCTGTCGTTCCATCTCGTTGTTAGTATGCTCTATTTTAAAATATTGATATAAATTTAAACGTGTTTATCTTTACTGGAACTTGTATGTGCTTAGTTGTCAGGCACCCTTCAAGCCTAATACAGAGTGTCACATGCAGAGCACATTTTTAGTAGGTTTTGCCGAAGTATTCTATTCATCGTCCCACTCCATAAACACGTCATGATTTCAATTTTCCAGTTTATGTCTGATGATCGACTCTGATCTATCAGAGAAAGAAAATAGTTTATTACTGTGATAGTGCAGGCAGTGATTTCAGCGTCACTAACTCCCTACTTATATTAGATAAATGAACATATTTCAGCGTCACTAACTTCATAATTGTATTAGATAAATGAACAGATTTCAGCGTCACTAACTTCCTAATTGTATTAGATAAATGAACAGATTTCAGCGTCACTAACTTCCTAATTGTATTAGATAAATGAACAGATTTCAGCGTCACTAACTCCCTACTTATATTAGATAAATGAATAGATTTCAGCGTCACTAACTCACTACTTGTATTAGATAAATGAACAGATTTCAGCGTCACTAACTTCCTAATTGTATTAGATAAATGAACAGATTTCAGCGTCACTAACTCCCTACTTATATTAGATAAATGAATAGATTTCAGCGTCACTAACTTCCTAATTGTATTAGATAAATGAACAGATTTCAGCGTCATTAACTCCCTACTTATTTTAGATAAATGAATAGATTTCAGCATCACTAACTTCCTAATTGTATTAGATAAATGAACAGATTTCAGCGTCACTAACTCCCTACTTGTATTAGAGAGATAAATGAATAGATTTCAGCGTCACTAACTCCCTACTTGTATTGGATAAATGAATAGATTTCAGCGTCACTAACTTCCTAATTGTATTAGATAAATGAACAGATTTCAGCGTCACTAACTCCCTACTTATATTAGATAAATGAATAGATTTCAGCGTCACTAACTTCCTAATTGTATTAGATAAATAAACAGATTTCAGCGTCACTAACTTCCTAATTGTATTAGATAAATGAATAGATTTCAGCGTCACTAACTCACTACTTGTATTAGATAAATGAACAGATTTCAGCGTCACTAACTTCCTAATTGTATTAGATAAATGAACAGATTTCAGCGTCACTAACTCCCTACTTATATTAGATAAATGAATAGATTTCAGCGTCACTAACTTCCTAATTGTATTAGATAAATGAACAGATTTCAGCGTCACTAACTCCCTACTTATTTTAGATAAATGAATAGATTTCAGCGTCACTAACTTCCTAATTGTATTAGATAAATGAACAGATTTCAGCGTCACTAACTCCCTACTTGTATTAGAGAGATAAATGAATAGATTTCAGCGTCACTAACTCCCTACTTGTATTGGATAAATGAATAGATTTCAGCGTCACTAACTTCCTAATTGTATTAGATAAATGAACAGATTTCAGCGTCACTAACTCCCTACTTGTATTAGAGAGATAAATGAATAGATTTCAGCGTCACTAACTCCCTAATTGTATTAGATAAATGAATAGATTTCAGCGTCACTAACTTCCTAATTGTATTAGATAAATGAATAAATTTCAGCGTCACTAACTCCCTACTTGTATTAGAGAGATAAATGAATAGATTTCAGCGTCACTAACTCCCTACTTGTATTAGAGAGATAAATGAATAGATTTCAGCGTCACTAACGGGGTGCAAAGGGAACGCATTGCTCTAGGCGGACCCAGGGTTAGCAGATAACGAAGATTCCAAATGTACCTCTACGCGGTGCACCCTGGAAACAGAAATACAGCAGCTCGAGCTGATTCTGGCCAAATCATTTGGAGATCGTGTCCGAGAATGTGGAGGTAGCAGATGGAAAGAGATTTGACTTCTAAAGAGACAGACAATATTTCCGACGCCACCAGCATCACCACATATAGCGACATTGTCGACATACAGTGAAACTAGTCAGTCCAGTCCGAACATTGGAGGGGCGGCCAATGTAAAATGCACGTAAAGGTAGATGCATGGTGAGAGACAAATAGATTTCATTCCGAGTACAATGAAACAATGAAAGGGAAGAACAGCGCTAGAGGGCAGCGCGAACTGCAAATAGAAAGTAAAAAGGCTCTAGGAAAGGGGAACTACAAGCTTCGTCAGGTCGAGACGAGCATCTAGTTACCTGTGTTCCTTACAGGCAGAGACCCAGACCCATTCATTGGCGTTTGGTAAAGCAAGAAGACCTAATCCAACTCTAATGTCGAGCCTTCCTAAACCGGAAATATGCTCGTGAAGAGAAAGGGTTCTGTACCCGATGGGCTCAGGCACAAAAGGGACAACGATTTAGCCCTGGCCCAACTCTACTGTCAGGTTTTCCTACACCGGATATACACTTGAAGAGAGAAAGGGTTCAGTACCTGATGGGCTCAGGCGCTATTGGGACAAGGACGATCAGCTCGAGAACGCCTTGCTCTCAAACGCGTGGTGTGAGACTCGAACTTGGACAAGGGGTACACGATGTCGGTGAATGACACCTCGGCTAAGAGAGCGAAAGAGCCAGGGCCCAACTCCTCTGTTGAGTTCTTCCCCTTAAGGAACCAGGCTCACGGATGAGAAACGGTTCAGTACCCAATGGGCACAGGCACAGCACGTCCAATTACACGAGGCAAGTTCATAGACAGTGGAACACTTCGTGCGAGTCAGACGAGAGCAAAAATCGTCTGGGTGAAGAGTCGCCACTACGCGTGCCTGGAGACAGATATAGAGGCTATCACAGGCTAAGGGTAGCCCACCCGAATTGTCAAGGCATGCCGAAATCGGATGTGCTAGGCCTACAAGGCGCATAACGGTGGCACAACGTAATCACGCTCCCGGCGGAAATCGCACGGACACCCGTGATGGTTACAATGGAGCGAACGCAAAACACACAAACAAACAAACAGCGTCACTAACTCCCTACTTGTATTAGAGAGATAAATGAACAGATTTCAGCGTCACTAACTCCCTACTTGTATTAGATAAATGAATAGATTTCAGCGTCACTAACTCCCTACTTGTATTAGATAAATGAATAGATTTCAGCGTCACTAACTCCCTACTTGTATTAGAGAGATAAATGAATAGATTTCAGCGTCACTAACTCCCTACTTGTATTAGATAAATGAACAGATTTCAGCGTCACTAACTCCCTACTTGTATTAGATAAATGAACAGATTTCAGCGTCACTAACTCCCTACTTGTATTAGATAAATGAACAGATTTCAGCGTCACTAACTGCCTACTTGTATTAGATAAATGAACAGATTTCAGCGTCACTAACTCCCTACTTGTATTAGATAAATGAACAGATTTCAGCGTCACTAACTCAATTTATCAATTTATATTGATCTCTTAACGATATCTGAAAACAAAAGAGTTGTAATAATCATCAAACCAATAACCATTCATCGTCTTGAAGTGCCAATCAGAAAACATAACATTTCATGGTCGTAGAGGTGCCACATTGGAAACATAACATTTCAGGGTCGCAGAGGTTCCACTTTGGAAACATAACATTTCAGGGTCGCAAAGGTGCCACTTTGGAAACATAACGCTTCAGGGTCGAAGGGGTCTCATTCGGGAATCATAACCCTTCAGAGTCGCACAGGTGCCACTCTGGAAACATAACACTGCTGGATCGTAGGGGTGTCATTCTGGAAACATCAACACAAAATGTTCGTCACGCCTCTCTGTTCTAAGATTTTTGTTTAAGTATGGAGAGTGTTAATCCTGTACAATTTTTTTTATATTTTCAATCCATACTTTCCTCTTACCTTCTCGTCTTCTTCTTCCCTCACCTGTCCTATGTACTATAGTTTTCATAAGGGAAGCGTGCCTATTCGCGTGACCAAATCATACAAGTTTGCAACACTTCACCAGTGACATGAGATGTCTTTGTTGGCCTGCAAGAGTATTTATTTTGTTTCTCACGTATATGTGAAACACTTCATCAGTGCCATGAGATGTTCTTGTTGGCCTGCAAGATTATTTATTTTGTTTCTCACGTATATGTGAAACACTTCATCAGTGCCATGAGATGTCTTTGTTGGCCTGCAAGATTATTTATTTCGTTTCTCACGTATATGTGCAACACTTCATCAGTGCCATGAGATGTTCTTGTTGGCCTGCAAGATTATTTATTTTGTTTCTCACGTATATGTTGGTTTTATGTTTTGTATAATTAATACGCAATATTCGTCTGTACAATTTATTTTTAAACGCCTTTATTCTCCACTACATCTGTGCTGTAATTGCCAACTCTGAAATCCGTACGGAAAAAAATGTATTATTTGAAATTTATATACGTTTACCTTCACTGCTGTACGTATTCTACTTTTTCACGTTATATTTTATCTGGTTATTTTCAGCCAAGGCTCAATTCTAATTTTTATGTATTTTTCAGTGTTTTCATTCGCTGTTCATATTTGAAATATTGACAGATTAGTGCTGTGATTCACACAGAGAGACGGGAGTGTGATCACACAGAGAGACGGGAGTGTGATTCACACACACAGAGAGACGGGAGTGTGATTCACACACAGAGAGAGACGGGAGTGTGATTCACACACGGAGAGAACGGGAGTGTTAATTAAAAAAGGTCAATAACAGAGTTACCAATATTTCTGTTCGTTCGTCCAATTCGGCAATCACCATTCAGCTCAATTGAGATGATGATGATAATGTCACTAGTGTGCCCAGCTGTGACTGTGGAATCATATGCGTGCTTGGAAATGTCTACCACACTTTGAGCATGTGTGTGGGGGGGGGGGGGAGTCTGTAGGACATTCAGCAGCTCTTGCATTTCTTCTAGAAAGTTGTTGTTGTCCGACATTGTGTCTGAGCTCCTCTGCAGCTGCTGCACAACTCTTGATTCTGTGAAGCCAGTCGGATCTGTCTTGTGCAAGCTTCTCCCATAAATTTGTGTCTGTGTTGAAGTGAGTCAGTGATGTCTAATGAGTGTCTTTAAAACGTTTCTTCTGTCCGCCTGCATTGCGGGAGACAGTCTGGAGTTCTCTATATAACATCTTTGGTAGACTATGATCTTTCATGCGGACCATGTGACCTGTCCAGCGTGTCTGTACTTTCATCAACATTGTATGTATGCTTACAGACTTAAATTTCATCAGTACTTCAGTGTCTGATATTTCATCCCACCAATGGATGTTGAGTATCACACGAAGGCAGCTTAGGTGGAAGTGATTGTATCCTCTAGCGTATTTAGAATAAACTGTTTATGTTTCACAGACATAAAGGAGTGATGATAGTACTGATTCTTGATATTGATTAGGAACAAGCGTCATCAGCACTGGGTGCATTCCCATATATGTTCTGCTTGCCGTTCCATATGTCATCTAAAAAAAGTATAAACACAGTGTCCCAGTCAGGTGCTGATTACGCGATCTGCTGATCTTTCCGGAGAGGGAGCACTTTCTCCCATCGCATCTAGCCCCTCCCATTTCTACCATTCTCTGAATATGTACATTGTCACGTTCGACTTCCTCCTCGTCTTCTCGTAGGGTATCCATAGCTAATGTAGAGGTGTTGAAAGAGTTAAATACGAAACGGACCTGAATCAACAATATAAGAAAAAGGCAATCTTCTTTTTTTTGGCCACTTCATGAGACAGGCAGGCTTAGAGAACATAACCACAACAGGTAAGATTGAAGGCACCAGAGACAGAGGGCGACAACGTGAAAAAATATTAGACAGTTTGATAACCTGGCACTGCAAGGAAACAACAACGACTTTGATACATAATACTGTGGACAGAGAGCTGTGAAGAGCCATGACAACCTATGCCACCCGGCATGGCACCTGATGATGATGCTGATCCATAACTGCTCCAATCAATTAAATCATGCCTCTTCTTATCTCGGTGCCGTTCCCCAAGGCTTTACCAGTAACACATCGGCTCTTTGTTTCCCTTGACCCCAAGCATGACATGGACAGTAAATCCATGTAATGCTCTGCGCATTGTTGAGAAGAGTGGCCCATTTAGTTCTGATCATACACTTTTCTATCTTGCGCAGCATACTTTGAGAGGAAGCTTCCTCCTTGGATGCCCCTGGTGTGCGTGTGTGTGTGTGTGCGTGTGTGCGTGCGTGCGTGCGTGTGTGTGTGTGTGTGTGGGAAGGAGATTCTCAGTCTGACGATATATTTATCCGGAATCAGACGTAGCGATATATTTCTTGCCACAAAAAGCTGAATGAAACTGCGCATAATATTAAACAGTTGGAATGTGCACACATCTTCCCATCATGAGTAGAATTACATTAGTAGTAAAAATAAGAATTATATTAGTAGAAGTCAAGATCAGAATTACATTAGTAGTAGTGAAGATAAGATATAGATGTGTGGACATTGTGCAAACTGTGAGTTAGAGGACGAAGATCAATATCAGAATGACACTATTGGCACATGAATATTGTTAAAACATGTAAGAAAGAAACAAGAGTGCATACATTACTGAACAAATGACAAACAAAATATCTAAAGCAAATAAACAGCACAATAAATGCACAACAACAACAAGGATAAAACTGCTACAAATTTAATACCATAACATGATTTATTCAGCAAATCAAATGTCAAGTATTAACACAGATAACAGGTACAATTAAGTACAACTGTATGCCAACATGTACAAATATATACAGTACCAGTAATCTAAATTTACACATGAAGTCTGTTGTTTATATAGGCCTAATCTGTAAAAGTTTTACACATGAAGTCTGTTGTTTATATAGGCCTAATCTGTAAAAGTTTTACACATGATGCCTGTTGTTTAAATAGGCCTAATCTGTAAAAGAATATTACTTTGTGACTCTGTAAAACATTAGCATACAGTTTTTAGATTTCATTATCTATGTTAAACATTCGATAAAACAGAAATCCACCATTATCTGGTTTCTGTCCCCATAATTTTGAAAAGCCTGTTCATCCTTCAGTTCTTACCAACTATACAAATAATTAAGTTTAAAAAATTCAGATTGAGTTTAGTTTTTCATAAATTAAAAGGTAAAACTCAGGAGAGTAATTATAGCAAAGTCCATATTGGAAAATGTATTATATTTCAAGAAGCTGCTTCCAACATTCAACAATATATATCTCACTTATAACTATTCATAGATTAACACTCAGTAAAAATGTTGCACAACAATTCTGAGAAAATTACATTCCTAGCAGTTTCACATTAAACATATAAAGTGTAATTTCTTGAAGCCCACTTAAGCATCATTATCACAAAATTAGAAGCCCAGTTAAGCATCATTATCACAAAATTAGAAGCCCACTTAAACATCATTACCACAGAACTTGAAGAGATCGCCATAACACTTATATTCAGTAGTGGATAAAAATACAAATTGTGGGCCACATCTGGCCATCAAGGCATTTTGAAGTTTCAAATGACTAAACAAAAATAAAAGCTTTTGGCCCTTACCGCAAAAAAAGGTCAATTTGGGCAGTCAATCAAAAAGGTTGTCTACCTCTGAATCAAAACCTCTGCCCTATGTGCCACCAGTGGCATGAAAGTAACCAACTAACTAACCTCTGCCCTATGTGCCATCAGTGGCATGAAAGTAACCAACTAACTAACCTCTGCCCTATGTGCCATCAGTGGCATGAAAGTAACCAACTATCTAATCTCTGCCCTATGTGCCATCAGTGGCATGAATGTAACCAACTATCTAACCTCTGCCCTATGTGCCATCAGTGGCATGAAAGTAACCAACTATCTAACCTCTGCCCTATGTGCCACCAGTGGCATGAAAGTAACCAACTATCTAACCTCTGCCCTATGTGCCATCAGTGGCATGAAAGTAACCAACTAACCTCTGCCCTATGTGCCATCAGCGGCATGAAAGTAACCAACTATCTAACCTCTGCCCTATGTGCCATCAGTGGCATGAAAGTAACCAACTAACTAACCTCTGTCCTATGTGCCATCAGCGGCATGAAAGTAACCAACTAACTAACCTCTGCCCTATGTGCCATCAGCAGCATGAAAGTAACCAACTAACTAACCTCCAACTGAAATCTCATAAGTCTATATTTATTCTACATACCCAGTAGGGAGATATCAAGTCATTATGTAATATTAAATACTTGACATTTTTGGCTTAAATATTGTAAATAAATGAGAAATTAAATCCAGATAATAGAAAAGAACAATCATTGAAACAAAAATCTTGATGGCTTTATACATGAAGATTTGTTGTTGATCGATATCCGAATTCTGGGTTGTAATCAAACTCAAGATTTAGTTGGCATATTCCTGATCAATTTACAACTTCTGTGGCAATTTCACAACAACCTGGAAAGAAATTATGAAAATATGATCAATAAATGTATCATAGTGTCCACCTCCAGTTTCCCCGATTCTGAAATTTGTGTTGGTGGCTATGTAATTAGCTACCCTAGAAATACATGTTTTATTGTTGCAAGCTGTAGCCTATTTAAGTTAGTACTGGATGTAATTTGCTAAAGATGTTTCACTGTTACTGGTTGTGCTTATGTAGGTACTGGATGAACTTTAGCAAAGTATGTTTGACTGCTGCAGATGGTGTGTTCATGTGTATTCCAAGAGTTATCCTAGAAGAGACTTGATGTCTGGGTACATATATTCTGTCAGTGTGTAGACCTACTTGATGTGCAGTGATAGAGACAAATTTTGGGGTTTATACCCTCCATTTTCTCTTGTAAAAAATAAATGTACACGTTGAGATAGACCTTTAAAATGTTAGTTTTATATGGTAATATAAACCTTTTGCCCACTTAAATACTAAAATGGATAATCACACAATGTGGGAGTTCGACAGGGATGCATAATGTCCCCAGTACTTTTAACATATTCTTAGAGCACATCATACAAGAGACATTACATGACTACAACACGTCTATATCGATCAGAGGTCGCCCTATTTGCAACTTGCGTTTCGCTGATGATATTGATCTTATAGCTGGGTCAGAACAATCATTGCAAGAATTAACATCAAAGTTGGAAAAAGTTACCAGCAAGTACAGAATGGAAATCAATTCAGATAAGAGCAAAATCTTGGTAAACAGCAGAGACACAGAAAACCAGACTAATATCATGATGAATGGACATAAGCTTGAAGAGGTGAATACCTTCAAATACCTCGGATCCAGTATATGCAGCGATGGTAAATGCAAAGCAGAACTAAAAGTAAGGCTGGAGATGGCTTTAGCATCCTTGTCAAGGCTATCTGTGATTTGGAAAAGCAACATCAGTGTTGGAGTGAAAATCAAACTGTATAAGTTGCTGGTGCTTTCTGTTGTGTTGTATGGTTGTGAGAGTTGGACACTCACTGTGGACATGGAGGGAAGATTACAGGCTTTCGAGTACAAATGCTACAGATGAATTCTACGAATTTCCTATAGGCAACATAAGACCAATGTGTACGTAAGAAATAAAGTAGAGATGTGTGCAGGTGTTCAGTAGCCATTGCTTTCAATAGTGAAACAACGAAAACTAGCATGGTTTGGACATTTATGCAGGCACAATTCCTTGTCAAAAACAATACTGCAGGGAACTGTTGAGGGAGAAAGAAGCAGAGGAGGGCAAATAAAGGCATGGACAGACAACATCAAGGAATGGACAGGGCAAGATATTTCCACACTCATCTGCATCGCTGAAGATAGAATTCGCTGGAGGACTCTGTGTGCTGGGGCATTCAATGTGGTACCCCTACGACCCTGAAGGGTTACGGGTTTATTGATTGATTGATAGGTCTACAGTTATTCACAGGCCTCAAGTAAGGTTTAAAATGTAAGATTTATATGATAGATAATGTATAATTTGTGGCCTCATGTAATGTATAAAATGTAAGGTTTAAATTGTAATGTTTATATAGTAATGTACACTTATTTACAGCCTCATGTAATGTATAAAATGTAATGTTTATATAGTAATGTTTATATAGTAATGTACACTTATTTACAGCCTCATGTAATGTATAAAATGTAATGTTTATATAGTAATGTTTATATAGTAATGTACACTTATTTACAGCCTCATGTAATGTATAAAATGTAATGTATATATAGTAATGTTTATATAGTAATGTACACTTATTTGTAGGCCTCATGTAATGTATAAAATGTAAGGTTTATATAGTAATGTACACTTATTTACAGCCTCATGTAAGGTTTAAAATGTAAGGTTTAAATTGTAATGTTTATATAGTAATGTACACTTATTTACAGCCTCATGTAATGTATAAAATGTAATGTTTATATAGTAATGTACACTTATTTGTGGCCTCATTTAAAGTTTAAATAGAACAATCTGTAACAGTAACAATCTATAACAATCATAGGCCTTATAACTAAAAACCCGAGAATTTATTTTCCTCTTTGCCCAGTAAATTCTCAGATACATTTCCTCTAATTTTCACAATCTTGTTACTCATTGTCCATTTGTTTCAATATTTCTTCTTCTTCTTCTTCTTCTGCATTCGTTGTCTTATAACTACAACAAATGGTTAGTTGGTTGGTTGGTTGCTGATTCAGTGGTCCATGGGCTCATGACCTTTCACCCAATAACTACAACAACAAAATTGTGTGATTTCCACCAGGGAGCATGAAGTACATTGTGCTGAAAATTTAACAGTTGAACTGTGTTATTTGCACCTCAGTTAGCTCACTTTGTGGCCACGACATTCATTTTCATCATGCCTTTAATTCAGGTAGTTGACTTCCCTAGCCTATGACATTTACCTATCTGTTGATGGGCGCTTGGGTGTGTAATGACTCTTCTCTGAGACGATCATCGTTCACGTCAATCTCGCAAGAGGTGTTCTATAGTCAGTGAACTTGCCTAATGTAATTAGACGTTCTGTATCTGTGCCCATTGGGTATTGAACCTTTTCTCATCCGCAAGCCTGGTTCTGGCTAAGGAAGAACTCGCCAGAATTATTGGACCCAAGCTCTTTCACCATCTTAGCCAAGATGTCGTTCACTGATATCGTGAACCCTTGTCCAAGTCTGAGTCTCACCCAGCGTTTGGCAGCAAAGCATGCTCTTGAGCTGAATGACCTTGTCTAAGTCTGAGTCTCACCCAGCGTTTGGCAGCAAGGCATGCTCTTGAGCTGAATGACCTTGTCCAAGTCTGAGTCTCACCCAGCGTTCGGCAGCAAGGCATGCTCTTGAGCTGAATGACCTTGTCCAAGTCTGAGTCTCACCCAGCGTTTGGCAGCAAGGCATGCTCTTGAGCTGAATGACCTTGTCCAAGTCTGAGTCTCACCCAGCGTTCGGCAGCAAGGCATGCTCTTGAGCTGAATGACCTTGTCCAAGTCTGAGTCTCACCCAGCGTTTGGCAGCAAGGCATGCTCTTGAGCTGAATGACCTTGTCCAAGTCTGAGTCTCACCCAGCGTTTGGCAGCAAGGCATGCTCTTGAGTTGAATGACCTTGTCCAAGTCTGAGTCTCACCCAGTGTTTGGCAGCAAGGCATGCTCTTGAGCTGAATGACCTTGTCCCATTTCTGCCTGAGCCCATCGAGTACTGAACCCTTTCTCTCTGTGAGCATGTTTCCAGTATAGGAAAGCTTGGCAGTAGAGTTATGTCAGGGCTGCCTTCGTTGTCCTATTTGTACCTGAGCTCATCGGGTACAGAACATTTTCTCTCCAAAAGCATGTGTTTCTGGTATAGGAAAGCTTGACATTAGAGTTGGTCCAGGACTGCTTTCTTTGCCGTTAGGAGTACCAGTAACTAGAAGCTTGTCTCAATCTAACAGAGTGTGTAGCTCCGATTTCCTTGAAAAGTTTTTATCCTTTCTATTTGCACTTGGTGCTGCCCTTTGGCACTGTGCTACCCTTTTATTGTGCTCAATATGTTGTCTTTAAGTCTCATTATGCATCTTCCTTTTGTGTCATTTTCATTGGCTGCCCCTCCAATGCTCGGACTGGACTGACTAGCATCAATGTGTGTCGACAGTGCCAATGCATGTGTTGGCACAGTGGTGTCAGAGATATTGACTCTCTCTTTTGCAGTAAATTCTCTTTCCATCTGCTGCCTCCACTTTCATGGACAGGATCCCCAAAAGGCTTAGCCAGAATCAGCACAGGCAGCTGTATTTCTGTTTCCAAGGTGCACCATGAGGAGGTACTTGTGGGATCTTGGTTATCTGCTAACCCTGGGTCCGCTGAGAGCAGTGTGGTACCCTTTGCACTCCTGTTTCAATACAAAACAATGTACCACACCATACATAAGCCCTTTTATGAGCAGCGGAAACAAGACAAATGTCCACTTTGACAAGTCAATCATGGAAACAAGACATACATTAATTTTGACAAATTAATCTTGGGATCAAGACAAAAATTTACTTTGACAAGTCATTCTTGGAAACAAGGCAACTGATCAATACTTACATGTTTCACTTCAACATAGTTTTGCAGGCCATACTCTCCGCTGCAGATATTTCAAGACAAAAAATGAACATTCATACATACATGACTTGAAAAATATTCTCCTATTTAATTTAGACTTGAGTTACACACCACTTACTTGCCTTTATTTATATAATATATCTTCATTATATTATATTCATTTGTTTACCAGATTCAAAGATACAGCCTCTTTCTTGGTTTGCTGGTTGTTTATAATATTCATGGTGGGAAATTTCATATAATGCATTGTTTTTTAAAATAAAAATGATGTCATATTGTCATATAATTTGCCATTTGTTCCTTTCACTTTCCCTTTAATATTCAAATTATTTATTTTTTAATACAAGTTATGGTGCTCACACACTCAATATTACATGTGGGTGGTGCTCTTCGTCTGTAAAGATTGAGAGCCCCCATTCTGGGCGTATCCATGATGTATCATTCGTGCAGATATGCCATCTAATTTTTCTTCATTTGCATCGTAAATGTATTAGTATTAACTTATTTAGCTGTATAAACTTTGGTCACATTAATTCTTGAAATCCAACCTGGCAATAACTGACTTTATCACTCATTGAAGATAAAAAAGAGGGCATCTAATTGATAAAAACAACACTTTTGAGACATTTGTTTTCAAGGCTGTTTAATTTTTGGTCTGTTGCCTGAGTTGATTTCTAGTTTTCTAACTTCTTCCATACATTAATACTGGAATAATACAGGAGTTGAATAGCTTTAGCTTGGTGTTTCCTTCTAGGTCTTTGAATTTCCAGATATTAGCTAGTTTACTGAATGTGCTAGCTGCAACTGCTATGCATTCATTTCTTTCTTTCTGTGTTTATTAATGTGTAGAGTTTAAGATTGTTGAATAATGTAAGTGTAAAACAAAACCGATTCCTTTTCATAACCGAGGTGTAGGGTAGCCAGGGCAAAGTATCAAACTTTTCACTTTTTAGTATATTCCGACATCTAGACTTAAATATGAGAGACCAAACTGCCATCAGTATATAGCTTATCCATCCATCTTACATTCATTATGTTATTGAAAGCATACAGTTATGTGTAGACAGTAGAATGAGAATTTATGAACATATGTAAAAAAAATAGTCACTTTGTCCCATTTTTTTGTATGATAGAAATCATCATAAAATTGAGAGAGATCACCACTGCAACAGGTCTAGCACACAGGCTGTGTGTAAATTTGTATTAGGAATAGATAAAATAAATAGATAGACCTAGTTTTCATAACTTTACTCATAACATATGCATTTTTTTCGTACATTTTGAATGTGATACTTTACCCCAATAAACTTGCTACACTTTACCCCAATAAATGTGCGACATCGTACCCCAAATCACTTCTCTATTTCTCTGACATGCAAGTCCAAGTAAATAAATAGAGACCAACAACAACAATCAAATAGATAAAGAATGAAGTCCTAATTAATTCTGTACAGAGGTCTTCTAAAAACAAGGTCTGGCACAAGCATGCCACTTCTGGATTAGACAGCCTTGCTGGGTTTTTTTAAAACCCAAGTTGGAGGAAGGGTGGTTGGGGGAGGGAAGTCAATAGTGAAAGGCATTTTATGTGCCTCTCACTTTTGAAAACTGGTTGCAAAGATCATTCCTCCTTGGTTAATTTCACAATCCTCTCTCAGTTTATTATGGTAAACATATGGTAATGAAGCTTAAAGTCTTCTGTATCCAATAAAAACAAATGTTTTTTTTTCATCATATCATTTCCATATCATTCACCTTAGTAAACATTACTGTCATCTGAACCCTGGGGCAAATTAATTAGTAATTACTATTTACTACCCTATGGGACACCAAACACAAACAATTCTTTGGGGAAAGTAGGTCTGTTGTTCCACTGTCTATAGATGTCTTTCATGAGTGCCAGGTATTAAAAAACATGGTATTGGTACTTCCAATTAACACTGTAGGGGCCAACATTCATGACTGAATAGGATACCCTGTAGCTACAATACCTGGTGGTTAGGGAAGGTCCTCTTGTATTCTCTCTGATGTATTATTTCCAGAATACTCTGACCCTATTCATTGCTTCATTCAGTTAGGTAATGTGAGTGAGGCAAATGAAAGAAATGCCTTTGTATCTTACAGTTGCTGAAGTTTGGGTTAAATTCCATTTAGTATGTCCATTCATTCTTATGATGAGGAAGTTCACTATTGCTGGCATTGTTAGGTAGGTCAAGAAAGTAGTTGATAGAAAACATCAAGATAACCTTGAACAAACATGGACTCAAACATGTGGGCTTGGAAATACAACTGTGGCAACTCTACCTTTACTAACACCCATTGGAGTGAATTCAAATCGAATGATAAACTCAGAGAAGAGACACATCAAAATTTCATCACAGAAGTTATCAGAATACACCGTTGGTCCTACATCGGGCATGTCCTATGCGCAGACACCAACAGAATACACCACCAATCTCTTGAATGGATACCTACAGGCAAAAGAGCAAGGGGTAGATCAAAAGAAACACTCAGAAGAACAATACTTAAAGAAAGTAAAACAACCAATATTCATACTATTCAAGAACTGCACAGAATAGCTTTGAGCAGACAGAATTGGAGAGATCTGACCTCTGTCCTATGAGCTAACTTCTGCGCAAAAGGAAAATGAATGAATGAATGAATGAATGGACTCTACCTTTAATGGCAAGTGTGGATACTATCAACCATCATTCAACTGGACATAGACAATAGAGAATAGGTCAACGAAGTTCAAAAGTCTGTCATAACATTTGACCTCTTGAATATGACACTGGAAGAAGCAGGACAACTTGCATTCTATAACCAAGAGGATTACAGAGTGGATGTGAGAATAACATTCTATAACCAAGAGGTTTACAGAGTGGATGTGAGAATAACATTCTATAAAGAATACTTAACATTGAAGAACTTTAATTTAATTTTTTTTTAAATATTCATGTAACATAATGAAAGAAAATATCAAACAAACATTAGAAATATAACTTACAGTTCTCTGCCTAGACCTGAATTTTTGAATCCACCAAATGGAGACTGAGGTGACACATGATTGTGGTCATTGATCCTGAAATAAACACAGTGTGTTTGATATTTTAGTCTAATGTCAAGGGAAAAATAGAAAATATAGACTAAGCTTATATTGATCAATAGAGGTACACAATATAATACAACAATATTAACAAGACAGCACATTAATTTATTAAATGAACAATGTCAAAAAATAAATCTACAAATATGTCAACTTAACAATCAACTACTATCACACATACTTATCAATTCTCTTACCTGGCTGGCACATACACTTATCAATTCTCTTACTTGGCTGGCACATGCACTTATCAATTAACCTGGCTGGCACATACAGAGAAATTCAAGTGTTTATACTAAATACAAGAAGAAAAAGGATCCAAGAAAAAGAAGGAAAAAATGTAATGAACATTCATATTGACTGTGATTTTTATATTGAATACTTAGAGTAAATCAGATAGATCTTGACCTGGGATTTCACCTGAAACATCTCAAGTACAATGAAAACTGCTTCAACAAAGAAGGACATAATAAATGAGTAATCAGATTGACAGCCATATTTATTCCAGTTTTTTTACTTCTTTGACTGAGAGATGTTAGAAAGTCTCACAATACAACTTGCACAATCTGGTTAAAAGTTCACATCATAGAGAAGTTGTGCTGATGCCATTGCACTAGCAATTATACCAAACATACCAGTTGTGCTTAAAAATGCAACAGTAGTTGAAACATAATGTGATAGACAGGATATACTTCTAGTGTGATAGGCAGGTAATACTGCAAGTGTGATAGGCAGGTAATACTGCAAGTGTGATAGGCAGGTAATACTGCAAGTGTGATAGAAAGAATATACTGCAAGTGTGATAGAAAGAATATACTGCAAGTGTGATAGAAAGAATATACTGCAAGTGAATTTGAATATTTATACCAAAAAATCCAATGTGTTACAAAACTAAATGCATAATCTGACTATTTATACAGCTAATTGTCCAGCTCTGTGGCAGAGAACATGTCTGTAATGGCCAAAGTACCGGGTTTGAATCCTGCCACAGACAATTTGTGTGCACATCCAGACCATTCAGAAAGCAATGGCAAACTACTGAATGCATTTACATAGCTTAGAAAATCACTACAGTCAAATAATTATGGTTTAATGGCTACATCTTTAATAGGATATTCTACTAATTTTTGTATACAGTTAATGTTCAATGTGTTGCAAAACTAAATGTGTAATTTCACTATTTATACAATGAATGTCCATTCTCTTAAAAAACTAAATGTATAATTTAACTTACCTTGTGCTAAGAAAAATATTGACAATGAAAACTTCACTCTGAGCATAGGCTGACACCATATTTGTATATACTTTTTCCCATACTACTTTAGAAAGACACATCAAGTAGCCTTTCGTAAATTGTGAATACTGAAAGCCACTTTATGGGTGTCTCATATCTGAAGAGTTTTTCAAGAAGTTTGTTTTAGTAGCCATTCTCAAACTCCCCCTGGATCTCACTTGTAGCAGGACAGTCATCCAACTATTTTTTCAGCAGAATGTAACCCAGTGAAGTTAACTCCTATAGACATGTATTGGGTATCTGTTACCGAGAACATAAGACCAATGTGTTTGTACATGGTCAAATTAATGTATTAGTGGATCAACAAGAATTTCTGTTAACAATCGTCAAACTTCATAAACTCTGGTGGTTCAAGCACGAGATGAGACATTCCTCGATGACAAAGAATGTTCCTCAAGGTATGTTGGAGAGGGAGAAGAAGACAATTGTTTTATTGTAATATTATCCAGTCAGAAGAAGACATGGCTGGATAATATCAAGGACTGGATAGAGTGAGAAGTTTCCAAACTCATCAGGATGGTAGAGGATTGAAATTCATGGAGAACTTTCTGCACCAAATGTTTCAAGGTGACACACCTACTACCCTGACAGGTTTGGATTTTATTTTTATGACTATTATAACCCAGTGAACAAAGATACATTTTGTCATGGTTTGCACCAAAATGATTCTGAACTTTTTCATAAGTGGCCAGAATCTGCATATTAATTTTATTGGTTAGACTAGAGATATAACTGTAAAATGAATTACCCCAAGTACATTTATGACACAATTTCATGTCTCTGTGATGCAATTTCATGTCTCTGTGACACAATTTCATGTCTCTGTGATGCAATTTCATGTCTCTGTGACACAATTTCATGTCTCTGTGACACAATTTCATGTCTCTGTGATGCAATTTCATGTCTCTGTGACACAATTTCATGTCTCTGTGATGCAATGACTGCTTTCGAATAATATTATGAAGCAATGGAAGAAATTGTATAACACAAAAGGACTTTGGTAATTAAAATAGAGTTAGGGGATTGTATTATGTAAGACCTACTGAAAGATAATTAGATTCTCACCATACAAGCACATTTACAACTCACCAAACAGTTCCAGCTTGCACACTATGAGCAAATGTGAGGGCTTTGTTGATATCATTGGTCCACACTGAAGCACCAAGACCATACGTGGTATTATTGGCACGCTGGATAACTTCATCCAAGTCCTTGAACTTCAGAATTTGTTGTACTGGTCCAAAGATCTGATAGTCAAAATAATAAATATCTAGTGAAATGAGTCCCAGACTAAAAGTTTCTCAAAACAAAAAAAGATTAAAGAGTTTAGAAGTTTGACAACACTGTAGTCATGTTACCTCACACTATCCTAAACAAAAAAAGATTAAAGAGTTTAGAAGTTTGACAACACTGTAGTCATGTTACCTCACACTATCCTTCTTATTGAAGCAGATCACCACATGCTAAGTGTAAACCACTAATAGTATATTACTCTCCATAGTTTCAAGCAATAATACTCAGTGGTCTAAAATAAATCCACTTTTAAAAAAGACATCATGAGCAGGATTTGAACATGTGACCTCTAGAGCACAAAGTGATTGCCTTAACCACTAGGTATATGCCAGGGAGATCCTCAAAAATAATAGTTGAAAAACATAGAGGATTGTCTTGCTGTATTCAGATTAATCCCACAAGTTACTATATCCCTCTCAATGAAGCAGCACACTGTCTGCAAGAGTATCCCTCACAGCACATAACTCAGCAGCTTCAAGCAATAATCTCCAGGGATCTCTGAAACAGTACACTTTGAAAATAAGGAATTTGAGAGTGATTTGAATCTTCGACTTCTTGAGCACAAAGTGAACAACTCAACCAATATGTAAATAACCAAATGGTCAGAGGGTGTCCGACAAAGTGGATGGTGCCGCAGTAACCTAATGAACAAATAGTCAAGCAAAATGAATTAAACAGGTTACTAAAACACTTACCTTGCCTATTAATAAAAATATATTTTTAAAAGTATATATAAAAAAACATACAATAAAACTAAACAGGACAATTCTCCACGTATCGGCTCAAATTGAACCTTTTTCAAGAGACAAACTACAGAAAACAACAAAATAAAAAACAAAATCATGCGCTATGGAGACGGGGCTTGATGAAATCTAGTCATCTATTTTGTTTTTTATTTTGTTGTTTTCTGTTGTTTGTCTCTTGAAAAAGGTTCAATGTGAGCCGATACGTGGAGAATTGTCCTGTTTAGTTTTATTGTATGTCTTTTTATATATACTTTTTAAAATATATTTTTATTAATAGGCAAGGTAAGTGTTTTAGTAACCTGTTTAATTCATTTTGCTTGACTATCAACCAATATGTGAGTGAGATTCAAATCTTCGACTTCTTGAGCACAAAGTGAACGACTCAACCAATATGTCAGTGAGATTGGTTATTGCTATGCATTTCTTAGATTATTGATTATCATGCAACTCATTGTAACGTGTTCAGACTCATAGATGCCCAATTTTACGTGCCATTTTTTTTGTGTGTATGCAGTCTTGATAAAGACCTTTTAGTTGAAACATCAATTTTTTTGTGTTATTATGTGTGTTTCCAGTGATTAGCAAAACTTCATTACCCTGTAGCAAGCTTTGCCTTTTGGATCTCAGTTTTACTGCAGTGAGTACATATATTCAATCTTCTGACATAGTCTTGCCCAGCACAGCAGATGTAGAAATGAATGCATGCTGATAGTTCCTGTGACTCACTGATTGAACATGCTAAACACTCTGCCCCTTAGATATTCAGTTCTCCTAGTATCACATAATCCTAACCTGACCGAGCTTCTCCAATTTCAGCCTAGATGTCATCAATTGTAATGTCCCACAGCCAATCAAATGTTAATGAAACAGTTTCAACGCTTATCCATTCTCAACTCCACCATCAATAGATAAATCATCATCATCATCATGTGACATATTGTTTCCAGTGTGTAGTCTTCTTTGTGGATTCTCGGAATATTTCGTGAATTTGGGTTAGTTGACCAGCCGCAGCCAGAGACATGTTTAAACAATCTGATATATCACTGCACCATCATCATTTTGAGCTCCTTCTTCCCCTTTTGGCAGCTCTGCCTTCAGCTATTATTCTTTCCATGCTCTTATGAGATCAGTAATATTTTATAATTAATTGTAAAACAAATTTAAATATAAAAGTAACTCATAGTTAGGTGGGGGCAAAAATGCGTGCTGGGAAAAAATACACAGATTTTTCGGGCCTATGGGTTTTTCCCGCAAACTAAGTGACTACGTCAGTTTTTTTACATGTTTAAACTGAAATATATATTATATTGCTAAGTTATTAAGCACTTTACCTTGTCAAGCTACAAATTATGACATCTAGGCTGAGAAGCACTTTACCTTGTCAAGCTACAAATTATGACATCTAGGCTGAGAAGCACTTTACCTTGTCAAGCTACTGTGTTTTTTGTAAGATTTTATTAAAGTTGTTAACAATGTGATTTAGGGTAAAAATATGCACTGTGTGTGGAGCAAATATGAGTGGTGGACTCAATGTGTACATTTGCCCCGCTCACTGCCCCCTCATGTTGCATGATCCCCCATCAGTCATAAATGCACTATCAACTGGATCTGTTTCAAAACAAATCTAAGCATCCATTCTTTATAATAATGCTTTTTTATGTTTGTTTTCATATTTACATTTTTTTCATTTTTTCATATTAAAGTTACATAAAGATACATTGTCCTGCGCTGTGGCAGAGGGATAGAGGGCCTGTCTGTGATGGTCACGGTACCGAATTTGATCCCCCCCACAGGCAATTGTGTACCTAGATCATTCAGAAAGCACTGGCAAACTACTGAAAGTATTTATATTGCATAGAAAATCACTACAGCCAAAACATTCTGGGTTGATAGCGTTGTCCTGAATAGCATATGCTACCAATATTTAATTTTTTAAAGATACATAGGCCTAGTCGTTGTGTTCTATCATTTTCAAACAATGTGATTGACTATGTAAAGATTTAGTTGTGCATTTATTTTGCTGTTTTTGTCAATTCACCCTTGATGTTATAACTGTTTTTGTCAATTCGCCCTTGATGTTATAACTGTTTTTGCCAGTGGTTTTTTGCCCCCAAAAATTGAGCAAAGATAGCGTTTTACAAATGTTCAGAAGTTCTTACTTTACTGTCTACAAGTAATCACATGTTTTCAATTCCATCACTAATGTAAGATGGATGGATAAGCTATATTATACCATCACTAATGTAAGATGGATGGATAAGCTATATTATACCATCACTAATGTAAGATGGATGGATAAGCTATATTATACCATCACTAATGTAAGATGGATGGATAAGCTATATTATACCATCACTAATGTAAGATGGATGGATAAGCTATATAACATCACTAATGTAAGATGGATGGATAAGCTATATTATACCATCACTAATGTAAGATAGATGGATAAGCTATATTATACCATTACTAATGTAAGATGGATGGATAAGCTATAGTAAAGCTAAAATTGACTAGAGTACAATTCATTGAAGAAATCAATATCAGCATATGACTCCAATAGAAGAACAAGGAAGAAGGAGAATGATGGTCAATATTTATAAGGTGTCCACTTAGTTTTTCATATATCTGTATTTTTAACAATTTATTTCCGTATTTCAATAAAAACATCTGTATTTAAACCCAAAACAAAAAAAGACAAAAAATACCAACTAATATTATGGGGTTGTTTTTTTTGGCCCCTCGTATGAGCATGTGAGATTAAAAACGTCAGCATTAGTAATAATTTCTAGGAAATTTAGTACCCATTGGCCTTTTAAACATAATTGTTTCAAATGTTGTTTAATTGGGGATTAATTTTTTTTGGAGGGGGGGGGGGCCAAATCCATATTAATAGGGAAAATCCATACTAGTTGACAACTATAGCCAACAAGGTACGACCATATCATCCTTGGTTTGCCAAAATGTCTCAGAAAAAGATATGCTTAACACAGTATTCCTTTAATGACTTAGGCCTTTACAAAATCAAGCATGATACATTGTGGTTATAATATGAAATCTACATTAAATTCTAGTTTTATACTTACCTCTTCTCTGGCAATCGTCATGTCATCAGTGACATTTGAGAAGACGGTAGGTTTGATGAAGTATCCCTTATCACCATGTCGCTCACCACCGACCTCGACTTTTGCTCCCTCTTGTCTTCCACTTTCAATTAAACCCAAGATTTTGTTCAACTGCTCTTGATCAATCTGAGGAGTGAAGTGATTCAGGATAAATTGATTGGTTAATCTGAGGTAAGATGGTATTCAGGATACAGTGATTGACTCAGATTGACCTACTGACTTATGGTTTTGTACAACCCTCTTTCATCATTCATATTTTTATACTACAAGAAGCTATCTTATTGTGATTTGTAAACTCAAGTATACAAGACACTATTATTTTTTATTACAATATACTGTAGTACACACTGAAGTCAGATGTGTCAGGCTATTTGGGCAAATAAAATGGTGACACAATGCATTTTCGTTGACTGGATTAGATCCTACTAGAAATCTAGGAGGATCATTGTCCTGCTATAATAATAATAATACTCATAACCTGCCAGGATCATAGCCATGCCACACTGGATACATCAACACAAACTGCCCTCCAAACAGATCTGTCCTCAACAATTCAGAGAAGTGTAGAAAAATCACATTCAGACCATTCCTTGATGTTATCACCACTCAGGCCACTCCCTGATGTTATCACCACTCAGGCCACTCCCTGATGTTATCACCACTCAGACCACTCCCTGATGTTATCACCACTCAGACCATTCCTTGATGTTATCAATTGTGGATTTTCTCTGACCAAATCTTCTTTTTCCATCCTCAACTGTTCCATGCAAAAGTAATTTGAGAGAGAGAGAACGAGAGAGAGAGAGAAAGAGAGAGAGTCATGTTTTGTAACATGTCCAAACACACAAGTTTACGCTGATTCACCACTACCAAAAGTGGTTCTTGATAACCTGCAAATTTGTTGGTTTGCTGCTGGACAAATATATTTGTCTTGTGTTCTATATAACTTATTCTTAACAAACATCTGTAGCATGTAGAGAGCTGAGAGACTAGCGTCTGTAGCATGTAGAGAGCTGAGAGACTAGCGTCTGTAGCATGTAGAGAGCTGAGAGACTAGCGTGTGTAGCATGTAGAGAGCTGAGAGACTAGCGTCTGTAGCATGTAGAGAGCTGAGAGACTAGTGTCTGTAGCATGTAGAGAGCTGAGAGACTAGCGTCTGTAGCATGTAGAGAGCTGAGAGACTAGCGTCTGTAGCACTTGTTTTCAAAAGCCTGAATCCTTCTTTCTGTGTCTGCATTGAGTGTCCAACTTTCACATCCTCATATAAAAAAATACTTAGCACTAACCATCTGAATAGATTCATCTTTACTCTAATACCGATCTTGCTTCTCCAAATCATATTCAACATTGCCATGGCAGCCATCGATATCTTGAGTCTTAGCTTAATCTTATTTCCCAGATTTGCGATCAGATATTTGGGACTCGAGATATTTCAAGGTATTAACTTTTTCAAGTTTGTGACCATTTAACAGGTGGGATCTTGCTTGGTTTCACTAGTCACCAATATCTTGCTTTTATCAATGATAATTTCTATGATTTGTGTTGCTAATTTCTATGATTTGTGCTGCTAATTTCCATGGCTTGTGTTGCTAATTTCTATGATTTGTGCTGCTAATTTCTATGGCTTGTGTTGCTAATTTCTATGGTTTGTGCTGCTAATTTCCATGGCTTGTGTTGCTAATTTCTATGATTTGTGCTGCTAATTTCCATGGCTTGTGTTGCTAATTTCTATGGTTTGTGCTGCTAATTTCCATGGCTTGTGCTGCAAATCTCCATGGCTTGTGCTGCTATAAGAGAGATCCAATAGGAGTTTGAGAATGAAAATAACAATAGACTGTATTAAGCTTAGGCAAAAGTTGCACATACAATACAAATGTATTTTGTTTCTTCCTAATTTAAATATGTTTGATATTTGCTTGAATTTGTCCTTGTTTGTTTACGGATGGTCTTAAAAACAGAGGGATCATACAGCACAGATGTTCTCATTGGCTTGAACAATCATTACTAGAGGGATCATCGGACACAGATGTCCTCATTGGCTTGAACAATCATTACTAGAGGGATCATCATACACAGATGTTCTCATTGGCTTGAACAATCATTACTAGAGGGATCATCGGACACAGATGTTCACATTGGCTTGAACAATCATTACTAGAGGGATCATCGGACACAGATATTCTCATTGGCTTGAACAATCATTACTAGAGGGATCATCGGACACAGATGTCCTCATTGGCTTGAACAATCATTACTAGAGGGATTATTGGACACAGATGTCCTCATTGGCTTGAACAATCATTACTAGAGGGATCATCGGACACAGATGTCCTCATTGGCTTGAACAATCATTACTAGAGGGATCATCGGACACAGATGTCCTCATTGGCTTGAACAATCATTACTATAGTCCGTTCAGATTCGTTTGCCGAGATGTTAAATTATTTTTATCAAAAACTTATTGTTCATTTGGATTGATCATTTGAAGTTAGGTTTAGAATAATAATGTCGCTATAGAAATATTTTTTTATCAAAGAAATGTGATCCAGTATCAAAGATACCTTATTTAACCTATATTAAAAAAAGTTAATCTAAATTATAAACAACCGCTGGATTATGTAGATGCTTACATCTCACAGCTGATTATTAAATATAAAGGCATGACCCTCACGGTAGAATGTGCACCGTTCTAAAAGTAGTTGTTTCCACTGTACATTTGTATAAAGCAATGTTACATATGGAAATTCCCGTTTAGCACCAAATATTATTTTTCCTGAACTTAGAATTATGTGAAATCAAAAACGGCTATTGACTCGATTTCAAGTCACAAGTCAGAGGCACGTCTCAATATTTACAGAAAGTAGGCGGCACTAAGCATATTACCTTCTGCAAGTCTATGTGAGAATGAATCTGAAAGCGAAATATTTTACTGAGCATAACATTGCTATAAAGATTTATCAATACTTCTGCAGAGAGCGTAAAAAGGGACATCTTTATTGTTCTTTATCAAATCCTGAGAAGAGAACAATGCATATTTTAGGTTTGTGTAAACGTTCATTTGATCGAATAGTGGAAGCAAGCGGATATTTATTGCCAACAAATTCACGAAAGCAAGGAAGGAAAGAAAAGATAGACAGTTTCGATAAGGACCTAGTAAAAAGAGAAATATGTAGAATGTTTGATAAAAACGAAGAAGTGACACTTAGAAAGTTGAAGATTTGGCTGAAAACTAATAACGACATTGAAATATCAAAAACTTTATTATGGAAAACTGTAAGAAATGCAGGCTTCACCTTTAGAAAGTATGCTGGTGGAAAAAACATTATTTGTGAAAAGCCACATCTGGTAGCTCTTAGAAGCAAGTATTTACGTGAAGTGAAGGGAATGCGCGAGAATGGTTATGATATTGTGTATTTAGATGAAACTTGGATCAACGCTCATCATACAAATGAAAAGGAATGGCAGTTAGCAGATGGAAGTATTAAAAGATCAGTACCAAGTAGTAAAGGGCAACGTTTGATAGTTGCACATACAGGTAGCAGACATAATGGGTTGTTGCAGAATGCTCATCTAATTTTCATTTCAAAATCCATTGACAATAGAGACTACCACTCCGAAATGAATGGGCACATATTCGAAGACTGGATCGAAAAAAGTATTCTTCCAATATTAGATAGACCTTCTTGTCTGATAATGGACAATGCTTCATACCATAACGTAGTGAACGTAGAAGATAGAATCCCAACATCATCAAGTACAAAAGATGCAATCAAAACGTGGCTCATAAAAGAACACATACCAGTTACCGACAGGTACTTGAAACCCGAATTGCTTAACCTTGTAAAACAGACACAACGAACAAAGATATTTAAAATAGACAAGTTAATTGAAGAACATGGTCATAGATGTTTGAGACTACCTCCATATCATGCACACTTAAATCCTATAGAGCTAATTTGGGCAAAAGTTAAAGGACACGTAGCATCTACAAATACAACTTTCAAATTATGTGATATTGAGACACTTACAAATCAGGCTCTATCAAATATACATAAAGACTACTGGGTGAAATGTGAGGATCATGTGTTACGCCAAGAAGAGGAATATTGGAAAAAGGAAGGTTTGTTGTTTGTTCAGCCGAAAACAGTAATCGACCTATTTGACTCGTCTGATTATGAATGATCATTACTCTGATTAAGTCTACACTAAAAAAAGTTTGATTTGCAAAATTTACAAGTTGATTTGTAAAACATTTCATTGCTCAATACCACCCAAGCAATTCAAAAAAATGTTATAAGCAAACCATCAACCATTACTTATAAAAATTAGCCCGCTTGATTCAATACAGAAGTTCAGATATCTTGGATCAACTATTACAGACAAAATTTCCTTACATGAAGAAATATATGTACTTATTTCAAAGGCAGCGACAACATTTGTGAAACTCACACCAAGAGCATGGAACAATATCAAATTGACTCTACGAACAAAAGATATATTTTAAATTTTTTTACACTTGCCACCATGTAAAATTTTGTGGACACGCCTATGGGTCATCATTGCACTAGATTACTGTAAAATATTTTGTTTATGGTCGAAATAATATTTACATGGGCAAACATCAAAAGAATTCGCCGCTTTCAAATAACCGTTACAGCTAGACATCAAGTAACACATATGTTTTCGCGACATGGACATTTTAACAACGTATGCCAAAATTCATGTGAAATCATCAAGAACTTTTTGAATTATAAATCATAACATCTCGGCAAACGAATCTGAACGGACTATAGAGGGATCATCAGACACAGATGTCCTCATTGGCTTGAACAATCATTACTAGAGGGATCATCGGACACAGATGTCCTCATTGGTTTGAACAATCATTACTAGAGGGATCATCGGACACAGATGTTCTCATTGGCTTGGACAATCATTACTAGAGAGATCATCGGACACAGATGTTCTCATTGGCTTGAACAATCATTACTAGAGAGATCATCGGACACAGATGTTCTCATTGGCTTGAATAATCGTTCATAAGTGAAACTGTTGTACAACTGTATACTAATAGTAGTTCATCATAATCATCAAGTGCCTTGCAGAATGGCATTGGCTATCATATTTCTCCATGTACATCGATCTCTCATATATGACATCATCTCTGTTGGTGTCGTCAATTGAAGCCATTTAGTCAAGCTGTCCAATATCTTTTCTCTGGGTCTTCCCATTGATATTTTCCCTTCTATCTTTCCTGTTGTCACTATATTCTCAATGCCTCTTCTTCTCATTATGTGCCCAATAAATGTTGACTGTCTGTTTCTTATATTATCAATAATGCATCTTTTCACATCCATCCTTCTTAGACATTCTTCATTAGTAATCTTTGCTGTCCAATGAATGTGTAACATCCTTCGAATAAACCACATTTCTGCTGCCTCAAATGATTTTTGTGATGTCTTATTTATCTTCCATAGAGTAGAACTGGTTCAATGTAGTATTTGAGGACATGTTTTCTAGTATCCTTCTAGTATCCATTGATATGGACTTATTGCAGAGGATATTTTTCATTTTATGGAATGCTGCTTTTGCTTGTTCTATTCTGCTTATAATTTTGGTCTTGCGTTTACCATCTGAAGTTATTAATGTTCCTAAATATTTGAAACTATTCACTTGTTTTAAGCTTTTCTCATTTAATACTATTTTACTATTTGGTGGGGTACTATTTCTTGATATTATCATTGTTTCATTCTCTTTTTTATGTTTAAACTAAGACCTTCTTGTTCACTTTCTATCACCATCCTGTTTAACATATCTTGGAGATATTCTTGTCTTTCTGCTATCAATAAAGTATCATCTTACTGTACTAGTACTGACAGTATGTAAAACACAAGGTCGATCAGTTTTACAATAAATGCACAAAATGACACTGATATCAAAGATCTTACAAATATGACACTGATATTAAAGATATCAAAGGAGTGTGTAGCAACGGGTGGCTGTAGTTGTGGACAACTACAAAAAAGGCATATTATCTTTTGACTATAGTCGTTCACAATGCTGTGAAGGTTATAATTTCACCAACAACATACTTTCTGATGTTGACTGGCATCATGTTCTGATGTTTAAGCCTCATATTTCTCACTCAATGTGACGTGTGCTTTGCAGAACGTTGTCCTTATTGCCACACTATAAGCCCCTTGGTTCTGGGCAAGATGCCCAGCTTCTTCCTGTGTCATGTTCAGAAGGTCCTGATCTGTCTCTTGTTCTCTTTCCTAGAACTGAGCCCTCCATGATTAATCTTTCTAAACCATTGTGTCTCTTTTTTTATATGTCGGAAATATGTTTTTGTTATTGATGGCCAATGATCAAATTGGTAGGCCCCTATATTTAAGTTATATGTTTTTGTTATTGATGGCCAATGATCAAAGTGGTAGGCCCCTATATATAAGCTATATGTTTTTGTTATTGATGGCCAATGATCAAATTGGTAGGCCCCTATATATAAGCTATATGTTTTTGTTATTGATGGCCAATGATCAAATTGGTAGGTCCCTATATTTAAGATCAGACTGACACCAACATCTTCTTGGGTCTGAATATCATCTTTAATCCATTGCAAAATGTACCAGTAAGTTTGAATGTAAGTTTGAATGTAAGTTTGAATGTAAGTTTGAATGTAAGTTTGAATGTAAGTTTGAATGTAAGTTTGAATGTAAGTTTGAATGTAAGTTTGAATGTAAGTTTGAATGTAAGTTTGAATGTAAGTTTGAATGTAAGTTTGAATGTAAGTTTGAATGTAAGTTTGAATGTAAGTTTGAATGTATGTTTGAATGTAAGTTTGAATGTAAGTTTGAATGTAAGTTTGAATGTAAGTTTGAATGTAAGTTTGAATGTAAGTTTGAATGGTATGCAACTTTAACAAATGTCAACTTCATTATTGATCCTTTTTATACATTTTTTTTCATTTTCCAGCAGTATTTGTATATAGGAAAGGTTGGTATTTTTTGCTTTTTTCATCATATAGTTTCTTGGGATGCAAGGCTGCAGATAAGAAAGGGTTGGAGGTGTGTATTTAACTCCCCCCCCCCTTAGTAAACCAGAACAAGGCAAACCACTAGAACTTTCCATACACCAAAGGACCGGTCCTCCCTCTAACATTCTTTCTGGATTAGACAGAGATATTTACGCATGAATATATATGGAATACCTTTTTTTTCTTGCTTACAAGTTTTAGGGATTTTTACAGGTTGTTATTTGCTTGTGGTACAGTTGTGTGTCCCACGAGGTTGACAGGTAGGCCTATGGGTGATCATAGATTGAGCAGCTTTATTTAAATCTGGCAAGGTTAGCAAGTGTATAGGTGTTGACTAGAACCTTAACAATAGTTGAAAACAGTGCCCTGCTCAGGATATGCTTTTATTATTATTATTGTTTTTGTCATCACCATTATTATGATCAATCAGTTAAAATTTACATTGTAAAACATTTTAACAGATAAAAACAATGTCAATCTTCACATTTTTACATCATTTTGATTTTTTAATTAACCCCTAGCTGTAGAGGTATTCTTAAGAACACAACAAAAAACCACCACTTTGAGGAGACCCTCTCTTCTTAGCTTCCATGGGAAATAATCTGTCTGGATGCTTATAACAAAGCATCCAGATGAATTGTTTCCCTGGGAAACTAAGAAAAAGAAGATCTCAGCAAAATGACGGCAACCCCCTCACCGTATCCATAAGAATACCTTCATAACTAAGGGATTAAACATTCAAAATGACTGAGTATCCACTAATTTAAAATAATATTATATAGTATTCATCCAACCTGTGGTCCATTTATGGTAGTGCAATCAAATGGGTCACCAATTTTTCTTGACTTGGCCAGTTCTCTGCTCCTGGCAACAAACTCATCATAAATGTTCTCATGCACAAATGTTCTTGTGCCTGCTACGCAGCACTGTCCCATGTTAGTCATGCATGCTTCTTGTGCCTGTGGTACAACTACATCCACTAGAATAATACAAAGAATTAATTTTATTTGAAGAAGTAGAAGTTTTGTTCTACAAAATTGCGGATTTGCAATCAATCAATCAAGTGCCATGCAGAGTGGCATAGGCAATCATGCTTCTACACAACTCTATGTCTCTGGCGCTGTTAATAAGATCAGTTGTTGACTTCTTTCTGTGCCACAGTGATAACCCATCTAGAAATTTCTCATTTTTTCTTCCTCTGTCTCTTCTTACCTTGATTTCTACTTCATAAATATCAATCAGAAACATAGAATGTAATGAGAATTTTTATTCCTGAACATTGACAAGAAAGTAGGCTAGTAGACCTACATAAGTTTGCATTTGATACAGAACATTACATATGGCCTTTCACTGGCTTTTAAAAAAAAAAATATAAAGGATTATAACCTTGTTTTTGTGGGTTTTTATTTTATTTTTATTTTGTGAGTGTTTTATTAGTTATTTTATTTTTATTTAATAATGATTAAAAAAAAATACAGTTTTTAAAAATCTATTAACCTTGTTTTTGTGGGTATTTAAAATTTAATTTGAGGAAGAAATGCATGTGGTTTTTTTTTGTAATTATTGATGAAACTTTTTAATTAGGCTATTCATTGTTTTCACTTTTCAACTATTAGATTAAGTTTTGCTGCAACCCCACATTTTAACCAATAGGTATGTCTCATATTACAATGCACTATTTCATAACTTTTGCTAGTTGTGACCCTACCATTGTTTGGACCTAACCTAATCACAAAATATATCCTACCTGTATAAATGAAATAGACCTACAAGATCTGTAAAATCTGTTGAGATGTGCATATACACAGCAACTCACAAAAACAATCACAATGTTCATCCTCTGATGTTTGTTAGAGAATGTGCTCCTACTGTTCTTCTGTAGTATAGTAGTGTTGGTTAACTCCTTAACTCCAGCGTTCTGCCAGTAAGTCACTAATACTTCCATTTTTATATTTACTTTGAAATACTTTACAGAAGGGTAGGAAAACCATTACAGAGATAAATAGTTCAGTGAAACACCTCCTATTTCTCTTCCCTGATCAGATGTACAGGGCAATATTTTCCCAACTGTAATTGATACATTATATCATCTGAAAAACTGGGCTGTTATCATCTAAAAAACTGGGCTGTTATCATCTGAAAAACTGGGCTGTTATCATCTGAAAAACTGGGCTGTTATCATCTGAAAAACTGGGCTGTTATCATCTTAAAACTGGGCTGTTAACATCTTAAAACTGGGCTGTTAACATCTGAAAAACGGGGCTGTTATCACCCAAAATACATGATTTTCACCTGCTGATGACTATAGCATTTTCTTCCTGAACATAGAAGAAGACTGGCTGTAGAAAACTATCAAAAACACAAGCTAACATATTTTGGAAAAGTAAAATGACACAATGGCTTAGAAAGACGAATCTTGGAGGGAAAATTTTCATAAAAGAGAACAAGAGGCAGACCAAGACTATGAAGAACACAAAATATTGGAGACATTCTCATCAACTCGCACAGAACTGAGAGGCTTACAGAGTGGCATTGAGGACAATGGTCTATGTAAAGGACACACCACATAGACAGACAGGTGTGACTAACACATCACATTGACAGACAGGTTGTGTGATTTTTTAGGTGTAAAAGTACGATACAGTACACTAACTCTACTTACAATCAACATCATCAAATATGACTGCAGGACTCTTCCCACCAAGTTCCAGGGTTGTTCTCTTGATGTTTGCTGAACCTGATGCCTGCAGGATGATCTGACCAACCTGAAACAAACACAGCACTTCTCTATACTTATTTGAAATAGATTGCCATTAAAGTAAACTTCCTTGTAACTATTTATGTTTCTTCAATGTTGAATATGGTGCACAGTGTTGAATGGGAGCTGTGTAGTGCAGTGGTTAGTGCACTGGATTCGCATATGAGTGGTCCTGGGTTCATTCCCCAGTAAAGGCAGAAATTTTTTTCAGATCGCAACGGCTCCCAGGTCGACCCAGCCTTAAATGTGTACCGGATTAATCCGGGAAGTAAAGACTGTGAGGGAGAGGAGATGGCTACCACCCTCATTTGCAGAGCCTCTGAAATGTGAGATCGCTAACATCTCACACTCCTACAGCACTAATAAATGTTATGGGTTACTTTACTTTTTTTTTAATGGTGCATAGGGCAGAAATCAGAGCTCTCCAGTTCAAGCAAAATGCGATGTCACTGTGTAATTCCTGCATGTTGATTCTATCAAACTAAATGAATATGTAGATTATACTAAATGTTGAGTATATTCACATGAGAGAATGGAATAGCTGTCCACATATTATTTCATAAATACATATTTTTACAGTTTATATCTGTACTTTAATCTTGTATATCTGTAAAAAAATGTATTTTAAAAATTGGTCACATTTAACACCAAAAGACCTATTTTTAAAATGTGTTGTTTGCCCATCAATAGATATACATGCTTACCTGTCAACTGCCCGTAAATCACCGTAATTTTTACGGTTTTTAACAAGCTGTACGGCTTTACGGGAGTACACCGACATTTACAGGTTTTTACGTGAATTTCTGCAGTTCTGTACGTTTTGGGGTTTTTTACTAAATTTAGTGGTAACACTGATATTTTTGTATATATTTAAGTGGCAACAGTGATTTGTGTGGGTTTCATTCACAATAGTGTCGTTTGGGGTTTTATATGATCTGGTCTCGGGGGAAGTGTTGTTGGAAACAATGCTTTTAACACACTACCAGTACTTTAATTATTCTCTGTGCTGGGGACGTTGTCTTTATACCGAACCTGGGGAATTTTTGTCCACATGCATTGACAGTGTTACTCAGTGTATCTAAAGTACACAAATACTAGTAACACATGTATTTTGTTTCTAGGCCTACTATATTATACTATATACATCGTTTAATTTATATTGTAAGTATTTGATTGCCTCCTAGACCTAGGTAGTGTAGGTAGGCCTATAGTTAAATAATAGAATATGTTATTTGTTTATGTAGGCCTAAATCTTATCTTTAGACTTATCTTAAACCAATATTTTATTGTCACATTATGTTTCTTTTTATGAATTACAAACGGCAAATGAGAAAATGATGCCACTGAACGAAAATGAAGCCGTCGCTGCTATAGATACACGATCTCCTTGAGTCATAGATGCACGATCCCTTCCGATCACAGATGCACAATCTCCACGAGTCATAGTTGTTCGGTCTCCGCCGATAATAGATGCACAGTCTCCACTATTCACAGATGCACAATCTCCGCTATTCATAGATGCACATTCTTCGCCAGTCATAAATACTCGATCTCCGCCAGTCATAGATGCACGATCTCCGCCGGTCATAGATGCACGATCTCCGCCAGTCATAGATGCACGATCTCCACTGGTCATAGTTGCATGATCTCTGCTGGTCTAAGATGCTAATCAATAGAAGGTGGTACTGCTAGTAGAACATAATTGAAAATAATACTCACGTGGAAGACAGGTAATGAAGTCCTACTGAATGACGACTAACACACTACACACTATCACTAATGGATGTAAATATGGTACATACAACAAAACAAAACACAGAATATAATCATACAAATGACAATACACAGGACAAAGTCGACATTTCGGACCAATAGGCCTTTTTCAAGATACGGACATAACATACAAACATTAAAAAAACCACAAGTAGAAATCAATGCGTATCAGAGTGAAATATGGTAGTTAGATAGATACCGGAAGCATATGAACAGGAAGTACACAATGACGATAATACAGGTGGAACGAGAGGAACAAAATGATGACATAACCAATACGACCGAGAACTAAGCGAAAGAGTGGTCAGAATTGAGTCCAAATGGCTTGATGGTACCCAACACAAAATGAGACGATTTTCTAGGGCGTACCTAGATCTATCATTGGGGGTGCAGGATCTGATGGCAGTGACCTGAATGTCAAGGACACCACAGTGGCCATAGCCGTTGAAGTGATTAGCCACAGGAGTGGGTGTTCTGTGTTTGATAGCATGCAGGTGGTTACAGAAGTGGTCGCTCAGTCTAAGGCCAGTCTCACCGATATATTGCTTACCACAGCGTTTACATATTATCACGTAAATAACATTACGGGATTCACATGTAAAGGCCTCATTGATGGAGAAACTGGCCTTGGGGAATGAGATGGAGCGCATCTGAACCACATAAGGACATGTGTAACAACGACCACATTCGTGAGCAACGAACGGTACCGAAATGGTCAGCTGCAGAGAACCTGAGGTGGCTGTGGACCAAGATGTCCTTCAGATTTTTGTCGCACCTATAGGCCACCAGAGGTAATTTGTGGAAAGCGTCACAGGTATCAGAATCAGACTGGAGAAGGGAATAATGTTTAAGTAGAATGCGATGGACAGTCGAGTTATGGGGATGGAAGGTAAGAACCAGTTTAATCCTATCAGAGGAGGAGGAAGAACCCTGGGAATTATTCAAGGTATCAAGATAGCTGGCGTACACGGAGCCAAGCCAATGAAAGAATGCTGTCAGGGAAGGAGCGTCTACGAAAGAACTCAATCATCTCAGAGGATTTGTCGAGAAAATCATCGTCATCGCTACATAAGCGACGAAGGCGAAGAAGCTATGAGTAAGGTAGAGAGTTACGACAGGCGGGAGGATGAGAAGAAGTGTAGAGCAGAAAGCCATGTGCATCAGTGGGTTTGTAGTAGACTGATGTGTTGAGGTATAAAGGATGAATAGTGACAATGATGGACAGAGGTGGTGGAAATGGTAAATGTGAATTTAATAGCAGGGTTGAAATTGTTGATGAAGTTGATGAAGCGAGAAAGTTCTGCTTCTGTCATGTCAGTAATACCTATCCCATTATCAATGTATCTGTGGAAAAGAGATGGGAATGGGCCATCGTAAGTAGACCAAACTAGGTGTTCTAGATGTCCCATGAAGAGACATGCATAGCTAAGTCCCATCTTAGTGCCCATGGCCACACCACTGATCTGATCGAAAAAATGTCCATCGAATTCAAAAGAGTTGAGTGTGAGCACCAGTTCAGCAAGGCGGATAAGGGTGGGAGTAGATACAGAAGGATGCAGACTCTTGTCCAGAAAGAACTGCAACGCCCTAAGACCATCGGCATGTGGTATAGACGTGTACAGAGAGCAAACATCAAGTAAGAGCAGATGATAGGTGCAATTAGAAGACAAATGCACAGAAGAAAAAAATGGTGAGAGCATGCTTGGTGTCTTAAAATGGTATGATAATTCTATGGTACGGTCATAGATGCACGATCTCCGCCGATCATAGATGCACGATCTCTGCCTGTCATAGTTGTACGATCTCTGCTGATCATAAATGCATGATGTACGCTATTCATGGATAGTTGAAATTATTGTCGAACGCTTTATAGAGCACTCCAACAAGTTGTTATAGTTTCAAATGGATCTAAGCATCCATTCTCTGTATTAATTATTTGTTTTCATATTTCTTTCTTTTTTTAATTTTTATCTCAATAAAGATACATAGGCCTAGTCTTAATTTTCTCTATAATTTTCTCACACTATGACTGTCTATGTTAAGCAAAGGCAAACTACTCGTAAAAAAACCAGAAATACCTTTTTTGTGCAGATGGCCCCCCCCCCCCTCACCATTGTGAATGGTTTTACGGTTTTTCAATCTCAATTACGGTTTTTCATAACTTTTTTTATGGTTTTCAGTCTCAATAGGTTGACAGGTATGTACATGTGAGATAAAATTGTTCACAATAGTAATAATTACTGAAATTGAACACGAAATGTGTGTCATTGTGACATATTCTTTCCTGAACACAAAATTACCATTTTTTTAAAATTGTTTTTTTTTCATTAAAAAATTTTTTTTAGCCCAAATCCACACAGAAAATTCATGCTAGTTGACACCTATTGAATTGGAGGACCAAAAAATTCATGCTAGTTGACACCTATTGAATTGGAGGACCAAAAAATTCATGCTAGTTGACACCTATTGAATTAAGGACCAAAACATTCATGCTAGTTGACACCTATTGAATTAAGGACCAAAACATTCATGCTAGTTGACACCTATTGAATTGGAGGACCAAAAAATTCATGCTAGTTGACACCTATTGAATTGGAGGACCAAAAAATTCATGCTAGTTTACACCTATTGAATTAAGGACCAAAACATTCATGCTAGTTGACACCTATTGAATTGGAGGACCAAAATTCATATACAGAAGAGTATAGGAGGATCAAGAACTATGTACAGAAGAGATTCCATGTAACACATATCAGAGATAAAGCTAACTTGAAAACAGATGCTACCATAGGTTATCTAATTATCAAACTGTCAGAAGATATCCAACAAGATGAAAAGTGCCACAGTAACAAAACCATGTGTCCTGCCCAGCATGTCTGTGCCTTCATCAAAATTGTATGTATGCTTACAGACTTAGATTTCAACAGTACTTAACTGTCTGATATTTCATCCCACCAATGGATGTTCAGTATCTTACGAAGGCAGCTTAGGTAGCAGTGGTTGAGTCTTGCAGCATGTATGGCATATACTGTCCATGTTTCACATGCATAATGATATTATTGCTACTTGGTAAATTATGATAAGCCTACGTCAGAGCATATATGCCAATAGTCAATGCACAGTAAGAACGAGCACAGCTACATCGGATAATTTCCAAATTCACTTGGGAGTGAGACAGGGATGTATACTATCCCTGCCATTGTTCATAACATACATAGATCACATTTGCAAAGTAGCAAAGACAACGGAAGAAAACAATTTGAAGGATAACTTAAACTAATTGCTATTTGCAGACGACCACGTACTAGTAGCATCATCAAAAGAGCAACTACAAAGACAAATAGACAGATTACATCAAACATACCAAACCTTTAACATGAAGATAAATATAGAGAAGACCGAAGTAATGAAGATAGGAAAAACTGAAAGAAACACCAACATATATATTGGAAGCAACAGACTTAAACAAGTGACAGAATTCACATATCTAGGAAGCAATATAACAACAGACGGCAAGAGCAGCAAAGAAATATACAACAGATGTAATAAAGCATACCTAGGACAAATGACACCAATCTTCAGAAACAAAAATTTAGATTTAAACACCAAAATTTCAAAACAATTATTATACAAACGCTGTGTTACCAAATGCCAAACAGGGACAACAACAGCACAAGATAAACGTAAACTTTTGATAGCTGATATGGCATGCTTGCGCAGAATCCTAGGAATATTACCTTGTATTGATTTTCATATAGGAATATCACTAAGAGATAGAGTGAGAAATGAAAACATTAGACAAAGAACCGGTACCACTCCAATCTTGGAATATATTAAGAAACAACAGATAAAATGGTTTGCACACATCAGCAGATTACCATCAGACGGCATACCACAACAAGCTATGCTACACAGATACAATGAAGGCAGACCTAGAGGCTGACCACATAAATGATGGACCACAAAAATAAAACGGGCAACAAACTCCACAATATACTTAGCACACAAAAGGGTCATCTCCATTCTACCCCTGACAGTGAACGGCAATAAAAGGTTTAATGAATAGATAGATGATACAACTACTAACTAACTAGAACGGTGCATCGATTGATCGTTATGACACCGTCAGGGGTGCATCGATTGATCATTATGACAGCGTCAGGGGTGCATTGATTGATCGTTATGACAGCATCAGGGGTGCATCGATTGATTGTTATGACAGCATCAGCTGTGCATCGATTGATCATTATGACAGCATCAGGGGTGCATCAATTGATCGTTATGATAGCGTCAGGGGTGCATCAATTGATCGTTATGACAGCGTAAGTGGTGCATTAATTGATCGTTATGACAGCGTCAGGGGTGCATTAATTGATCGTTATGACAACGTAAGTGGTGCATTAATTGATCGTTATGATAGCGTCAGGTGTAGAAGAGTTTTCTGGAGATATCCTTCATGTGTGCTGAGTATATTTTGGAATTTGTTGCCTCTTTTAATACGGTGGTCCATCGTTTTCATGGTCAGCCTTTAGATCTACCTTCACTGTATCTGTGTAGAATATCTTCCTGTGGTACGCTTTCTAATGGTAGTCTGTTGATGTGTGCAAACCATTTGATCTGTTGTCTTAATACATTCTAAGATTGGCTTGGTGCCTGTTCTTTGCCTAATATTCCTCATTCTGTCTCTCACACAACAGTGATCAACAAAACCATGACTACTTTGTTAATATCTCACCTCAGTAGATCCTGTGAAAGCCACTTTGTTAACATCAGGATGAGATGTAATAGCTGCCCCGGCTGTTGGGCCATATCCAGGAAGAATGTTGACAACACCTGGAGGGAAGCCAGCCTATGAAATAGTACATCAAACGTCCTGAATAAATGTTTTTGTAATTTAATCATTTGTCTCATATTTCATTTGTAGAATTTAATTTTGTTTACAATGTCTTCATGTAGGGTGTGGTAGTCTACTGCACAATCAATATTAATTCAATTCCTACACTATACAATCAATATATTCTACTATATCCACTATACCACAATCAACACCAAAGTTACTCTTAACATACACTGAATGAGGTAGTCCAACCCACAATCAACAATCATTCAACTCTTACAACATACAATAGATGAGATCAGCTACTCCCACTATCAACAATCATTCAACTCTTACAACATACAATAGATGAGATCAGCTACTACCACAATCAACAATCATTCAACTTTTACATCATACACTAGACAAGTTCAGCTACTACCACAATCAAATGAGTTTAGAAATTTAAGTGGAACATAAACATTTAACATTAGCTTAAAAACAATGTCATACACAGAATGTCTCTGAATTATAATATTTATAATTTAAAATATTGACTTTAAACTCTAAATGTACATTTTCTTAACTGGTAATAACAGCCACAATAAGATAGGATTCATCCAACTAATATGAAAATGTGTAAAACAGCAACTTAATTTTTACACAAATATGCATAGTAAAAAAGCAACTTTCATTTGGTCACATTATTTTTATCAACTTCAGTAGCTAAATCTTAGCATACAGCAACCATATTAGAATGGTGCTGAAGTTGATCAAGCATTTATTGAATATCTATTTTTGATCTTTCTGTCATATGATCTCATAAAAAAGTAATATTTTATCAGATTTATACTAAGGATTAATATATTAACATTACCTCTTTTATGAGAGAGGCAAGATATAGTGCAGTCAGTGGTGTCTGTTCTGCTGGTTTGAGAACTACAACATTTCCTGCAGCAATAGCTGGAGCAATCTTCCATGTAGCCATGACAAGTGGGTAGTTCCACTAATACATTTTGTTGTTGGAAATTAAAACACAGAAGACAATTACAATACAGAACTCGATATATTCAGTTATTCTTCAACAATCAAAATGATTCTTCTTCTTCTGTGTTCATTCTCATACTCCTGCAGATTAGCAGGATGCAGTCTAGAGAACAAAATGTGTTGCATAATGGTTTACAGCTTCAGTGATATCTGCACCTTTCAGCCTGACAAAAAAACCTATTTCAGCATGGCTCCTGAGTTACTTTAACACTCTGCTGACCAATTTCGACGATAGTCGAATTTGCTATGATGCATCAGAAAAATGGGAATACCCATTGCAATAATGTGCTAAAAAATAGTGTTTCCGGGAAATTAATTCTGTCAAAATGGCGGCATGTCGCGAATAACGATATAGACCTAGTAAGTGAGTTTTTATCAAGAAATATCGGAGTTTTCGAAGGAAATATTGTATGATATATATAAATTAATGTAAATCTATGCCTAGCATTATGATAAGTAGCATTTTGCACTTGAAATAACTGGAGCTTTCAAATTTATTCAGAAAGTGCAAACAGTTGTTACAACGCATAGAAAGTTTCAAGGCTTTCTTGTGCTAGATCGATTTTATACGAATTTTTAAAGACGGCGATGTCAATGAATAAAATTTTGCATGCACCCTCAGTAATGGCGGACAAGTATGCTCTGGATCGCTGGTCAGCACAGTGTTAACCCTATATGGGATAGGAAAGTCAACTTCACTCCTTCTTAGTCATCTCTTATGATAGAAGTATTGAAAAACTTCAAATTACTGAAACAAAAATATTATTTCAGACAAAATGTCAAGCTATTCTCAAATATGAAGGTGTATAATTAGAACACCCTTGTAAGGCCATGTGCATTCTCAGTGGCAACCTTGTAAGATCATGTGTTTTCTTAGTGGCAATCTTGTAAGATCATGTGCTTTCTTAGTGGCAACCTTGTAAAATCATGTGTTTTCTTAGTGGCAACCTTGTAAGATCATGTGTTTTCTTAGTGGTAACCTTGTAAGATCATGTGTTTCTTAGTGGTAACCTTGTAAGATCATGTGTTTCTTAGTGGCAACCTTGTAAGATCATGTGTTTTCTTAGTGGCAACCTTGTAAGATCATGTGTTTTCTTAGTGGTAACCTTCTAAGATCATTTGTTTTCTTAGTGGCAGCCTTGTAAGATCATGTGTTTTCTTAGTGGCAACCTATGGATGTGAGACTTCGACTTTAAAGTTGTCAAACACAGAATATGTCACTTGTTATATGATATATATAATTAGAAATTAATTGTCTATTGTCTGTCCCCAAATGAATGATGGTTGATCATATTCACACTTGCCGTTAAGCGTAAGGATGGGAGCTTATCTGTCACTCCAAGGCCAGATGTGGTGCTATGTTGCCTTTAGTCCATGTTCGTTCAAGGCTATCTTGATGTTTTCTATCCACCATTTTCTTGGTCTACCTTTTGCGTTACTCCCGAATATTCTTTTGTTATATGACAAATAAATGGCATAAAACACTAAGTAGTAGATAGATTTACTTCAAATAAACTAATTAAGATCAGTACATGAACAGTCAAAGCATCTAGTTTAGTAAGATTGGATATCAACATATATATGGATTCCACATTCAATTAACTTTCTTTTGATACCTTATATGACCTTTCATAGCTTTGTCTTCAGGAAGTTTACGCCTAAATCATGTTGAAGACCAAAAATTTAGCCTAAAATGAATTATGTCCACATCCTAGGAACAATTCCATCCTCAAAGAGTTAATAATTTTTAGTATTTATATAAAGATGATAGTGCCGATCGAAAGTATAATATGTCTACATTACATCTGCCATGATTGAGATGTGTTATTATATCAATTTTATAAGTTATTGATAAGTTTTGAACATGTGTTGTATGTGGCGCCATCTCCTTATATTTTTAGCGAACTTAACATTTCGTGAAAGTATATCTATTTTATTCACTTTGGTAGCATTAATTATTGAAATCAAATCTGGCAATAACTGGTTGTTCATTTTGGCACTTATTCAAGGTGAAAAAAGGGCATTCAATGGCTCAAAAATAACACTTTAACTTACCTTGTTTTTGTGGATGACAACGCAATTTTAAACTCTAGCCATCAACAAATACAAGAAAGAAAGAAATATATGCATAGCAGTTGCAGCTTGCACATTCACTAAACTAACTAATATCTGGAAATTCAAAGATCTAGGAAGAAACACCAGGATAACGCTGTTCAACTCCTGTATTGTCCCAGTATTAATGTATGGAAGTTGAATACTGGCTATCAACTCAAGCAACAGACCAAAAATTAAACAGCTTTGAAAACAAATTTCTCCCGAAACTGATGAACATAAAATGGAGCAATTTCATCACAAATAGTGATTTACGAAACAAAACACACCAAGAATAGGCCTATGTGCCAAATGTCATAAGAAAACACAGGTGGAAATACCCAGGTCACACATTAAGACTAGATGAAAACAGAATAAACCAACAAGCCCTTATATGGACACCAGAGGGGAAAAGAAAATCGAGGAAGGCCTAAAGCAACCCTAAAAATCACCATACTTAAAGAAGGGGAATTAACAGGCTGCAGCACCATTAAAGAACTAAAACTGCAGGCAGCAGATTGCAACATATGGAGAATCAAAACCTCTTCTCTATGTGCCGATTGTAACGCGAAAGAAACAAACTAACTGATAATTGGTAACATATCTAAGTAGATTTACACAAATATGTAAGACACATCTGACGAAAATGTTAATCGAAGTCTTAGATCTACTTTCTAATCTCAGAGACTGGTCTGATTATTTGGGAATAACAAATATAATTGAACACTATGCCTATATACTATACATTTTTGTATTCATAATTGAATTATCTACAAAACTGATACAGTTTGAGTGAAAGTTATTCATTTGGAAGTTTGGTACGTTCGCAATTCATTTCTGAAATTGTTTTTAATTTTTGATTTATAAATTATATTTTATTATTAAAATTAATTTTTCAATAATAAATAAAACTGTATTCAAAATAAACTTGAGGATAATTATATTCTCTGTTCATTTATGTTTTAAAATATATATATATATATATATATCACATTATAATTTAAGTATTAGAACAACTATTTCTTGTTTCCTTGACAGATGTGCACACACAAAAATATTAAAAAATTAATTCCAGATTTATGGTTCAGGATTTATGTAGATGTGTTTTATTTTAAAATAAAGGGATTATAATTCAGTTTTCTTTGGATACAAGCTTTGGGTATGTACAAATTTCTATAGTTTTTTCTCCGTATTGTGTTTTTTCTTAATTAAATTTTTCATAACTAACACAATATTGTATGTAAGCAAATAAACTAAACTGTCTTGTTGTCTATCCATTTCTGAATATTTTGATGTCAGAATTGTTCATGTGGACAGAATAGTGAGGGAGAAATTGTAAAATTCAAATACTACCATAAATGACTAAAAATGTTCAAAAATTGACTCTGGCATAGCAATAAAACTTTACGGCAAGTTACGGAGATATAAGGATTCCTCCACAGCCAAGGGTTTAAATATTAGTTTTACAAATAGAAGGATTACACACAGATTCAATCTTTTGACTGCCAGGCCTTTGTCAATATGCCAAATAAGAAACTGGAATTAGAATAGGAAAAAAAACTACATTGAAGAAAGTATGTAGGCATCTATGTACTGTTCAAAAAAGGAAATGAAACATTATTTGAAACCGGTACCAAAATTTTATTTTACAATATTAGTATTTCAACCTTGGCATGAAGAAACCTTCAGACTTTAACTAATCCAAACCCATCTCCAGTCCTTCCCAATGGTCCATTGATGATGATGGTTCGCCCACCTGATGATTTCAGTCCATAAGAAGAGGACCTCTGTATGGTCTTCTAGACCAAATACCAGCATCATGCAGTCGGTTCCTGATCATTTTATCTGAAATTTGATGAGCTACTGGCATTGACTGGACTGTGAAGAGCACAGATGCAAATTGATTCCTGACGTGATGCAGCAGTATGAAGCAGTCTTCAGCAGGAGTCGTGACACTGGGTCTTGCACTACACGACCGGTCTGCCATTGAACCGGATAGACACAGTCAATAGGTGAATGATGTCAAATCAGTGAATATCTTTTATAAAAGCAACTTCATAAAAAGTTACATTAATTTTTTTGAACAGTAGGGCCCATATGTTACCATAAGAGAAATAGCTAGAAGTAAAGTAGATAATAAATATAAGCAAACATGTTTAGATAAGTAAATAGTTCATGTAACATGTAGAAACTGGTATGAGAAACAGGATTCACAAGTCAAAGTCATAAATTAAAATCACTTTCCTGATCAATGAAGTCTTACAAAAGTGTTATGGCTACTGGATATATTCTCTATCTAATCATGTACTTGACCTTTATAGAACGTTATTGACCTCACTACGACTCTCAGTTCTGTGCGAGCTGCCCATTCATTTCCACTGTCTTGTTCAGAAGATCTTCAATATCCTGTGTCCATCATAGTCTTGGTCTATGTCTTGTTTCTCTTTGCTGGAACTTTCCCTCCATGATTAATCTTTCTAAACCACTGTGTCTAGGTATAGTTGGGAGCATATCCTATTCATGGCATAGCCATGAACCCAGCATTTATTTGGCTGTAGTGATTTTCTAGGCTATATACCCTAAATACTTTCAGTAGTTTGCTATTGTTTTCTGAGCACTCCAGATTCACAATTGTCTGTGGCAGGATTCAAAAGCGATACCTTGGTCGCCACAGATACAATCTGTACCAAGTCATCACAGACACAATATGTACCAAGTCGTCACAGACACAATCTGTACCAAGTCGTCAAGGACCTGGATCTGGATATCGTATCATACTTACGAGAATTATTTTGTCTAAATTCTCGTAAAATATTATCATAGTTTATTTTAAACTTCTATTTACCGGTGTGATCTGACCGCAGACTCCAACAGGCTCGTGACGTGTGTAACTGAAGAAGTTGCCATCTGGTAAAACAAAGCAGATGACATTCACAGCAAATGTTTCTGATATGTCAGTCATATTTTACATCTCAAATACATAATAATATAGCTGGGTATGCAAATATTCTTCTTCACTAATTTCAAACTTCAGCAGATTAGAAGGTAGTAGACCAGAAAAAGGAATGCCTTGTTTCATGGTTTACAGCCTGGCTTTGATATATGTCTTTCAGCCTGAGAAATCTGATTTCAGTAGCTTTTCCACCATAGTCTATGGCTTGCTTCCTATAACATTACTACATGTTCCTGCATACTTCCTATAACATTACTACATGTTCCTGCATACTTCCTATAACATTATTACATGTTCCTGCATACTTCCTATAACATTATTATATGTTCCTGCATACTTCCTATAACATTACTACATGTTCCTGCATACTTCCTATAACGTTACTACATGTTCCTGCATACTTCCTATAACATTACTACATGTTCCTGCATACTTCCTATAACATTATTACATGTTCCTGCATACTTCCTATAACATTATTACATGTTCCTGCATACTTCCTATAACATTACTACATGTTCCTGCATACTTCCTATAACATTATTACATGTTCCAGCATACTTCCTATAACATTATTACATGTTCCTGCATACTTCCTATAACATTATTACATGTTCCTGCATACTTCCTATAACATTATTACATGTTCCTGCATACTTCCTATAACATTATTACATGTTCCTGCATACTTCCTATAACATTATTACATGTTCCTGCATACTTCCTATAACATTATTACATGTTCCTGCATACTTCCTATAACATTATTACATGTTCCTGCATACTTCCTATAACATTGCTTCATGTTCCTGCATACTTCCTATAACATTATTACATGTTCCTGCATACTTCCTACATGGGAGTCGCGTTAGCGCAGTGGTTAGCGCACTGGCTTCGCATATGAGTGGTCCTGAGTTCATTCCCCAGCTGAGGCGGAAATGTTTTCAGATCGCAACGGCTCCCAGGTCGACCCAGCCTTAAATGGGTACCGGATTAATCCAGGAAGTAAAGACTGCGAGGGAGAGGAGATGGCTACCGCCCTCATTTGCAGAGCCTGTGAAATGTGAGATCGCTAACATCTCACACCCCTACGGTATTAATAAATGCTATGGGTTACTTTACTTTTTTTTTTTTTATACTTCCTATAATATTGCTTCATGTTCCTGCATAAATGAGAGGACCACCATTAGTAACTACTACCCACCAGTGTCTTACTGAGACTTGAAAGGGGAGCAATGTTTACCTTCCATGCATGTTGTAAGAGACAATTAAGAAGGTTATTAAGTGTAGTTGGCGGCCTCATCCAATATAAGGTCAAAGTGATCCAGAAGTCATGCTGAAGTCTGATGTTTCAGGCAGAATGATGTAGATATAACACAGTTGGCAATATTAAGCTGTAAACCCTGACACAATGAATTACGCTCTTTGGACTACATCCTGCTAACCTACAGGAGATGAGAACAAACACAGATTAAGTAACTACTAGACTTGAATGTTTTATTCCCTATAGTTGCAGTGTCTTATTATGCGATGTTGAACTCTTCATTCCTTGAGTTGCAACAGCTTCTTTCTCCACTTTCCCAACCATTGAGGTATGTGAGAAATGGGGTGTTCAACCTGTATTGTTCTGTGACTAATGCATGTTAGATATCTTATGGTCAGCATCATGCCTGCCACTTTTATTTGGCTAGATTTGTTTTGCTACTAATCAGGGGCATCTCTAGGTTTGTTAACACCTATCCAATGGTGTCACTAGCTAATGCAAATAGCAGATTTTTCTGCTGTTTAATCAATTAGCTGAGCTAACTTGTGTGTTTAATAAGCTGTTTAGCATCAACTTGGTTGTTTTTTCTAAATCATTTTTAGCACATGAAGTTGACTCTTCTGATGGTGTCAATCAGTCGATCTGCAACTACTTGTAATGCAACTACTTGTAATGCAACTGATACTAATAACTTCAAACTGGTTTAACCTGAGATAAATTTGTGGTCAAAACAAAATCCAATCCAACTAGGAAACCAATCCTGAACTTGATGATTAGGAAGCTAGTTCATTAATTACTCTGCTGCCACATGTAGTAGTTTTTAAGCCTTTTGTCCTTAATTCCGATCATTAATTTGTTTAAATTTTGGTTGGTGAGGTCCTCAATTTATTGCTGCCCATGATGTATTCAGTAATATTTTTTTCATTCCCTTTTCATTACCCATTCCCATTTTTTTTTAAAACCGTTTCCACACAACTTGTGTAGGCCTACATATATGTCATTGTCACCTTGGACGTCATGCTGTTCAATGTCTGCATTTTAATGCCTCTGTGATAGTAACATTGTTTTTACTGTTTTTATTGTTAGTTCACTGTTTGTTTTGTGTTTTCTTGAGAAAGGCCATAAGGTTGTTAAAGTTGAATATTTTTTGTATAGTATTATTTGTATGTTTTCATACATATACCACAGTCGGATAGTCTGTTGGCCACCGTAAAAAAAACAACTTGTGTTCTACATAAGTACTATTCTTATAGTAGCCATCAATAATCAATTTCTTCACCCTCATACACAAGGTGTAGCTGTATGTGCCCACATACATGTGTGGGATTTTACTTTCTTCCATATGATAAACCACATTTGGTCATGAAAAATTATGTCATGTATTTGTATATTATTGTTATTTACGCTGTTCCTAATGTTATTGTTATTTATGCTGTTCCTAATGTTATTGTTATTTACGCTGTTCCTAATGTTATTGTTATTTACGCTGTTCCTAATGTTATTGTTATTTACGCTGTTCCTAATGTTATTGCTGTTGCCTGTGGTTGCTAATGTTATTCTTCTTATTTTGGAAAATGTGCAGAGCAGATGAACTTCTAGTACTGTTATATGCTAGTGAAACATGGACAGTGTATAGACGTCATGTGAGGAAACTCAATCACTTTCGCACAACTTGTCTCAGAAAAGTTATGAACATCAGATGACAAGACAAGATTCCAGATACCACTGTACTTGACAGATCTGGTATCCCCAGCATTGACACTATCCTGATGCATACACAGATTAGTTGGGCAGATCATTTGGTATGTATGCCAGATCATCGCCTGCCACAGACATCTCTATGGTGAGCTGGAGAAGGGTACACAATCTCAAGGTGGCCAAAAGAAGCGCTACTAGGACTCATTAGAAACCTCACTGAAGGCCTTTGAAATAGATCAAGATACATGGAAAGAACTTGCGCAAAATAAAGCTACATGATGTACTACACTCAAATAGAGCACATCATCTTGTGAAAAGAGGAGAAATCCAGCAGCTCAACATGGGAGAGTAGCTAGAAAGTCACAGATAGACCAAAATCCATCTACAGTGGTCATTCCATGCCTGAACTGTCCAAGGACATTTACAGCTCGAATAGGGCTCATTAGCCATCTACGAACTATTATACATGGACATAATTCTAACTGAATTCTCCAAGGACATTTACAGCTCGAATAGGGCTCATTAGCCATCTACGAACTATTATACATGGACATAATTCTAACTGAATTCTCCAAGGACATTTACAGCTCGAATAGGGCTCATTAGCCATCTACGAACTATTATACATGGACATAATTCTAACTGAATTCTCCAAGGACATTTACAGCTCGAATAGGGCTCATTAGCCATCTACGAACAATTATACATGGACATAATTCTAACTGAATTCTCCAAGGACATTTACAGCTCGAATAGGGCTCATTAGCCATCTACGAACTATTATACATGGACATAATTCTAACTGAATTCTCCAAGGACATTTACAGCTCGAATAGGGCTCATTAGCCATCTACGAACAATTATACATGGACATAATTCTAACTGAATTCTCCAAGGACATTTACAGCTCGAATAGGGCTCATTAGCCATCTACGAACTATTATACATGGACATAATTCTAACTGAATTCTCCAAGGACATTTACAGCTCGAATAGGGCTCATTAGCCATCTACGAACTATTAAACATGGACATAATTCTAACTGAATTCTCCAAGGACATTTACAGCTCGAATAGGGCTCATTAGCCATCTACGAACTATTATACATGGACATAATTCTAACTGAATTCTCCAAGGACATTTACAGCTCGAATAGGGCTCATTAGCCATCTACGAACTATTATACATGGACATAATTCTAACTGAATTCTCCAAGGACATTTACAGCTCGAATAGGGCTCATTAGCCATCTACGAACTATTATACATGGACATAATTCTAACTGAATTCTCCAATGTAGATGTAAAAATGGTCTTCATCACTTGTGATGGATGAACACACACACTTTCTTGTTGCTAATGTTATTGTTTTTATTGTTGTTATCCTTCCTACTACTCCAGCTTCTTTTGTTGCAGTTACTACTGTCATTGATGTTGCAGTTACTACTGTTGTTGTTGTTGCAGTTACTACTGTCATTGATGTTGCAGTTACTATTGTTGCTGTTGTTGCAGTTAGTGCAATCATTGTTGTTGCAGTTACTACTGTTGTTGTTGTTGCAGTTAGTGCAATCATTGTTGTTGCAGTTACTACTGTCATTGTTGTTGTTGCAGTTAGTGCAATCATTGTTGTTGCAGTTACTACTGTTGTTGTTGTTGCAGTTACTGCAATCATTGTTGTTGCAGTTACTACTGTCATTGTTGTTGTTGCAGTTAGTGCAATCATTGTTGTTGCAGTTACTACTGTTGTTGTTGTTGCAGTTACTGCAATCATTGTTGTTGCAGTTACTACTGTCATTGTTGTTGTTGCAGTTAGTGCAATCATTGTTGTTGCAGTTACTACTGTCATTGTTGTTGCAGTTACTGCTGTTGTTGTTGCTACAGTTACTGCTATCAGTGTTGTTGCAGTTACTACTGTTGTTGTTGTTGCAGTTACTGCAATCATTTTTGTTGCAGTTACTACTGTCATTGTTGTTGTTGCAGTTACTGCAATCATTGTTGTTGCAGTTACTACTGTCATTGTTGTTGCAGTTACTGCAATCATTGTTGTTGCAGTTACTACTGTCATTGTTGTTGTTGCAGTTAGTGCAATCATTGTTGTTGCAGTTACTACTGTCATTGTTGTTGCAGTTAGTGCAATCATTGTTGTTGCAGTTACTACTGTCATTGTTGTTGCAGTTACTACTGTTGTTGTTGCAGTTACTACTGTTGTTGTTGTTGCAGTTACTACTGTTGTTGTTGTTGCAGTTACTACTGTTGTTGTTGTTGCAGTTACTACTGTTGTTGTTGTTGAAGTTACTACTGTCATTGTTGTTGCAGTTACTACTGTTGCTGTTGTGCAGTTACTACTGTTGCTGTTGTTGCAGTTACTGCAATCATTGTTGTTGCAGTTACTACTGTCATTGTTGTTGTTGCAGTTAGTGCAGTCATTGTTGTTGCAGTTACTACTGTTGTTGTTTTTGCAGTTACTGCAATCATTGTTGTTGCAGTTACTACTGTCATTGTTGTTGTTGCAGTTAGTGCAATCATTGTTGTTGCAGTTACTACTGTCATTGTTGTTGCAGTTGCTGCTGTTGTTGTTGCTACAGTTACTGCTATCATTGTTGTTGCAGTTACTACTGTTGTTGTTGCTACAGTTAGTGCAATCATTGTTGTTGCAGTTACTAGTGTCATTGTTGTTGCAGTTACTGCTGTTGTTGTTGCTACAGTTACTGCTATCAGTGTTGTTGCAGTTACTACTGTTGTTGTTGCTACAGTTACTGCAATCATTGTTGTTGCAGTTACTACTGTCATTGCTGTTGTTGCAGTTAGTGCAATCATTGTTGTTGCAGTTACTACTGTCATTGTTGTTGCAGTTACTACTGTCATTGTTGTTGCAGTTACTGCTGTTGTTGTTGCTACAGTTACTGCAATCATTGTTGTTGCAGTTACTACTGTCATTGTTGTTGTTGCAGTTACTACTGTCATTGTTGTTGCAGTTACTGCTGTTGTTGTTGCTACAGTTACTGCAATCATTGTTGTTGCAGTTACTACTGTCATTGTTGTTGTTGCAGTTAGTGCAATCATTGTTGTTGCAGTTACTACTGTTGTTGTTGTTGCAGTTACTGCAATCATTGTTGTTGCAGTTACTACTGTCATTGTTGTTGTTGCAGTTAGTGCAATCATTGTTGTTGCAGTTACTACTGTTGCTGTTGTTGCAGTTACTACTGTTGCTGTTGTTGCAGTTACTACTGTCATTGTTGTTGCAGTTACTACTGTTGCTGTTGTTGCAGTTACTACTGTTGCTGTTGTTGCAGTTACTACTGTCATTGTTGTTGTTGCAGTTAGTGCAATCATTGTTGTTGCAGTTACTACTGTTGCTGTTGTTGCAGTTACTGCAATCATTGTTGTTGCAGTTACTACTGTCATTGTTGTTGCAGTTACTACTGTTGTTGTTGCAGTTACTACTGTTGTTGTTGTTGCAGTTACTACTGTTGTTGTTGTTGCAGTTACTACTGTTGTTGTTGTTGCAGTTACTACTGTTGTTGTTGTTGAAGTTACTACTGTCATTGTTGTTGCAGTTACTACTGTTGCTGTTGTTGCAGTTACTACTGTTGCTGTTGTTGCAGTTACTGCAATCATTGTTGTTGCAGTTACTACTGTCATTGTTGTTGTTGCAGTTAGTGCAGTCATTGTTGTTGCAGTTACTACTGTTGTTGTTTTTGCAGTTACTGCAATCATTGTTGTTGCAGTTACTACTGTCATTGTTGTTGTTGCAGTTAGTGCAATCATTGTTGTTGCAGTTACTACTGTCATTGTTGTTGCAGTTGCTGCTGTTGTTGTTGCTACAGTTACTGCTATCATTGTTGTTGCAGTTACTACTGTTGTTGTTGCTACAGTTACTGCTATCATTGTTGTTGCAGTTACTACTGTTGTTGTTGCTACAGTTACTGCTATCATTGTTGTTGCAGTTACTACTGTTGTTGTTGCTACAGTTAGTGCAATCATTGTTGTTGCAGTTACTACTGTCATTGTTGTTGCAGTTACTGCTGTTGTTGTTGCTACAGTTACTGCTATCAGTGTTGTTGCAGTTACTACTGTTGTTGTTGCTACAGTTACTGCAATCATTGTTGTTGCAGTTACTACTGTCATTGCTGTTGTTGCAGTTAGTGCAATCATTGTTGTTGCAGTTACTACTGTCATTGTTGTTGCAGTTACTACTGTCATTGTTGTTGCAGTTACTGCTGTTGTTGTTGCTACAGTTACTGCAATCATTGTTGTTGCAGTTACTACTGTCATTGTTGTTGTTGCAGTTACTACTGTCATTGTTGTTGCAGTTACTGCTGTTGTTGTTGCTACAGTTACTGCAATCATTGTTGTTGCAGTTACTACTGTCATTGTTGTTGTTGCAGTTAGTGCAATCATTGTTGTTGCAGTTACTACTGTTGTTGTTGTTGCAGTTACTGCAATCATTGTTGTTGCAGTTACTACTGTCATTGTTGTTGTTGCAGTTAGTGCAATCATTGGTGTTGCAGTTACTACTGTCATTGTTGTTGTTGCAGTTAGTGCAATCATTGTTGTTGCAGTTACTACTGTTGTTGTTGTTGCAGTTACTGCAATCATTGTTGTTGCAGTTACTACTGTTGTTGTTGTTGCAGTTACTACTGTCATTGTTGTTGCAGTTACTACTGTTGTTGTTGTTGCAGTTACTGCAATCATTGTTGTTGCAGTTACTACTGTTGTTGTTGTTGCAGTTACTGCAATCATTGTTGTTGCAGTTACTACTGTCATTGTTGTTGCAGTTACTATTGTTGCTGTTGTTGCAGTTACTGCAATCATTGTTGTTGCAGTTACTACTGTTGCTGTTGTTACAGTTAGTACAATCATTGTTGTTGCAGTTACTACTGTTGCTGTTGTTGCAGTTACTGCAATCATTGTTGTTGCAGGTACTACTGTCATTGTTGTTGCAGTTACTACTGTTGTTGTTGTTGCAGTTACTACTGTCATTGTTGTTGCAGTTACTACTGTTGCTGTTGTTGTAGTTACTACTGTCATTGTTGTTGCAGTTACTACTGTTGTTGTTGTTGCAGTTACTACTGTTGTTGTTGTTGCAGTTACTACTGTTGTTGTTGTTGCAGTTACTACTGTCATTGTTGTTGCAGTTACTACTGTTGCTGTTGTTGCAGTTACTGCAATCATTGTTGTTGCAGTTACTACTGTTGTTGTTGTTGCAGTTACTACTGTCATTGTTGTTGCAGTTACTACTGTTGTTGTTGTTGCAGTTACTACTGTTGTTGTTGTTGCAGTTACTACTGTCATTGTTGTTGCAGTTACTACTGTCATTGTTGTTGCAGTTACTACTGTTGTTGTTGTTGCAGTTACTACTGTTGTTGTTGTTGCAGTTACTACTGTTGTTGTTGTTGCAGTTACTACTGTTGTTGTTGTTGCAGTTACTACTGTTGTTGTTGTTGCAGTTACTACTGTTGTTGTTGTTGCAGTTACTACTGTTGTTGTTGTTGCAGTTACTACTGTCATTGTTGTTGCAGTTACTACTGTTGTTGTTGTTGCAGTTACTACTGTCATTGTTGTTGGTGCTGCTGTTGATTTGTAAACAATAAAATGTATGTATATATATATATATATATATATGTATATATATATAGAATACTCTACCAATGGGAATAGTCCTTCCACAAATCTTGTCTGCCCAGCCAGCATAATACCTAAACACTTGCGCTGAGAAGAAAGTATCACCGATGGAGCCATGAAGAGCAAAAGCTTTCCCATTGTCTAATGTCTCCAGACTCTGAAAATACACAATTATTCATGTTATTTGGTAATTACCCCAGCAATAAAGAAACTTCATTACATGGCCAGAAACTTCATTTGCACACTTCAATCTTACTTAATTTTTAACTTAAATCTTGACAGCATTTGACACATTCATTTGTTGACTACCCCTTGTATTATTTATGTAGCCGTTAGATTTAATTGGTGGTACCCATCTCCTTTCTAATCCCTGTTGTTGTTTCTACAAACATATGAAACCTATCACTAATTTATAGCACTTTGTTTTGTTATTAGGACATTGGTTTGTCTGTGTTTTGATTCATCTGTAACCAAACCTTCAAATATGATGAAACTTATGATGAAAATGATGATGATAACAATGGTACTATGAAAATGATAATACTGATGGTGTGGATTATGATGGCAAATTTATGGTGGTAATAATGTGATGAAGATGATGGCTTTTAGCGAGAAATGTATTAGCACTGTCAAATTTGTTGAAATTAAAAAAGAAATGAGAAGATTTTATACAAGGCTAGGACCTGATGTCTATAAAATAGGTATACACCAACAGTGTGATACATACCATTTTTACTGATTCGGCCAGCAACATCCCTTAAAAAGGATATTTCTTCTTCTTCTTCAGTGTTCATTCTCAAACTCCTGCTGAATTCTCTTGTAGCAAGACCATTGTCCTACTAGATTTCCAGCACGATGTAGTCCTGGAAAATGGAAATGCATTGTGTCGCCGTTTTATTTGCGCCAATGGCCTGACACATCTGTCTTCATTGGTGAAAAAAGGATATAACTTGCACCAAGTCTTCAAATTCATTTCCTCTAATCCACACTGGAACACTGACTTCGAAATGACCCTGGAACATTGGCATCTAAACCAGCCTGGAATATTGGCATCTAAACCAGCCTGTAACATTGACATCTAAACCAGCCTGTAACATTGACATCTAAACCAGCCTGTAACATTGACATCTAAACCAGCCTGGAACATTGACATCTAAACCAGCCTGTAACATTGACATCTAAACCAGCCTGTAACATTGACATCTAAACCAGCCTGGAACATTGACATCTAAACCAGCCTGGAACATTGACATCTAAACCAGCCTGGAACATTGACATCTAAACCAGCCTGGAACATTGACATCTAAACCAGCCTGGAACATTGACATCTAAACCAGCCTGTAACATTGACATCTAAACCAGCCTGGAACATTGACATCTAAACCAGCCTGGAATATTGGCATCTAAACCAGCCTGGAACATTTATTCAGTACATAACAAATACACGTAGGCATCGAGATTACTCCTGAATTCTTGGAACCTGTCAGGTTACAACACAGGCTATACAGACACCTAGATTCTTGCACTCTTGTCAGGTTGCAACACAGGCTATACAGACACCTAGATTCTTGCACTCTTGTCAGGTTGCAACACAGGCTATACAGACACCTAGATTCTTGCACTCTTGTCAGGTTGCAACACATAATATACAGGCATCTTGATTTCTCATCAATTCCCCCGGAAATTAATGTACACATTTATCAAGGCAAAATGATTCAGGAAAAGAATTGTTTTCAAAATTTGTGTAGTTTTCACTGTAACCTTTAACCTTTCTACTTACAGCAATGATACTGATGTCCCGCTCAATGAGGTCAGCAACCTTATTAAGCAGCTGGCCTCTAGTGCTGGCATTTAGTTTCCTGTATGGGGAGCCCAGAGCGAAAGCTGCTTTTGCTGCCTTAACTGCAAGATCAACATCAGCCTGGTAGAGTAAAAGGGATTCTTTTATTTAAAAAATTTCATTGTTGAGATGAGTAAAGATTACAGTATGTTGTGGAGAATAGATGATTATGTTGTTGATGGAGTAAAGATTATCTTCTGGGGATAAATGTTTATATCATGGGTGGAGTAAAGATTATCTGGAGGGGATAAATGTTTATATCATGGGTGGAGTAAAGATTATCTCCTGGGGATAAATGTTTATATCATGGGTGGAGTAAAGATTATCTCCTGGGGATAAATGTTTATATCATGGGTGGAGTAAAGATTATCTCCTGGGGATAAATGTTTATATCATGGGTGGAGTAAAGATTATCTGGAGGGGAATAGATGATTATGTCATTGTTGCAGTAAAGATTATCTGGTAGAGAATAGTAAAAGTAAATGAGAAAAGTAAAGATTATCTGGTAGAGAATAGTAAAAGTAAATGAGAAAAGTAAAGATTATCTTCTTAAGTGAAGGTCATTGTATGATTAGGCCTAATTGTTATCTTGTAACATACCAGTGTTATACCATAACATACCTGTGTTATACTGTAACATGTCTGCGTTATACTAAATTTTATACTGTAACATACCTGCATTATACTAAATGTTATACTGTAACATACCTGCATTATACTAAATGTTATACTGTAACATACCCGTGGACCAAATGCTACTCTCTTTCTAACCCTTATCCCAGGACAGACTTTGCAACTGAATGGGAAAAGGAGAGAAAAGTGTGGTTTCTGGGGAAAAGCAGAGAGAAGTGTGGTTTCTGGGGAAAAAAGCTTGATTTTTCACTGTTATGAATATTGTTGTTTAATTTGATATATTCTTGACTTTTATTATATATTTTTTGACATCAAAAATTGGGAAGAGTGGCCATTATCTTTTTACTAGCTTACTCATTTTACAGTGATATGTATGTTTCTGTAGCTTCTGATGTTCTTACAGAGCTTCTGATGTTCTTACAGAGCTTCTGATGTTCTTACAGAGCTTCTGATGTTCTTACAGAGCTTCTGATGTTCTTACAGAGCTTCTGATGTTCTTACAGAGCTTCTGATGTTCTTACAGAGCTTCTGATGTTCTTACAGAGCTTCAGATGCTCCCATGGAACTTCTGATGTTATCACAGAGCTGCTATATTTTCTTGATAGGTGAAATACCTGGGATTGAATCCCCACTCTGATCTTCTTCTTTTTGTTCACAGTTTGACATGTCTACACAACAAGTTCACAGTTTGACATGTCTACACAGCAAATCCGGTATTCTTAATAAATGCTGCTGTATTTGAAAGCTCCTCAGTGCTCCCAGCATCTTTCTGTGGATATCCATCTCTGTGGGCCAGTGTTTTTCCCTTAACTGGTTTAGTATATTGCAGTTTTTGCAGGATATGTTCAGCATTCTGTTCTGCCTGCCCACATGGACACAGAGGCGATGAAACCAGTCTTAGTCTATTTAAGTGGCTGTTTAATCTGTTGCATCCTATTCTGAGGCGGAAGATAATATCTTGTTCAGCTCTGTTGAGATAGTGATAGTTGTCTTTCTGGCGGTCAGATTTCCTGATAGCTTTGATGAGGGTCCTCTTTTCTTGGTAGGTGATTTCGTGGTCTTTTTGTTCCTGTGTTGCTCCATCCTTTGCCAGCCTATGTGCCTCTTTATTTCCTGGTATGCCTCAGTGGGATGGTATCCACTATAGTACTACCCTGCTTTAGATGCTCATTTCTCATATGACTTCCTTCAGGTATGGCAGTTTATCACTGTCAAGTGCTTGTAGGACAGACATTGCATCAGTAAGAAATATCACCTGTTGATTTTTGGTTTGTTGTGTTTTTAATTATTTCTCCCACTCTGGTAATAACAAAGAGAAAATCAAATATTTGTGATGGAACCAGATTTCAAATTACTCAGAAATTAACAACTTTCAAAACACGTAATTAATTAGATCAATCAGATTGTATCAATCAGAAACATTTGAGAGAAAAGAAGATTACAAACTTTCAGACCACTCACCTTGTCTGCTTCTTGGATGTCTGCAATCTTCTCACCTGTTGCTGGGTTGATTGTTGGAAACGTTTTTCCACTGACAGAGTTGACAAATTCATTGTTGATAAATAACTGAATAGAATAAACACACAGTGTATTGTAACACAACCGGACTATATATATATTGTTAGACCGAGGCTATATAAACACAGAGTGTATCGTAACACAACCAGACTATAGATATTGTTAGACCGAGGCTGTTTAGACTAGATGTATGATAGCAGAACCAGGCTGTGGAAATTGTTAGACCAAGGCTGTATTGTTTACTTGAGAACCCCAGATATTGTTACACCGAGGCTGTATTGTTTGCTTGAGAACCCCAGGAATTGTTAGACCCAGGCTGTATATTTTACTTGAGAACCCCAGATATTGTTAGACCGAGGCTGTAGTGTTTGCTTGAGAACCCCAGGAATTGTGTGCTTCTGAGCTTTCTTTCATACCTAGAAGACTTCAATTTTCGGCTTAGAGCAGCCCAGTACTATTAAAGGGGCCTTCTACTCATAGGGGGGTCTATAATTGTATAGATGACATGCTACAAAGCTTCCATAGGAGAGCCTCAATATAACGGCATGTCATCTACTAAGGTTTTATGTTGCATGGATGTTTTGTTTGGTGGGCCATTAGTGAGACCCACAGATGCAACCACGTCCTTACAAGAGGCTGCATAGACTAAATGTATGATAACAGAACGAGGCTGTGGATATTGTCAGACCGTGGATGTAGATACACGTAGACTTGAATAGTTGAATAGCAATTGAACATGAAACAATACACAGAATTGACATTTTGACCAAAGTGTCTTTATCACGATAGGGATAGACACATAATAGGATTCATAATTTAAACAGCTTAAACAGTCATCATCATCAAGTGCCATCTTCAAAACGAAGGTTTACTGCAACAGACCTCCAACATCCCCTGTCTTGTTTTGGTGGTGAACTCTGCTAGACTGTAACCTGGTTTAAACACTACGCTGATGTTAAAACTACCATTTGTTTTTCTATCCCTACCTTGAAAAAGAAGCCTTTTTTGGTCGAAATGTCGATTCTGTAGATTATTCCATGTAAAACTGCTATTCAACAATTATAATTTTTTCCTTACTTTATTTACCGATAGATTAGCAGAGACCAGGACCATAGACAAGGTAGGTAGAGTTGAGGTTCAACACCCCCCCCCCCCTCTCTTAGGAAATATGAATAAAAATGATAATTGTACAATGAAGCAAACAAATAAAAAGGATAATCACCCCCAAATGGGTTTTCCCCAACAAAATCACCACATGGTTTTTCCCCAACAAAGTCATCAAATGCTTTTTCCCCAACAAAGTCACCAAATGGATTTTCCCCAACAAAGTCATCAAATGGTTTTTCCCAATAAAGTCACCAAATGGGTTTTCCCCAAAAAAGTCACCAAATGGATTTTCCCTAACAAAGTCATCAAATGGTTTTCTCCAACAAAATCATCAAATGGGTTTTCCCAACAAAGTCATAAAATGGGTTTTCCCCAACAAAGTCATTAAATGGTTTTTTTCCAACAAAGTCATCAAATGGGTTTTACCCAACAAAGTCATCAAATGGTTTTTCCCCAACAAAGTCATCAAATGGTTTTTCCCCAACAAAGTCACCAAATGTTTTTCCCCAACAAAGACATCAAATGGTTTTCCCCAACAAAGTCATCAAATGGTTTTTCCCCAACAAAGTCATCAAATGGTTTTTCCCCAACAAAGTCACCAAATGGGTTTTCCCCAACAAAGTCATCAAATGGTTTTCCCCAACAAAGTCATCAAATGGTTTTTCCCCAACAAAGTCACCAAATGGGTTTTCCCCAACAAAGTCATCAAATGGTTTTTCCCAACAAAGTCACCAAATGGGTTTTCCCCAACAAAGTCACCAAAAGGATTTTCCCCAACAAAGTCATCAAATGGTTTTCTCCAACAAAATCATCAAATGTGTTTTCCCCCAACAAAGTCATCAAATGGTTTTTCCCCAACAAAGTCATCAAATGGTTTTTCCCCAACAAAGTCATTAAATGGTTTTTTCCCAACAAAGTCGTCAAATGGGTTTTACCCAACAAAGTCATCGAATAGTTTTCCCCAACAAAGTCATCAAATGGTTTTTCCCCAACAAAGTCATCAAATGGTTTTTCCCCTACAAAGTCACCAAATGTTTTCCCCAACAAAGACATCAAATGGTTTTCCCCAACAAAGTTATCAAATGGTTTTTCCCCAACAAAGTCATCAAATGGTTTTTCCCCAACAAAGTCATCAAATGGTTTTTCCCCAACAAAGTCATCAAATGGTTTTTCCCCAACAAAGTCACCAAAAATTAATCTAGTTCTTCTTCATCATTCATTCTTGAATCATTCTCTCTTGTAGCAGGACAATGTTCTCAAACTCCCGCTGGATCTCTCTTGTAGCAGGACGATGTTCCTACTAAATTTCCAGCAGATAGTATATAAGACGATAAATAACACGCTTGGCAACATGCCCTCTTCCGGGAGTAGCCATCAACCCAGCATGTTGTGGCTATATTGCTTGTGCAAGAAATAGTATTTGCCATTTTTCTAAACGATCCGGATACGCAATTTCCTGCTGCGGGATTGAAACCTTCTACCTTGACCATGGCAAAGCCGAACAATAACAAGATAGATGTCAATAAACTGTAACAATTCGTGGAGATCCGTGAACAAACGACGTGTTTTTTTGCGTTTTCATTTTTCTAAGCACTGATGAAACATTGCCTCGATAATGGACCATGAATAAAAACATTATAGAAATCACCTAATCCACTGGAAATGTCACCTGATTGATTGAAATACTTATAAATCCCTTAGGCTGTTATACCCCTAGGCTGTTATATCGACCCAATGACTTGAATATCGCCTGCATAATTGTGGATTACTGTTCTATGTCGCCACGACATGTACACAAGATTGATTATATGTCATTTGTGATATATTGTGATATTTGACATGTAGGCCTACATAATACGGGTATCTTTGTTAAAACGTCCATATGGCTTTAACTTGATTCTTGATTGGGAACACGCGTCACAGCACTGGTGGAATTCCTATATATGCTCTGCTTGCCGTTCCGTCAGCCATCTAAAAGTGTATTTTCTTCTTTAGCGTTCATTCTCAAATTCCCACTGGATTTCTCTTGTAACAGGACAATGGCCCTACAAGATTTCCAGTTGGATGTAGTCCAGAGAATGGAAATGCGTTGTGTTGCCGTTTTATTTGCGCCAATTGCCCAACACATCCGTCTTCGGTGGCTAAAAGTGTAGCCATTCTTCTGAACTTTCCGGAGAGGGAGCACTTTCTCCCATCGCCTCTAATCACTCCCATTTCTACCTTTCTCTGAATATGTACATTGTCACGTTCGACTTCCTCCTCGTCTTCACGTAGGGTATCCATGACTGCTCTAATCAATTAAATAATGTCTCTTCTTATCTCGGTGCCGTTCATCAAAGCTTTACCTGACAACACATCGACTCTTTCGTTTCCCCTGACCCCAGCATGACCAAAACTATAAATTCATGTAGTGCTCAGTGAATTGTTGAGAAGAGTGACCCATTCAGTTCTGATCATACACTTTTCTATCTTGCGCAGCATACTTTGAGAGTCCGATATAATCACCAAGTCTGTTGGTGGTTGAGTCGCCAGCCAAGTGAGAGCTGCTGTCACCGCTTCTATTTCCATTCTCATACTCGATGTTGTAGCTGAGTACGCAGCTGACTTCTCAGCTAATTTATTGCCATTTTGGTAGGCCACGAAACCCCAACCACACCTGTTTGTTTCTTGTGTTACTGAGCCGTCTGTGTACATTATTGTATCGTGTGGCTTCGAGTGCTGCAGTATGAGTGTTTGGATCATTCCTTCTGTTCTGATGGCAGCCCAGTCGCGGCAGTGGCGTAGCGAGGGGGGCGGAGGTGCGGACAGCCCCGGGCGGCATCATCGGGAGGGCGGCAAATTTATTTCCGTCCAGTCTTTCACAATCACTGACATATTTGTTTAATGTGACAAGGACCTAAAAATTATGATTCCGCCCCGGGCGCCATTGACCAACGCTACGCCACTAAGTCGCGGCACTCTCTTTTCCTTCTGTATCACCACTGTTACATGTCCATTTACAGCCTCTTCCCACTTTCTCCAGCTCACAAACTCTGAGTAGTGTATCTTCTGCTTCTTCCATCCAGGAGCTTCAACTCTTGATACGCCTTCATTTTTGTTGTCTAGAGATTGGTGTAAGACGTGATCATCATTATTGGTGACCTTGAGGTATTCTTTAACTTGAGCTATTTTATGTCTTGATTTGATGCGCGGTAGGTCTAGGAGAAACCTCATGGTCACGATAGGTGTATCTCTTGTGCATCCTAGGCCAGCTCTCATGGCCTCGTTTTGAACTCTCTCCAATCTATCCACCTGTGTTTGTGACAGTGTCAGTAAACCTAAACCATAGTCCAACACAGATGATATCACTGCCTGCATCATCTGAAAAATGGTTGGCTGCGGCATCTCTGCAGATGCCATGATTTTGACTGCACTGACATCCTTCCCAGCTTTCTGAATGATATTGTCCACATGTTTCGCGAAATATAGACTTTCAATCAAAAGTGATGCCTAGATATTTCATAGTCTGCTCCCTGTCAATGTTCATGCCTATACGTGAGACTTCTAGTAATGTGTATGTGACTATATTGTTGTTCAGTGAGAACCAGACGATGTTTACCAACTGTTCTTTTCCAACCCGGTAAAGGGGCATATAGTATGCCTATTTTCTGTTTTTAAACGATATCAACTAGGATAAAGTGTTATTGTCACTGATTACTAATACAACTAATCTATCTATATATGCGACGTGTCATTTACAGAACGCTGTCCTGACTGCCACTCTGTAAGCCTCTGGAATCTGTGCAAGTTATTCCTCCTCGTCCAGTGTCATGTTCAGAAGGTCTCCGATAGCCTGTGTCCATCATAGTCTTGGTCTGTCTCTTCTCTGTCCTTGAACTTTCCCTCCATGATTAATCTTTCTAAACCATTCTGTCTCTTTATATGTCCTAAATATGTTAGCTTGTGTTTTTTGATAGTTTTGAGGAGCCAGTCTTCTTCTTCTGTGTTCTGTTATAATTTTTGTGGACGTCTGCCTTGGTTGGTCTTTCTATCCATGATATATTAAGACCTTTCTATAACATTTCATTTTAAATGTTGATATTTTCCTTTCCATTGCAGATGTCATTGCCTGCGTCTCACAACCATATGTTTCCAGTGAAAAATATAGCTTCTTAATAGTTGTAACATTGTTTTCCTGTTTGCCCCTTGCCATAGATTTTTCGTTACTCACATTTTCTAACTTCTTTTATTGTCAATGACTATTGCAGGTGTGAGTACATCTCTGTTTATATGCATTGCTTTTGTCTTTTTTTCATTGAAGAACAGATGTGCCTCGCTAAAATATTTAACTGATATAATCATATGTTCTAAACCTATGTGACTCCATGATATTAGTTTGTTATCATCTGTATACCTAATTTCTGGAATCTCATGTCCTAGGGGTTGAAACTGTTCATAATGTGCATCTTCTCGCATATTTGTATATTTTCTATTTATATGATGAACAGGTGTGGTTAATCAGATGCATTCTTGTTGCCTCCTTTTTAGACCTCAAACCAGTCAGATGTTTCTCCCTCGAGGCGGACAGAAGCCTGTTATTCCTGATAAAGAATTTTAATGAGCGATATGAGTGTGGGAAGCCCATGCTGTCCATTAAATGTTGTATAATTTCTAGTGTGTTACTCAGTCAAATGCTTTGGTGTAGTCTATGAAAATTGTGTATGTGTCTTCTGGCTCTGTTTTATATCATGAAGGTATAAAACCTACTTCAACGCTTCACATTACAGTTAGACTTCACATTACAGTTAGACTTCACATTACAGTTAGACTTCACAGTACAGTTAGACTTCACATTACAGTTAGACTTCACATTACAGTTAGACTTCACATTACAGTTAGACTTCGGCTGAATCGCCTTTAGTTGACGAAGTCAATAAAAATTATTTGACGAAGTCATATTTAGACACCAATAGCGGGTAAGGTCGGGCAAGTCGCTCTCTTCCACAAATGTTATTCATTGTAATGATCTATTATACGATAATATAAATCATGATCTTTATCATAAACATTGTCTTAATCATGGCCTCCTTTGTTTTTGTTGTTGTCTGCAGTGTACTACCGTGGGCACAAAAACTGCTGCCATTTACCGATGTGATGCCTAATTATTAAACAAATATATAAACAAAATATACTCAGTGTAGGTTGTGCGAACTTTTCAAGCCATTGATTACAATATTGGTCTCACTTTTCACGCCATTGACTACAACATTGGTCTCACTTTTCACGCCATTGATTACAACATTGGTCTCACTTTTCACGCCATTGACTACAACATTGGTCTCACTTTTCACGCCATTGATTACAACATTGGTCTCACTTTTCACGCCATTGATTACAACATTGGTCTCACTTTTCACGCCATTGATTACAACATTGGTCTCACTTTTCAAGCCATTGATTACAACATTGGTCTCACTTTTCAAGCTATTGACTACAATATTGGTCTCACTTTTCACGCCAGTGACTACAACATTGGTCTCACTTTTCACGCCATTGACTACAACATTGGTCTCACTTTTCACGCCATTGACTACAACATTGGTCTCACTTTTCAAGCCATTGACTACAACATTGGTCTCACTTTTCACGCCATTGACTACAACATTGGTCTTACTTTTCACGCCATTGACTACAACATTGGTCTCACTTTTCAAGCTATTGACTACAACATTGGTCTCACTTTTCAAGCCGTTGACTACAACATTGGTCTCACTTTTCAAGCCATTGACTACAACATTGGTCTCACTTTTCAAGCCATTGACTACAACATTGGTCTCACTTTTCAAGCCATTGACTACAACATTGGTCTCACTTTTCACGCCATTGACTACAACATCGGTCTCACTTTTCAAGCCATTGACTACAACATTGGTCTCACTTTTCACGCCATTGACTACAACATTGGTCTCACTTTTCAAGCTATTGACTACAACATTGGTCTCACTTTTCAAGCCGTTGACTACAACATTGGTCTCACTTTTCAAGCCGTTGACTACAACATTGGTCTCACTTTGAAGTCATAACCAGAAATAGGAAAATATAGAAATACAGAGCATTCTAATCTAGCATGATGGCACAGAAGCAAGTCAATATCTAAACTGATAACACTTGAAACAGATGTTTGTTGAGATGCATGATCACCTACGCCAGTCGACTTGTAAAATTATAAAGACAATCCGATATTCAATAAATATATCAGTAGTATACATTCGACTCGAGCACAACCCATGAAATGTAGGCGGCGTGAATCGAATGTGCACAATTATAAATTGATAGAAATATGTCAATTGCGGATTATATAGTGTAGGGCTGTTCAAGTCATCGATCGCCGAGTAATCGATCGTCAAGTCATCATCAGTCACATAAAGTCCATTATGCATACAACAGTCAAATCCCGTTATAACGACTTGGTCAAACAGAGCATATATTTGTGTAATATGTGTTCACATATAGTCTCAAAGACAGGATACAGATGCGTGTGTGTTGTGCCATACATTCTGTGTTGTGCTTGAGAAATCACCCCCGGAAACGCTAGCATTGCTTCGGAGACACTAACATTACCTCAGAGACACTAACATTGCTTCGGTGACGCTAACATTGCTTCGGAGTCACTAACATTGCTTCGGAGTCACTAACATTGCATCGGAGACTCTAACATTGCTTCGGAGATACTAACATTGCTTCGGAGATACTAACATTGCTTCGGAGTCACTAACATTGCATCGGAGACACTAACATTGCTTCGGAGATACTAACATTGCTTCGGAGATACTAACATTGCTTCGAATGGTTAACAAGGAAGTACAGGTTGATATCCTCCATCGTTCAAGAGATGCAATCTGAACAAAATGACCAGAAACATATAGGACAGACAGTTGATTTATGCTGCACGACAATGTGCCGGAAGATCGATCCGTACTGGCCAATCAGTCTCTAGCACAGTACAATGTGATTACCTGAAACAGGCTCTATACACTCCCAACCGTGCACTGACTGATATTTTCTTGTTCCCTAGACTGAAATGAACACTCAAAGGAAAGGCGATTCAAGAATGCAGATAGCTGACAGAGGTGTCAAAGAATGACTTCCACGAATGTTTCCAGCATTTGTATGCACGTTGGTCAAAGTGTATAGATGCGAAAGAGAACTGCTCTGAATGAAATTTAGTGTAGATAATTCTGTTGTTACTTATTTCTATATTTTTTGTCTATGGTCTTTCCCCAGGTGAATGATGGCTGATCGCATTCACACAGGCCGTCAAGCGTAGGGGTGGAAGCTCAAGCTGTCGTTCCAAGGCCAGATGTGTTGCTGTGGTTGAATTTAGTCCATGTTTGTTCAATGCTATCTTGATCTTTTCTATCCACCGTTTCCTTGACTACCTTTGGCCTTACGCCCGGATATTCTTTTGTTATATGCTCTTATTGGTATTCGGTTTGGCTTCTTTCTCATAAGGTGACCGAACCATTTTACTTGCTGTCTCTCAATATTTTCAATACATGAGATTATACCAACTCTTTTTCTAATTTCTTCATTTCTTATTTTATCTAGTTTGGTAACCACTGCAGCTTTTCTCAGACACTTCATTTCACATGTAACGATTTTCCTCTGCTGCGAAGCTGTTAAAGACCACGTTTGACATTGGTAGCACAGTGTTGGTATAAAAATTGTAGATATTATCTATTTATTTTTTATTTCCATCTTGATGTTTGGGTGAAGAAGTAATAGGGAAAATTGGTAGGTCACTGTGTTTGCTTTCTGGCATCTTGTTTCTATTTCTCTGTCTAGTCTTCTTTCTTCGGAAAAAATGCAGACTAGATATTTAAATTCTTTGGCTTGTTTCACTTTGGCGATATATATTATTATATCCATTGGTGCAGCACACTTGTTAATTTGTATAACTTCTATTTTTTTTACATTGATTTTCATGTTGTACTTCTGAAATTCTGACTGCAGTGCATTGATGTGCTATTGCAAAGTTTCCTCATCTTTGTATATTAGACTTTGATCATCGGCAAATAATAGTTCATTGATATCATTATTAAGTTCCTCGTCAGGTTTATTTGCAATGTTTTTCTATTTGTTGATGTGAGCTTCTTTTATTATGCTCTCATGTATATGTTGAAAAGTAGAGGTGAAAGTACGCAGCCTTATATCAGTCCAGATCTCGTTTCAAAAGGTTCAGTCATTAAATCTGTTGTTTGTACTGAGCTTTGGCATTGTTGATATATCGCTTCTATATTATCTAACAGTTATCCTCTGATGTTATAAATTTCTAAGGTTTCCCATAAAATGTTTCTATCTACTCTGTCGAATGCCTTTTCCTGGTCTAGAAATACTGTGTATAAGTCTTGATTGTATTTGATTGCTTTTTCACTCAGTTGTCTCAGTGTGAAAAGTGCGTCTGTACAGCTTGCTCCCCTTCTGAAGCCAAATTGAGAGGGACTCAACTGTGGTTCTGCAATGTATCGCATTCTCTGTTCTATTATTTTTGCGTAGATTTTACCTGTGTGACTTAACAAGGAGATGCCTCTATATGATTCACACTCTCTCTTATTACCTTTGTTCTTCCACAGTGGTACAATTACTGATTTTTGCCAGTCGTCTGGTCCTTTTCTTTCTGACTAGGCTATTGTGAATAATCTGGCTAACCGCTGGACTCCTTTGTTTCTACACACTTTTATTGTTTCGCTTGATATACCGTTCTCTCCTGGTGATTTTTTACTTGGGCAATGTTTTAATGCTTCTTATATTTCTTGATTTAGTATATTTGGTTCTGTGGCATCTATATCTTTTTGAGCTTTGGTGGATCTATATTTTGTTGTTATAGTTGGGTTGTATAATTCCTGGAAGTATTCTTTCCATCTTGCTTTCCTATTCATGCTGTTCACTAAGGGTTAGCCATCATTGTTGATTGGTATGGGATTGTTAGCTCTCTTCGTTCACTCGCATAGATTTAATACTTTTGAAAAATTCTCTGTATAATTCTCTATAAAATTCACTATTTATGGAAATGTTTTGCAGCTACCTCGTACGTGGTGAATATATTGGCTGTCTCTACTGTTTTACTAATATATTTGATATCATTCTCTATCACAAATATAGCACAAACGTCATGTAACCCAGTACTTGACAAGAAACTCTACATTTCGTTAAGATGTCGAAATTTTCACTGTTAACTATCTTTGTTAATAGGTCCATATTAGCATTGTTAACTGTTCCGGATACTAGATACTTATTGGCACTATTAACTATCTTTGCTACTATTTCCGTATTAGCATTTCCGTGACCTTCGTTATAACACGCCTGAGTGTTGCGTCTATCAGAGCATCTATTTCGATTTGTCTCATGCTTCTCAGTTGTCCTGTTCCGTATATTCTGTCAGTTTAGTCTTAGGCAGTAGAGTAAAACAGTATAGCACTCAGGCCTGTATAACACAGGTCACGCCTTTATTAACTAATATGATAGACATTTCCATGACCTGCCTAAATGTTTGTCAGCATATTTATTGAATATGACTGCCTGTTGTTCGGTTTTTTTTCGTAGTTTTTCCTCCTTAATTGCAGGCCGGTGTACATAGAAGACCCATGTCATGATAATAGTTGTCAGACCTGGACGTCTGCCAGCCAATAATACAAGAATATTTCTGTGCACTACGAACTTACAGGATGCTTGAATGGACGCCACAGTTGATCTCATTTCATGCATGAATTCATCCTCATGACTATAATGTAATTCATGCGAATTTTGCATATAATTTTCTAATACATCTTATGTATTGTTAAAAGAAAGTGTTTAGTTATCTTCCAGCGGTATCTGTTGGAAACGTCGCAAGATCGAATGACGATCAAATTTCTGTATACGTGTGTTCCCTTTGGTAATATTGTGACATCTCAGGACTAAGATTACCCCTTAAATATACCTTCTTCTTTGTCACCCGCTGAATCTTGGTGTTTCAATTCTTCCCATGGTGCATACTGTTGCTGCTGGCCAATATACGTTTATTCTCATTAAGTGGCCGAACAATTTATGTCTCCATTTTTCAATATATTTAACTACGTGCGTTGTTCCAACAGTTATTTTAATCTCTTCATTGTTCGCATGATTTTTGTATTATTCTGTTTGCTGTTTCTTTTAGACATTTCATGTTACAAGTAGTAGACTTTCTCTCTTGTTCTTGACTTAGTGAAGAAGGTTTGTGTAACAAGTTCTTACTTTGCTCAAATTTCACAAATGCTGTGTCATTGAGCAAACAAACAACCAGGCCATAGAATAGCGTTATCACAAATAATCAGGTCAGAGGCGAAACGATATACAATGAAGTCCATGCCAGCGCAATAAGTGGGATATTTTGTTGTGATATGAGATAGTTGTGTTCACTTGAAACTATATCAACTCAATTAGAAGGACATAATATTCTGCAATACAGCCAAATAATGCTGGGTTGATGGTTATGTCATGAGTAAGATACGCTACCAATTTTACCAATATTCGGCAAACATTGTAATAACGTGACTGACGCTGTAATAACGTGACTGACAATGTAATAACATGAGTGACATTCTAATAGCGTAACTGACAATGCAATAACGTAACTGACATTGCAATAACGTAACTGACAATGCAATAACGTAACTGACAATGCAATAACGTAACTGACAATGCAATAACGTAACTGATAATGCAATATTGTGAATGACATTGATTATTAAACGTTGTCATGACAACGCTACACTGACTATTTTTACATTACAAAACTAAATGCAATAATGTCTGTTCACTCTCCAAAAAAAAATAAACTATTCCCAATCTGTTCACTCAGAAACCTGTTCACTAACAAGAATGTTCACTCAGGTAAACTGTTCACTCAGGTAACTGCTCATTCAGGAAACCAACAATGTTCCCTCTATTTACTCAGGATACAAGTAATGTTCCCTGTTCATTCAGGATATACCAGCGATGTTCCCTCTGGTCACACATGAAACCAACAATGTTACAATGCTTCTTGGTCAAAACTATTGGCGATAGAGGCTTTCCATGGCAACTATGACAACAATTCTGAATACTCTCTCAGCACAGAAAGATGGAATACCTATATTCAGCTGAATACACTTTCAGCTTAGAAAACTGACCTACCTACAGCTGAATACACTTTCAGCTTAGAAAGCTGACCTACCTACAGTTGAATACACTTTCAGCTTAGAAAGATGGAGTACCTATCTTCAGCTGAATAAACTACAAATCAGCGTACTTGGAATCAGAGAATATTCCTAGATGTACATCTGTACAAATAATGCACCAATGACTTGACAATTTGTCCACTATGCAACGAGATGCAAGACATTGTTAGAAAGTTCTACACGCGACATTTAACTGCACGTCAAATCTAAAACCACGAAACTAAACAACACAAATCTAAAACCACAAAACTAAACAACACAAATCTCCTCAAGATTACCGCTGCTATAGTTATTTACATTTTTTAGCTTTGTAGTTACCCAAAGGTCATGGGATCAGAGCACGATGATCAATTTTAATATTAAATGTAACTTGGTGTTTTCTTATTAGTGTCTAGTGATTAAGACCGTATACAATCTGCGCTGAGGAAGGTGGCTATTAAATCTCCACTTCAGCAAATTAGAACATGATATTAAGTACCGTGGTGCAAGCTAAACAATGGGATAATTCCTCCCCATTTCACCATTTATTTGCACCATTTAATGTTTACCATGATGAAAATACGATTACTGAATATTTAAGGCTTTCTGTGATCATATTTGCATCTCTTTTTTGTTTAATGTCCATGCATAGAAATATATTTCTTGCATGTTATGTAACACCCCGGTACTCTTGACTGTAATATTATAATTAGAGTGCTATCTAACATAGAAATAAATTTCTTGCATGTTATGAAACACCTGATTGTACTATTATAACTAGAGCGCCATCTGACATAGAAATCTAACATAACGCGCCATCTAACATGGAAATCTAACATAACGTCCATCTAACATAAATCTAACATAAATCTAACAAACATAAATCAAACATATATCTAACATAAATCTAATAAAAATAAATCTAACATAAATCTAACAAACATAAATCTAACAAACATAAATCTAACATAAATGTAACAAACATAAATCTAACATAAATCTAACATGAATCTAACAAACATAAATCTAACATAAATCTAACATAAATCTAACAAACATAAATCTAACATAAATCTAACAAACATAAATCAAACATAAATCTAACAAACATAAATCTAACATAAATCTAACAAACATAAATCTAACATAAATCAAACATAAATCTAACATAAATCTAACAAACATAAATCTAACATAAATCTAACAAACATAAATCTAACATAAATCAAACATAAATCTAACATAAATCTAACAAACATAAATCAACCATAACGTCCAAGAAAGAAGATATGATGAAGAATCCCTACAAATAAAAATTAACTTTAATGTGACAATTTGTCCCGTACATAATAATGATCTACTATAATGTGACAATTTGTCCCGTACATAATAATGATCTACTATAATGTGACAATTTGTCCCGTACATAATAATCATCTACTATAATCAGTCCCGTACATAATAATCATCTACTATAATCAGTCCCGTACATAATAATCATCTACTATAATCAGTCCCGTACATAATAATCATCTACTATAATCAGTCCCGTACATAATAATCATCTACTATAATCAGTCCCGTACATAATAATCATCTACTATAATCAGTCCCGTACATAATAATCATCTACTATAATCAGTCCCGTACATAATAATCATCTACTATAATCAGTCCCGCTGGAAATGGCTTTAAACATGCTGCTGTTGTTTGAAGTTTTTCTTATGCCTCTTGTTAGTTCAGCTTGGCCTTTTTTTTTTAAACTCACATCTAGAAACCCTGGCATGATTAGAAGGTTAAACTCATATCTAGAAACCCTGGCATGATTAGAAGGTTAAACTTGAATGAAACTCGGTCATTGATTTATCAAGTCATAGGGACGTTATCTATCTTATGATTAGGAGCGGACATATTGTATTGCACCATTAGGTGTGTGACACTGCATGTTTTATGTGCAGAGTATTATTCGTGCTGAGCGTTTATTCTCAAACATCTACCAGGTCTCTCTTGTAGCAGGACATTCTCAAACATCTACCGGGTCTCTCTTGTAGCAGGACATTCTCAAACTCCCGCTTGGTCTCTCTTGTAGCAGGACATTATCAAACTCCCGCTAGGTCTCTCTTGTAGCAGGACATTCTCAAACTCCCGCTTGGTCTCTCTTGTAGCAGGACATTCTCAAACTCCCGCTAGGTCTCTCTTGTAGCAGGACATTCTCAAACTCCCGCTTGGTCTCTCTTGTAGCAGGACATTCTCAAACTCCCGTTTGGTCTCTCTTGTAGCAGGAAATTCTCAAACATCTACCGGGTATTCAATAGTACTGGATTCATGCTAGAACTAATATCCAGTACACTGGGTCAATGGAAGGACAAGTAAAAAAAAGATAGATGTCCAGACTACACTGCGTATGAGAAAAAATACTATTAGAATAAATACAAATCAAACAATTAAAATATGTGGGGCATATTAAGAGACATGACACACTTTTGTTATTGAAGACCATATTTCAAGGTAGATTTAGGGGAGGTAATCAAGAGGCATGCAGAGATATAAATGGGAGATAAACATCGTGTGATGGACAACACTCTAATAAAGTGCACCATGAGACAATAAGACAAAAGATGTTGAAGGTCTCTGTTGCAGCCAGCAGCACCTGATGATAATGATGAGTCAATAGTTATGTGCTTCGACCTCTGTTACTAAATATAATTTCATCTGAACTGAATACTATAGCATAGAGTAGGCCGGTACAGTACAAGTAGATGCCACCACATGTTTTTACTCTTGTTTATACATTTCCCTTGTTTATACTCCTAAATTTCATGTTCATTATTTAATAATTGAAATATTTAAATATTTAGAATTTGTGTTAGGGTTAGTTATGTAAAACACAACTATCCTAATCCTATAATAAATTAATATTTAAATTATTAAATGATAAACATGAAATTTACAAATATATAAAAGGAAAATCACTGAATTATGTTGTGGCGTCTACGTGTACTATACCAGTGGTCATGTCATATTATTTATGTATGTGTGTTCAGCTTATTAAACCTTTTTTCCCCAGATCAGGCAGCAGCTTTTCATCCTGTGTGCTCTATTTATCTAAAAATAAGGGGATCTCCCTGACTTAGTCGTTAAGCATAAATATTCAACATAAATACAACACAGCTAAAGATGAATGGTTAACTACAAAATGCTTTGAATTAAAAATATATCGTCATGCTAATACAAGGGATACACATAAACAATAAATGAATCAACAGGTAGGAAAACTCAACGTTGATGAGAAAGATCTAAACATAGTAAGGAATATTTATTGGGAACAAACAGCTGCAATGGTGGTTGACGGTAAGGTAGGATAATTCCAACAGATGGAGATTGGCGTCAAACAAAGAATGTGTAATGTCACCAGATACTCTTATCTCCCTTTATACAGAGAATATTTTTATGCAAAACCGAAATCATAGCAGTTGGTGGTTACAGTCTGAATAATCTGAGATATGGTGATGATACAGGTCTGCAGGAAGCGAACACGAACTTCAGCCCCTGTAGACACGGTAGTACAAGAAAGTGAAAACAAAGGCCGCAGTCTAAACAAGAAGAAAACAGAAGTAGTGGTTGTTTCAAAGAAATACACACCACCAAAATGCAGTATTATTATCAATGATGCAAAATTAAATCAAACGGATAAATGTCATGTATTTTGGCAACATTTAACATCAGAAGCCAGGTGCTCCAATGAGATCAAGAACAGGATAGCACAGGGCAAATCAATATTTCAAAAAATGAGAAACATTCTATGTAATGGAGTAATATCACGTCATATGCGAGCTCAAGTGCTAGGCTGTTATATTGAGCCAATCCTTCTTTATGGAAGTGAAGCAAGGACAGTAAAAAAAAGTGCCCAAAATAAACTGGAGGCAACTAGTATTTAAAGAAGAGTGACGAAAATTCCATGGACAGCCAAAAAAACTAATGTAGAAGTTCTCAGAGATGAACAGCCAAGATCTAATGTAGAAGTTCTCAGAGATGAACAGCCAAAAACTAATGTAGAAGTTCTCAGAGATGAACAGCCAAAAACTAATGTAGAAGTTCTCAGAGATGAACAGCCAAAAAAACTAATGTAGAAGTTCTCAGAGATGAACAGCCACAAACTAATGTAGAAGTTCTCAGAGATGAACAGCCAAAAACTAATGTAGAAGTTCTCAGAGATGAACAGCCAAAAAAACTAATGTAGAAGTTCTCAGAGATGAACAGCCAAAAACCAATGTACAAGTTCTCAGAGATGAACAGCCAAGATCTAATGTAGAAGTTCTAAAGATTTTGGAGTAAAATGACAAATTATAGCAAACATTAGAAGTAGACGGGGTGCAAGGGTACAGAACTGCTCACGGTGGACCCAGGGTTAGCAGATAACCAATATCCTAAAATAACCTCCTCGTGGTGCACCCTGGTAACAGAATTTCAGTTGCTCGTGCTGATTCTGACTAAACCTTTTGGGGCTCGTGTCCGTGAAAATGGAAGCGGCAGATGAAAAGATAATTGACTGCATAAGAGACAATAAATATCTTCAACACCACTGCGGCAACACGTGCAGGGGCACTATCGACAGTGACGCTAGTCAGTCCGGTTCGAGCATTGGATGGGCGGCCAATGAAAGCTACACGAAAAGTAGATGCATGGCGAGAAACGAAAAGATAACATACTGAATACAATGAGAGGGCAGCACTGTGTCAGAGGGCAGCGTCAAGTGCAAGAAGAAAAGGAAAACGTTCCAAGGAAATCGGACCTACAAACTCTGTTAGCTCGAGACAAGCTTCTAGGAACCGATGCTCCTTACTGGCAGAGACCCAATCGTGGGTACTCGGCAAAGAAAGCAGCCCAGGCCCAACTCTATTGCCGAGTCTTCCTATACCGTAAACATGCTCGCCAAGAGAAATGATTTCGTACCCGATGTGCTCTGGCACAAAAGGGACAACGAAGGAAGCTTCGGCCTAACTCTACTGTCAAGTTTTCCTATACCGGAAACATACTCGCAGAGAGAAATGGTTCAGTACCCGATGGACTCAGGCACCAAAGGGACAATGTCGTTCAGCTTGAGAACACGCCCTGCTTCCAAAATCGTGGTGAAACTTGGACTTGAACGAGGGGTCCACGATGTCGGTGAACGACACCTTGGCTAAGAAGGCAAAAGAGCCCGGGTCCAATTCTTCTGTCGAGTTCTTCCTTAACAGGAATCAGATTCGCGGATGAGAAAATGTTCAGTACCCGATGGGTACTGGCACAGAACGTCTAATTACACCAGGCAAGTTCACTGACAGTGCGGAACACCTCGTGCAAGATAGACTGGAACGATAATCGTCTCAGCAAAGAATCATTACGCACCCGGGGGCCCGTGACAGATAGGCAGGCTGTCACAGGCTAGGGAAGTCTACTACCCGAATTAAAGGCATGACGAAAACGGATGTGCTGGGCCTCGGATATCCCGGCCACAAAGTGGCCAACCGAGGTGCAAATAACACAATTCAAATGTATAGCCTGCAGTATAACGTACTTCACGATCCTCGGCGGAAATCACACGATTTATTCGATTTGTGATTATAAGACAGTGAACTCAGAAGAAGAGAGACAAGCCAGATTTTTAGAACGTGTGATGAGAAAATTAAAAAGGTTGAACAGACAGAGAAATACAAAACGAGAAATTTCTGGATGGATTGTCACTGTGGCACCAAAAATAAGTCACTGAACTTATGAACAACACAAGAGACAGAGGTGTGGAGAAGCATGGTCGTCTACGCCACAGGGTATGGCATTTAATTGATTGAATTGATAAGCAGTTCGCTTTGTGCTCAAGAAGTCGTGGGTTCAAAACCGGCTCGCTTTGTCTTGTTCATAAAGTGAATTTTTATTTCTGAAATTTCTTGGAATTATTGCTTGAAGTCATGGAGTCAGCTCCGTGCTATATGTGGTACTCTCGGCAATCAGCGTGCCGTTTCTTTAAGAGGGACGGAGCACATGGGGTATTACATTACAGTATGGGGTAACCCGATCACAATGAATTCAGTCCTCTACGCCTTGTGAGACCCGTTATTGAACATATAGTTGGGATATATCTGTTGCATACTAGTGCATATACATGTATTGTGTTCATGAGATCCTTAGAGAGCGAGTTCGTGATGTTCTGGTTACAAATGCATTTATTTTTCTTTCCAAGATCCCCGGGGAATGTCGCTTAAAGCTACAGAGATAATTGCTCACGTGGGAAACAGGTAATGAAGGTTTACTGAACAACGATTAACACACCATCACTGTCGGATGTGTCATGTGACGTATTCCTTCCAGAACGTTGTCTTCCCAATGAACTCTCTGAACCTCTCTCTGTCTTGGGCGATGTGGCTTGCATTTTCTAGCGATGTATTCATGTTATCTTTAATGTCGTCAGTCCATCGTCTTCTTGGTCTGCCCCTTCTCTCCTCTTCCCAGGTACTCTTCCCTCCATTATTTGTCTTTCTAAACAGTTATGTCTCTTTATATGACTAAACAGGCGTATTTTTCTTTTTGTTATTGTGTTTAGTAACCAACACTCTGGAATATTCAGTGTGTTTATAATATCTGAGTTTCTGATTGTATCCTTCCATGATATTCTAAGTATCTTCCTGTAGCATTTCAGCTCGAAGGCGTTGATCATCTTTGCCGCTGTTTTACTTAGAGTCCATGTTTCACAGCCTTATGTTGCAACCGGAAAAATAAAAGTTCGTAACATTAGCACTTTCGTTTCTATTTTGTTGTTTTTCCATATGTTTTTCAGCCGTGTTATTTTCAATATGCCATTGCCAATTTCTTCCTTATTTCTGCCATGCAGTCTCCTGCACCGTTGATGTTTGCTCCTAAGTATTCAAATTTATCCACACATTCTATCTCGGTATTGTCTATTCTGATTTTTGGTTGTTGTGTTGTTATATCTGTTGACATGATTTTTGTTTTCTGCGTGTTTAAATACAAATTGTGTGCTTCGCTATATTTCTTTGTGTTCTTGATTAGTTGTTCCAATCCCTTTATATCGTCTGAAAGAAGTACTGTGTCGTCTGCGTAGCGTAGTTCCGGGATTAGGAATCCACCTATATTTAAAGCGTGGTAGTCAGTGTTGTGTATGTCTTCTCTCACGTTCCTCATTATACTTTCAGCGTAGATGTTGAACAGGTATGGGGAGAGTGTGCACCCTTGCCTTACTCCACTCTGTATCTCAAACCACTCTCAGAGATCATCCTCTAACTTCACTGCAGCCTTTTGATCTTGGTAAAGTTCCTCTATTAGATGAATCAGATGTCTTGGGAAACCCATGCTGTTCATTATCTCCCATAGTTGCTGATGTTGGACGCAGTCGAACGCTTTTGAGTAATCTATGAAACACATGTGCAGGTCAGTTGAAAATTCCCTACACTTTTCTATGATCAATCTCATATTAAGAATGTGATCTCTTGTTCCTCTGCCCGATCTGAAACCAGCCTGTGTTTCATTTATCTCCATCTCTAATTTCTGTTTGATTTTGTTTGACTCACTGTCGGATACTCACGTGAAATAATACACACAATAAAACACAGTATATAATCATAAAAATAACAATACATGGGACATAATCGACGTTTCGAACCAAAAGGCCGTTATCAAGATTCGCACATAACATAAAAAACGAAGAGTAGAAAAGACTAAAAACAACAAACGTGTCCGAGTGAAATATGGATCCGACAGTGATAGTGTGTTAGTCGTCGTTCAGTAAAACTTCATTACATGTCTCCTACGTGAGTACTATTTTCATACAGTTTTACTAGCAGTATTACCTTTTAGAGATAATTGCAACGAGATTAATGGTACACCCTTGATAGGGGGGACTCACTGCTTCATTTAGATGAGGAATTACTTGTGAGGATATACCACAGTGTAATAAATCTATCCTATACGACGTTTAGAACCTTTTTGGATCAGCCAAGATTAGTGACGCAATCTGCAAGACCGGGATAAGGCAGGACAAATGTGATTATGAACTGAAATGGATATTTTAAAAATTGATCGTTCGGTATGTTCGTGTGTTCGTCCATCATATATGATAATCATTTTCTTGTTATATCCACTAATGAAAATTCAGTCTGAATAGTTCGTGCCTAATAGTTCCATGCCTAATAGTTCGTAAAGTTCGTTTGGTATGTTTATGTTACATCGTCACAAACATTGGTCGACATGACATTACAGGGCGTGTACACGACAAACACAAAAAAAGACAAATCGCGTGCTATGATAGTGTCGATTGATTTATACAATAGAATTCCGCCGCCGCCCCCCCCCCCAACCACGTACACACCAGTATTTTTTGGAACAAGATGTTTTGAAAAGGCAATTTGACACAAGAACTTATAATGAACACCTGCAAGTGTGGAGGATTTGTACACGCAATTGACTCACGCGTGTCGGCGAGGTTTGAAAGGGGAGTATAAAATAGCTACATTGTTTACCTTCCATACAAGAGGCAACTAAGTAGGTGTAGGGGAGGGTGTTGGGCTGTTCCAGTCCATACAAGAGGCAACTAAGTAGGTGTAGGGATGAGGCAGCTAAGTAGGTGCTGGTTTTCCCATTCCATAGACGTTCAACGTGACTCAGAAGTCATGCTCAAGTCGATGTATCAGAAGTCATGCTCAAGTCGATGTATCAGTTCGAAATGCGCAGATATTACAGCTACGCTGTAAACCTCGACACGCCACATTCGGTTGTCCAGATGACAACCTTTACAAGTTGGAGAAGGAATGCAGTACACGTTTCAAACAATTCCACTCCCAGCATTGTTTACCTGTTGGCACAGCACGGCAAGATTAATTGGGTCACTGTCGTGTCAAGTCTACACACTTTGTTCAGATCATATACCAGTTGTGAGTGTGCACAGCCAACCATCGCTGCGGAGACGGCACTTAATTAGTGAATGAATATCAGAACAAATATCTTGAGTTCATCATCATCAAGTGTCATCTCCGCTACGAAGGTTGGCTGCAACAGAACTCCAACATATCTTGTTTTTTGGTGGTGCACTCTGCTAAACTGTAATCTCTCCATCTTGTGATGTTACTCTCCCGCTTGTATCTCTGTCTATCTCTTGCTCGACTCCCCTCCACTTTACCCTCAAGTAAGGTCAAGTGAAGTACCCTCCTTACTTGAGGGCAAAGTCAAAGGGGGGCGCGCAAGAGGTAGGCAGAGATACAAGTGGGGGAGTAACATTACACGATGGACAGGTTACAGTCTAGCAGAATCCACACCAAGACAAGAGACAAGGAATATTGGAGATCCGTTGCAGCCAACCTTCGTTGCGGAGGCGGCACTTAATGATGATGAAGATCTTCAACAAGGTGCCATGTCTTTTAATGTGTCCCAAAATATTGTATTTGCCTGATCTTTATTACCTTTAATAATTCTGTCTTCATATTAAGTGTTTGCTAGAACCTCTTTGTTGTCTCTGTCCATGATGTTCTCTATATTCTTCTATATATCTACATCTCAAAGGTATCAATTATCTCTGCTAATTGTTCCTTTACTGTCCATGTTTCTGAGCCATACAATAATATAGAATAGATGGAACATTTTATAATTCTCAATTTCTCTAGTTAGGTACAAAGAGTCGCTTACGGTAACATAAGAGGTAAGTACACATGTGCTAAAACCCTCTGCGACTTGAGCAGTGAAACCGGATTTAGTCACGTAAAGTTTAAACTCAGTGTTGCCATACGGTGATCACAAAAAGTACTATCATTTTTTTCCGCCCGTGTGATAACCGGGGCCTGGACTTGCAAAGAATAGTTCAACGTGCAAAGAATATTTTCACTATCTTCTTTCCAAGCATGTCATAGGAGGAGACTAGGGACAGTTGTCAATATATCACATGTGAGCACATTATTGTCACTGTATGTCTTGTCTCAATTTCTTACTTTTATCTTCTGTCTTATTTATTCAACCCCTGCCTATCGGGTTAGGGCAGGAGTTCCTTAGACTACGGAAGTAAACCCCTATAGAAAATCCAGAGGGGATCTTAAGCAGTCGATGGAGTATTAAACCATTTTCTAGAATCTCATGCAGTTTCGCGTGTTTCCAAACGTATAGGCATTAACTTTCCTTGGAACTAATCAACAGAGACGAGATGAATTAGTGTAGATGGGCACGGCACAAAACCTTCCCAGGCAAGCAGGCATGTGTTAAACATAGAGATTATGTGTCTCGGTAATGTACTCTGTCCTACTTCCTGACTACCCATAAAGACGTGAAAGGACAATACATATTTTAGAAACGTACTGCAAAAAGCACTCTTATTTTTCATTATAAATTTTGCAAAATAGTGTATTGTAGTTCATTATATTCAGTTAATGTAAGAACAAATATTATTTACAATAAGCAAAATGTACGTCCAATCTTCTCGTAATACCGACAATCAATGTCAGATTATCTTAGTTACAGATATGACTGAATAAGATCAATTTTCTATCTGAAATATTATGTATATTGTTTTCTGAATTATGATACAAGTACATGTGAAACCTGAAATATGATACGAGTGTATCTGAAACATGTGATATACGATATAAGTATATAAACCGTTATTGTTCGCAGCTTAACATGTCTTCACAGCAAGTCGGGTTTGTTGAACATGTGTACACAGCAAGTCTAGTTGAACATGTGTACACAGCAAGTCTAGTTGAACATGTGTACACAGCAAGTCTAGTTGAACATGTGTACACAGCAAGTCTAGTTGAACATGTGTACACAGCAAGTCTAGTTGAACATGTATATACAGTAAATACTGCTGCTGTATTTGAAAGCTCATGAGGGTTCCCATACAGTTTAACATGTATACTTATTAGATAAGGAGAGAGAGAAATAGAGAAACAGACAAAGAAAGACAAAAAGAAAGAGAAGAAAAGAAAGATGGATGATCAAGAAAGAGAGATAGAAAGAAAAAAAATACATATCCCTAATTTTGCGAGCACGGATTCTTTGCAAACATTTGGCAATAAATTAGAAAATGAATGAATGTATAGTATAAAAGATGCACTAAAATGGCAACACTGCGTTAACTGTACAATGTGTGTAGTCATGTGAGTGTTCTAGCAGTTTCCCCATGACAGACATTTGTTTAATCTCATTATTTTCTTCCAGCCAATCAGCGTGAGTTATGACGTGATACACAGCTGGTATTTTTGTTTCCACTAGATCTGAGGTCTTCACAGTTGTGGCATTGCAAAATATTGTTCACTTAATTTCTGAACAGCCTTTCCTGGAGACTGATGCCATAGTGAGTGCGATTTAACAGATCGCTCGACTAAGTCTGCATACAGTATATCGGTTGCTATGAAACACAGTTGACAAATGATCGCTGACATTTTAACTTAACATGTAAGCGAAACTATATGGTTGATTTGCAATCCGGCATTGGTGAAACCCAAACAAATCCGTCACTGGATAGGAACAAACATTTTTTAAGCATTCTGCATGTTTATCTATTTATCTATAACCCCGTCATGGTCGCATGTGTACCACAATGGATGCTTCAACGTACAGTGTCTTTCAGCGAATTCTATCTCAACAATCTGGGCGAGTGAGGAAAAATCTTGTCTTGTCCATTCCCCGATGTTGTCTGTCCATGTCTTTAATTGACCGTCTCTGCTTCTTCAGCCCTCGACGGTTTCCTGCAGCATTTTTTCGACAAGATATAATATCTGCATGCATGTCCATAACATGCCAGTTTTTCTCGTTTTACTGCATATTTATCAACTATAATAAGAGAACCACCTGGAACGCCCATAAGCAGACAAATAAATAAGAGAAGCACATGTCATGCCTACAAAGAGACAAATAAATAAGAGAAGCACATGTCATGCCTACAAAGAGACAAATAAATAAGAGAAGCACATGTCATGCCTACAAAGAGACAGATAAAATATGAAACGTAGCACTACAAATCAATAGTTTTTTTAAATAAAATATGAAACTTAGCACTACAAATCAAACAAATCAATAGTTTTTTTTTTTATAAAATATGAAACTTAGCACTACAAATCAAACAAATCAATAGTTTTTTTTAAATAAAATATGAAACTTAGCACTACAAATCAAAAAAATCAATAGTTTTTTTTAAATAAAATATGAAACTTAGCACTACAAATCAAAAGTTTTTTTTATAAAATATGAAACTTATCACTACAAATCAATAGTTTTTTTTATAAAATATGAAACTTAGCACTACAAATCAAACACATCAATAGTTTTTTTTTAAATAAAATATGAAACTTAGCACTACAAATCAAACAAATCAATAGTTTTTTTTATATAAAATATGAAACTTAGCACTACAAATCAAACAAATCAATTGTTTTTTTATAAAATATGAAACTTAGCACTACAAATCAAACAAATCAATAGTTTTTTTTATAAAATATGAAACTTAGCACTACAAATAAAACAAATCAATAGTTTTTTTTATATAAAATATGAAACTTAGCACTACAAATCAAACAAATCAATAGTTTTTTTAATAAAATATGAAACTTAGCACTACAAATCAAACAAATCAATTGTTTTTTTATAAAATATGAAACTTAGCACTACAAATCAAACAAATCAATAGTTTTGTTAAACAAATTATAGTAAATGCTCCCCCCCCCCTCCCTTATGATAAATGGCAGTAAATATAATGATTTTACCCCAAAAAATGGTCCTCAAAAACGTAGTGAAAACCTGTTTTTATATACTCATCTCCCCCCTCCCCCCTTAAAATGTGTACTTATATCAGTGCTCAACTAATCGGATTTCATTCCCGAAAGAACCGGCAACCTATGGGAATGCATAGATATTTGCACAACGAATAGTCAGGTTTTGAATATTTTCAATACAGATTAATACAGTTTTACATTGAAAACTGAAATATTTCGGACATATAACAAGACACAATGGCATGGAAAGACACATATTAGAGGGCAGAATTCCGAGAAGTAGAAGAAGAGATAGACTTAGAAGGAGACTGAGATGGACAGATGACATCAAAGAGAGTCTATGAAGATATCATTGGAGGAGGCAGGCATTTTGGCACAGAGTAGAATCGGGTTCAGGACATTCATTGCAAAGACAACGTTCTGGAAAGAATATGTCACGTGATGATGATCCCACTGAACAAAATCACACCTGGTGTCCAGCTACAGGAGGTTCTGATTACGTGAGACTTACCTGTGTGTATTTGATCTCTGGGTCACGGATGGGTTGGAAGTGTGCCATTGTTACAAGATTTCAGTTTACAACAGATCCAGGCTCTCAGTGAGGTCACTGAAATTAATCAATAATTCATCAAGATTTTAATAGGTTTTTTCTTTTTAATTTTTTGTAATCCTAATAACCATCCTTACCGTTTAGGATCAACATAACGAATCATTGGCATATGTTTTCATAGAAATATAGATTTGATCATAATTTACCAATAATATCATTATTATTATTATTATTATTATTATTATTATTAGCGAGTGACGTCTATGACGATAATCTCATGTGAAAAATAGTTCTCTCCTGTGGACAATTGGCTCTGCAGCTGGAGGTACAGGGCTCATCGTGGGCGGTCAACGAATCGTGGGAGGTCTGATGTCAATCGCAGGCAGCTGTGCACCCGGACTGTTCATATATGAAAAGCAACCTAATAAACTTAGCTATTGCCTGCAAAAATCATAAAAATCACACACAAATATTTCCTATTAGTAAATCTGTGTAATGTAGACAACGCCGGATTTAGACTTGACAAGGCCCTAAGCTATCTGGACGTGAGGCATTGGCACAAATAATGCTGCAATATATTTAAGTATTGCTCAGTAAAGTGGGGGGGGGGGTCCTAAGCTATAGCTTGTGTAGCTTATACTTAAATCCTGCTTTGAATGTAGTCCAGCTATGTTCACTTCCCTACACAACTGTATCCCAAGTAGTGGTGAGTCTTCCATCTTTTTTTCTTCCATCTCGGATCAGTTTTGAAATGACATCTTCAATTGCTTGAATATTAATACAAATCTATATCTCATTATGTGTCGGCAACTTCACAAAGAAACAGCACAATTAATAATAAAGTAAGTTATTTAGAAAAAGATATATCAAACAAAAATACGAAACAAGTGTAGCAAATTAGCAAAATACTGCATTTCTTATGATACAACTTTTGCTAGAACCCCGTCGTCTCATGTAGTAAATCTAACAATATCGAGATCATAAACAATAGACTCACAGAAATCACTTATACACGACTGCAAAATGTCAGAGTAGATTTTATATAGGTATATAAACAACACACACCAAACCTGCCTTGTAGAACTACGAATGCCACGTCGTTTGAGCAGACAATTTATACCGGCAAACCGACGTTCCCTGGGCTATATTTCAAACATATTCTGCTGAGTAGCTGTGTGAATGTGCGAGCCAGACAGAATTTGCATTGTTATCAGCCATTCTTACCTTCAGCTGGTTTGTACTGGCGTTTGTCTAGCTTGTATAACATCATTCTATGACTAGACAGATTTTATGTACATCTACATGTGTACAATATTTTATATACATCTAGATGTGTGTACACTATTTTATGTACATCTAGATGTGTGTACACTATATTATGTACATCTAGATGTGTGTACAATATTTTATGTACATCTAGATGTGTGTACAATATTTTATGTACATCTAGATGTGTGTACATATTTTATGTACATCTAGATGTGTGTACAATATGTTATGTACATCTAGATGTGTACAATATTTTATGTACATCTAGATGTGTGTACAATATTTTATGTACATCTAGATGCGTGTACAATATTTTATGTACATCTAGATGTGTGTACAATATTTTATGTACATCTAGATGTGTGTACAATATTTTATGTACATCTAGATGTGTGTACAATATTTTATGTATAAAACCATGCTATGAATAGACAGATGTATGTACATATTATGTCAATAATTAAATTGTTAGAATTAGACCAAGAAACTCTAAAATATGAAAAATGTGCCATTTTTTCATCACTTCTTCTGTTAAACATTTAGCTAGATAGATAGACAGATAGACAGAAATGCGATCAGACGGAGAGACAGACAGGCAGGAATGTGTGTAGGTAGATATATAGATAGATTGATAGATAGACAGACATACGAACGGACGGACGGACAGACAGACAGACAGACGGACAGACAGACAGACAGACAGACAGACAGATAGATAGATAGATAGATAGATAGATAGATAGATAGATAGATAGATAGATAGATAGATAGACAGACAGACAGAGACAGACAGACAGACAGACAGACAGACAGACAGACAGACAGACAGATAGATAGATAGATAGATAGATAGATAGATAGATAGATAGATAGATAGATAGATAGATAGATAGATAGATAGATAGATAGATAGATAGACATACGAACAGACGGAGAGACAGACAGACAGGTATATGTGTAGGTAGATAGATTGATAGATAGACATATAGTCAGACAAACGAACGGACGGAGAGACAGACAGACAGGTATGTGCGTAGGTAGATAGATTGATGGATAGACATATAGACGGACATACGAACAGACGTAAAGACAGACAGGTATGTGTGTAGGTAGGTAGATAAATATGTAGTTGTGTGTCAAGTAGCGTATTCCTTCTAAACAACATCTGAACACCTTCTATATTCCCTGAACCTCTCTCTATTTTGGTACATACAGCTTGCATTTTCTAACAATTTGTTATATTTAATGTCGTCAGTCCACCTTATTCTTCTTGGTCTGCCCTTTCTCCTTTCACCAGGTGCTCTGCCCTTCATTTTTGTCTATCGAAACAGGCGTGTCTCTGTATATGTCCAAGCAATCATAATGAAAAGTTCGATGAATATTGAATATTTCAAAGCACAATATTTCCGTATCTTGCCAACATGAAGGAAAACTACTAATCGAACACCGTTGAGAGAACGTATCTATTTTCATCGATCATTTTACCGGTATGTAGGTTAAGTTGTTAGAATAGATATTCTTGATAGAACCAAATTGGACTTTTGTCCCCTGTTGTACAAGTATTTTTTATAAATGACAATTTTTTTGAAATTGCTGCATAATCTGGTTTTTTTGACGTTCAATCTAAATACGCAGTTATATCCCTTATATCATGTTATTCTTCTTCTTCTTTCCTTCCTCTTTTACCTTTTACGGGTGTCGAGGGAGATAAAATGTTCTTGTTCTAGCTTTTCTGGCAGCTTCAAATAATGCTATTTGGTGTTCGTGTAATATCTCTTTGATGTTGTCGATCCAGCGTGCTCATGTGATTTCATTAAATTAATAAAGTCATGTATATTAAACTATCCCGAATGGAGAGCACGGCATCCAAATCAATTTACCTTCACGAATGTCGCAAGGAGCGACTAAGAAGGTTACGGGGTAGAGTTGGCTATCTTCTTCTTCTTCAGCGTTCATTCTCAAACTCCCTTTGGATCTCTCTTGTAGCAGGACCATGGGCCTATTAGATTTCCAGCAGGATGTAGTCCAGAGAATGGAAATGCGCTGTGTCGCCGTTTTATTTGCGCCAATGTCCCGACACATCCGTCTTCAGCGGAAGTTCGCTATCTAATTCCATATAGATTCAAAATGACCCAGAAGTCATTTACAGGCCAGATGTTCCAGATCAAAAGGCAAAGGCATAAAAGTAATAAACCATGACACAACGCACTCCAATTTCCGGACTACATCCAGCTAATCTGTAGGAGTTTGAGATGTTCCGTTCTGCGGTCCACATCCTGTTAATCTGTAAGAGTTTGAGATGTTCCGTTCTCCGATCCACATCCTGTTAATCTGTAAGAGTTTGAGATGTTCGGTTCTCCGGTCCACATCCTGTTAATCTGTAAGAGTTTGAGATGTTCCGTTCTCCGGTCCACATCCTGTTAATCTGTAAGAGTTTGAGAATGAACACTGAAGACGAGGAAGCAAAGAGACACGACAGCACTACCCCCATATACAGCACTACCCCCATATACAGCACTACCCCCATATACAGCACTACCCCCATATACAGCACTACCCCCATATACAGCACTACCCCCATATACAGCACTACCCCCATATACAGCACTACCCCCATATACAGCACTACCCCCATTTGATGCATCTCATGGATAGGCAAGTATATAAAATGGTATTACTGTAACCTGCAATGAATGTAGACAGAGGCAATTAAGGAGCTATGGGACTTTGACTGGCTGTCTCAAGCTGTACAACGTCAGAATGACCTGTGTATGCCATGTTGAAGTCAGATGTTTTGAGTTGTGATGTGCAGATATCGCTGCCAAAATATAAACAATAACACAGCTCACACAGTTCTCAGTCCCACATAGTTCTCAGTCCCACACAGTTCTCAGTACCACACAGTTCACAGCACCACACAGTTCTCAGTACCACACAGTTCACAGTACCATATAGTTTTCAGTACCACACAGTTCTCAGTGCCACACAGTTCACAGTCCCACACAGTTCTCAGTACCACACAGTTCTCAGTACCACATAGTTCTAAGTATCACATAGTTCTCAGTACCACACAGTTCACAGTACCACACAGTTCACAGTACCACACAGTTCTCAGTACCACACAGTTCACAGTACCACACAGTTCACAGTACCACACAGTTCACAGTACCCCACAGTACACATTACAACACAGTACACAGTACCACATTATGCTAATCCACACGGGAGTTTGTGTACTGACTGAGAAGAAGAACGAGAGGAACTCAAATAATGTCAGAGACATATTTATGTTCAATTTTAAGAAATTCGCCGAGCACGGATGTGTCGGACTACTGTCACAACTAAAATGCGACACCACACAATTTCATTATCTGGACTGCATCATCTTGGAAACCTAGTAGGACATTGTACTGCTACAAGAGAGATCCAGCGGTAGTTTGAGAACATTGTCCTTCTACAAGAGAGATCCATCTGGAGTTTGAGAACATTGTCCTGATACAAGACAGAACCAGCGGTAGTTTGAGAACATTGTCCTGATACAAGACAGAACCAGCGGTAGTTTGAGAACATTGTCCTGAAACAAGAGAGATCCAGCGGGAGTTTGAGAACATTGTCCTGATACAAGACAGAACCAGCGGTAGTTTGAGAACATTGTCCTGATACAAGACAGAACCAGCGGTAGTTTGAGAACATTGTCCTGAAACAAGAGAGATCCAGCGGGAGTTTGAGAACATTGTCCTGATACAAGACAGAACCAGCGGGAGTTTGAGAACATTGTCCTGATACAAGACAGAAGGTTGTTGTCATTGTCTGGGTTGTTATCATTGTCTGGGTTGTTGTCATTGTCTGGGTTGTTATCATTGTCTGGGTTGTTATCATAATTCTGTCATAATTGCGATGCAGAAATCTAGCAAATAAACTTGGCAACTGAAAGACAACTGAGCGCCAATCTTTGTCCACAGCCCGTACTATTCTTGACAGATGCAAGATTAAAACCTCAGGCGTTTCAATCCAGAAAACTACCAGACCTACAAGTACTGCTGACCAAACTAAGCAATCGTCGTAAAGTAGCTATGCAGTAGATTGCTTCACACTGTGGAATACCTGGAAACGAGAAAGAAGATCGTCTGGTTAAGAAGGGAGCGGCTGATTATCAACCAGCGCCACTAACCTGTCATCACAAGAAACTAATGATCAACCAGCGCCAATAACCTGTCATCACAAGAAACTAATGATCAACCAGCGCCAATAACCTGTCATCACAAGAAACTAATGATCAACCAGCTCCAATAACCTGTCATCACAAGAAACTAATGATCAACCAGCGCCAATAACCTGTCATCACAAGAAACTAATTATCAACCAGCGCCAATAACCTGTCATCACAAGAAACTAATTATCAACCAGCGCCAATAACCTGTCATCACAAGAAACTGATGATCAACCAGCGCCAATAACCTGCCATCACAATAAACTAATGATCAAGGCAATTAGAAAGAAAACCACAACACAAGATGACCACCAAATTATGAACAGCCCAGAACAAGTTGTAATTCTGCGCCTCAGAAAAGTGTACAACCAACTCCGCAATTCAAGATTCGCAACACAGCCAGGTTTACATGTGGACATGCAGCACAGACAGCAGAGCATATTCTTCATGAATGCTCGGGATTTGTAATGCTGAGACAAGCACACTGAGACAAGCACACTGAGACAAGCACACTGAGACAAGCACACTGAGACAAGCACACTGAGACAAACACACTGAGACAAACACACTGAGACAAGCACACTGAGACAAGCACACTGAGACAAACACACTGAGACAAGCACACTGAGACAAGCACACTGAGACAAACACACTGAGACAAGCACACTGGCACAGAAAAACAACAGTGGAAGAAACACTCCCCTCGAACCTCTGTACGAGTAGATCTGACATGTATATTCTGTCATGTAATGTCAGACTCTGACATGTATATTCTGTCATGTAATGTCAGACTCTGACATGTATATTCTGTCATGTAATGTCAGACTCTGACATGTATATTCTGTCATGTAATGTCAGACTCTGACATGTATATTCTGTCATGTAATGTCAGACTCTGACATGTATATTCTGTCATGTAATGTCAGACTCTGACATGTATATTCTGTCATGTAATGTCAGACTCTGACATGTATATTCTGTCATGTAATGTCAGACTCTGACATGTATATTCTGTCATGTAATGTCAGACTCTGACATGTATATTCTGTCATGTAATGTCAGACTCTGACATGTATATTCTGTCATGTAATGTCAGACTCTGACATGTATATTCTGTCATGTAATGTCAGACTCTGACATGTATATTTTGCTATCGCGCCTGCGGATCGAGAATCCAAAAAAGCAATCACGAGAGAAGTTGATATTTGAGACTTCATATCAATCACGAGAGAAGTTGATATTTGAGACTGCTGCCTGACCGTCTCGAAATACTCAAAAAGCAATCATTATCCAAGTTCCGTTCAGTTTTCATAAGGATACAGTTAAATTGGAAAAAGTGAAAGAATCGGATGTTATTTCAGGGAGTACAATAGATAGACAGACAGACAGGCAGGCAGGCAGGCAGGCAGGCAGGCAGGCAGGCAGGCAGGCAGGCAGGCAGACAGACAGACAGACAGACAGACAGACAGACAGACAGACAGACAGACAGACAGACAGAGAGATAGACAGAGAGATAGATAGATAGATAGATAGATAGATAGATAGATAGATAGATAGATAGGTAGGTAGGTAGGTAGGTAGGTAGGTAGGTAGGTAGGTAGGTAGGTAGGTAGGTAGGTAGGTAGGTAGGTAGGTAGGTAGGTAGGTAGGTAGGTAGGTAGGTAGGTAGGTAGGTAGGTAGGTAGGTAGGTAGGTAGGTAGGTAGGTAGGTAGGTAGGTAGGTAGGTAGGTAGGTAGGTAGGTAGGTAGGTAGGTAGGTAGGTAGGTAGGTAGGTAGGTAGGTAGGTAGGTAGATAGATAGATAGATAGATAGATAGATAGATAGATAGATAGATAGATAGATAGATAGATAGATAGATAGATAGATAGATAGATAGATAGATAGATAGATAGATAGATAGATAGATAGATAGATAGATAGATAGATAGATAGATAGATAGATAGATAGATAGATAGATAGATAGATAGGAACAAATAAGATCGTTGGTTACATGAGGCCATTGGACAAGAGGAAATCGGCTATTTCCCGTGATTACATACATATAGTAGACTACTCTCCTGAAAGCAATGGCAAACTACATTGGTAATAGTAATTATACTATGGATATTCATCAACATACTTGAAGAGCAAGAACCAGAGTCAACACCGGACAAGGCCAGGAGCTCAATACACATTTTTTTTTAAAGGCAAATCCCCAGTATGCGATAACAGTAGAAATGATCCAGGCAGGCGGAGAAGCAAGTGCTACTATATACCATAGCCTAAGTTACAAGATCTGGAAAACTTGTATATGGCCAAAGGATTGGAAAAGATCAGTTTATATCTCTCTACCAAAAAATGGCACCCTATAATTATGCACCAACTACAGATTTATCGTTTTGATAAGTCAAGCTAGTAAAATACTATTATATATCATAATGAAGAGAATGCAAAATAAGGTAGAAACAGAAGTTCATGAGGCACAGGCAGGTTTTAGATCCGGCAGAGACACCAGAAAGCATATCTTCAACATGATAATTATTAGAGAAAAATGCAGGGAATTCAATATAGAACTACACGCAGGTTTCAGCGACTACATCACGGCGGTCGATTGTGTACATCACCAATTATGGAAAATTATGGTCGACATGGGATTCCCAAAACATCTCACATATTTAATCGCAATGTTGTACCACGAACAAGAGGTAGCAGTAAAAGTTGACGGAACCATATCAGAATGGTTTAATGTACAGAAAGTAGTTAGGCAATGATGCACACTGTCACCGTACCTGTTCAACTTCTACGCTGAAAACATAATGTGAAATGTAAAAGACGACACGACATTTCCTGACTTCCAACCTCTTACCAGCGACGGTCAACAGATCCTATAAATCAGATATGCTGACTAAACAGTTCTCTTAACAACAGAGATGGTCTAAATTCTAAAGAAAATATTACTATCAACAAAACAATAACAAAAAAACTGTGAATCCCATTACCTGTTCTTAAATATGAAGAAAACCAAAGATAATAATTGACAATTACGAACTAGAGAACGTAATACATTTCCAGTATTCGGGCACAAACATAAATAGCTCAGGAGACTGCGCTGTGGAAATCAAGAGAAGAATTGTAATGGCGATACTGAAGCTTGTTCAAATGAAAAATATTTGGCAAGGTACAAGCAACAATGCCACATTATGTATACGTATTTCCAGTGACAAATACGGTTGTGGGGCATAAACATTAAATAGAACAAACGCAAAGAGAATAGCTGCTTTCGAAATAAAATTTTACAGAAGAATTTTACGTATAGCATGGACAGTTAAAAAGGCAAATCAAGAAGTGTTAAGATCAATAAAATTGGAAGAGGGCTGCCTCGACAACATCCTAACAATAAGGCTGTTTTGTGTGTGTGTTTTTTTTGGTGGGGGGGGGGGGGGTAATAAAAAGAGACATAACAGCATTGAAAGATTAATAGCTGAAGGTAGAGTTAACGAAAACAGGGGGAAAGGGCGCTCAGACGTTGATACTGCAATGACATATCAGATTGTTTAAGCATGTCTCTAGCTGTGGCAGGTCAACTCGCCCAGATTCGCGGAGTGCTCAGAGAATCCATAAAGAAGACCACGTTCTAGAAAGAATATATGCACATGATGATGATGACAAGAATATAAATCAAACACATATTGTACGGTATAAGGGTCAACTGGTCAATAATTGTTCTACCAGATATGTGCATCCATCTACAGTCATGGTACATAGCATTACCTGCCCCATAGAAGTCTGCAACAATAGGACAATCGCGCAATGTTCTCTCGCCTACATTTCTTCGTCTTTTATGGGGACCATCTCACAGAAGACACAAATAATTCATCCAGACAAGACACATCCAGTAGCGCTAAATATTTGGAAATGTCACAGGAATATATATAAATATATATATTTAACAATTTTATTTGGTGTATAATAATGCTTCTCAAACACTTTCCTGTCACCGCCTACTTACCTGTCACCGCCCACTTTCCTGTCACTGCCCACTTTCGTATTTTTTTATAGAGCAACACTTCTAACCAGACCAGGCCCGTGTATACATTTCGGTAAACAATGGGGTTGGCACGTTAACCACAAAAGGTTATTTCTTTGCTTGCCCGTAGAAACGGATGGGGGGGGGGGTTGATTACTGATAATATTCCCTCCAAGAACTGATGATATACCCTCCACTAAGAACTGATGATATCCCCTCCAATAATAACTGATGATATCGCATCCACTAAGAACTAATGATATTGCCTCCACTAAGAACAAATGATATTGCCTCCACTATGAACTGACAATATTGCTTTCACTAAAAATAAATCAGAAAATTACTTTCATCACTTGGAATTTAACCAAAAGTTGGATTACCCACACTCTCTCCTTTTTTAAATGATTTATCTCACAATTCTTCTTCTTTCTCAACTTTCTCATGACAAAGAGAGGATTATGCACCGAGACAAGAACAAATATTTCATTTAGGTAAACCCAGGCCCTTCACTGAAGACGTATCTACGGACCTGACTGTAAGACAACGTTTTCTATTGTTGATATAGTTTAGAGTATTTTCATTCCAATACAGTTTTTTTTTAAACTTGAAGTATTTAACAGAAGCTTGTGGTTGGTTTAAATAAACCTAGTTCAGCCAAAGTTCAATTAATATCGAACAGGTTTGTACATGTTATCTTATTGTACAATAAATAGTTATATATACGTACAATCTTTTGTGTAAAATTTGATGTGTTGTTATCTTTCTCCCTCGTGTCCCTTCATAGCCCTCATGTTGGCACCTATATCATGCATCGAACTCCTGAAATCTCTCACCGCCTACCTTCATAGCCCTCATGTTGGCACCTATATCATGCATCGAACTCCTGAAATCTCTCACCGCCTACCTTCATAGCCCTCATGTTGGCACCTATATCATGCATCGAACTCCTGAAATCTCTCACCGCCTACCTTTATAGCCCTCATGTTGGCACCTATATCATGCATCGAACTCCTGAAATCTCTCACCGCCTACCTTCATAGCCCTCATGTTGGCACCTATATCATGCATCGAACTCCTGAAATCTCTCACCGCCTACCTTCATAGCCCTCATGTTGGCACCTATATCATGCATCGAACTCCTGAAATCTCTCACCGCCTACCTTCATAGCCCTCATGTTGGCACCTATATCATGCATCGAACTCCTGAAATCTCTCACCGCCTACCTTCATAGCCCTCATGTTGGCACCTATATCATGCATCGAACTCCTGAAATCTCTCACCGCCTACCTTCATAGCCCTCATGTTGGCACCTATATCATGCATCGAACTCCTGAAATCTCTCACCGCCTACCTTCATAGCCCTTATGTTGGCACCTATATCATGCATCGTACTCCTGAAATCTCTCACAACCAACCAGGGTTCGTTTTCGCAGACTTCGAGAAATTTGTGTGTATACAAAACAGTATTCATAACTAACATCAACTTGCGTCAATACCTCATCCCCATTGTCAACATCATATTGTTTCCGATCCCCTACCATCTCTTCTCCCCCAACACTAATTTTGGACTTAATTTACCGACACCTCTAAGATTAACACGAATTTGTCATTTTATGTTAGTATTAGCTCATTTATGTGTGAGTTTTATGTAAGTATAAGTTCATTTATGCGTGAGTTTTATGTTTAAGCTCATTTATGTGTGAGTTTTATGTTAGTATAAGTTCATTTATGTGTGAGTTTTATGTTTAAGCTCACTTATGAGTGAGTTTTATGTTAGTATAAGCTCATTTATGTGTGAGTTTTATGTTTAAGCTCATTTATATGTGAGTTTTATGTTAGTATAAGCTCATTTATGTGTGAGTTTTATCCTAGTATAAGTTCATTTATGTGTGAGTTTTATGTTAGTATAAGCTCATTTATGTGTGAGTTTTATGTTAGTATACGTTCATTTCTGTGTGAGTTTTATGTTAGTAATAGATTCTTTTGGATGCCGTTGGGACTCCTCGAACCGTCGAGACGAAATTTATTGGCTTGCTGAAATACCTCACATTGCCAATGTGCTTACAAACCCGGCTCACCGTATGGAAACATTAGCGAGTATGACATCATACAGTCCAAACCGATTCATCAAATACGATCTTTAACCAATATTTTATGAATGAATAAATGCGAATATTGCCGTGAAAGTGTGGTTCTCCATCTTTTTTGACGAAAACTATTGCAACCTCGTTAGATGTTGGTTCATTTTAGCGACGTTGATGAGACTGACGATCGCGCCTGAAGACTATGTTTACTATTGGGATTGCTCTTCCATTTTGAGCAACATTCTGAATCTCTCTTGTTTCGATATCACGCATTAACTGATACGGCTGTGCTAATCTATTGTGTTGATGAAAAAATCGATCGATTAAATCAGGATTTTCTCTTTAGCATGTAGAATTTACCTGCGTGTGCCTGTCGTACGTCTGTTGCTTGAATACTGTCCAATCATACAACTGAGAACATTGTTGAACTTTATTGTATGGCGGTTGTATATAACAAGTTCGATGATAAGTTTTTTCATGAACTCTTAAAACATATGAACCTTGACATTTCGTAATTTTTGCTCCCTATAACGGGAAAGAAAGGGCGGTTTTATTAGTGCGAATATTCTCGCGAAAATGTGTGTATTTAGCTCCTGATTATTACTATGTATTATTGATACCCCAGCTTAATATCACGGATGTTTTGTGACTTTGGGAACATGACCTTTCCCTTTCGCCAACAACTTATAAACTTGCCATCGTTAAGGTGTTCGTCCGAAAACTTTTTAGCGCCACTTTATTGACATATAATATGGAAATCCGCAGTTATGTGCAGCAACACGTTCCTCAGCAAAATTTCTATCAACACGATCCTCAGCAAAATTTGCAGCAACACGATCCTCAGCAAAATTTGCAGAAATACCATCCTCTGCAAAATATGCGGCTTCATTTGTAATTGCTTTATTTCGACGAATTTGTGACAATGAGTGAGCCTCGGCATCTATATCTCGAAGTCTCTGCATTTGCTCAACAGTTTCATGCTGTCTGTGTCGACGTTAGTATTGTTTATTCATAGTTTGTCGATTTTCTCTTTGTTCTGATGATTCTAGCTTAGTTCGACGCCGATGCAACTTAGCATCCTTAGAAAGTCGTGTTTGTCTTTGTTGAAGGGTTTCTTGATGAATTCTTCGCGTCTCTCTTTCAATTCTATGTCTATGATTTTCGGCACATTTTCGGCACGAATCCGAGCGCGTGACTCTTGACTTTGACGACTCAACCATCTAGCTTTATACTCTTTTTTGACGATTTCTTGCGATTAGATAATCTTCATCCATTATTTAAAGCAAATTATATGTATATTTTAAATATAATGTATTTTATATAACTTTAAGTACAAGCCGATACAAAAGTTTACCAGTTAGTGCATTAATAACATTTGTATACAAAAATTTCGTCTGCTTTGAATAACGCCAGGACACCAATCATTTTGATTGAAAGTCGCACGGGAATTCCGTGACGAAAATGCGCTATTTATAGATTGTTCCGGAGATGACAGAACACAGCTATTGTATTATAGATCAGCTCGTTTATTTGTGAGTTTTCTAATCGAGGATTTCTTTTTTCTTGACAGTGTTATTGCTTCCAGATGATGCTGCCTTGACGAAGTCAAATTATTAATGAAGTCCACAATGCTAATGGCGTCGTACATCGGTCAAAATGAGACTGAGCATTGCACCCACATGACCTCTGACCTTTCCGCGTGCTTGTGACACTTGAGAGCATGTGCCTGTCACACGCGCTAATCGTCTTGTGATAATGTCTAGGAACTAGGCCTTGTTCTCCGATGAATGCTAGTTTCTTATAACGTAGCTGTTTTCCCTTCTCCAGCACGTTGTCAGAAATGATGGTCAAAATATGACCACATTATTATATTGCTTTATTTTATATATTTTTCCTCTTCAAATACATCCTTCAACAGAATTTTCATATTGGTAATTTGTATAGACAGTGTCATGTTTGAATCAGAACTATCCACTTCTACATGTTCTCCCATTAGCTTGATGCAGTCAGTGATTTTATAACCGTACATGTTCTCATACTCGGTCCAAATGTTATATTTCTATACTTGGTCCAAATGTCATATATCTACACTTGTTCCAAATGTTATATTTCTATACTTGGTCCAAATATCATATTTCTACACTTGTTCCAAATATTATATTTCTATATCAAGCTATACTTGGTCCAAATGTCATATATCTACACTTGATCCAAATGTTATATTTCTATACTTGGTCCAAATGTCATGTTTCTACACTTGGTTCACATGTCATGTTTCTACACTTGGTCCAAATGTCATGTTTCTAGGCTAGGTCCAAATGTCTTGTACTACGCTTGGTCCAAATGTCATGTTTCTACACTTGTTCCAAATTTCATGTTGCTGCATTTGGTACAAATGTCATGTTTCTATGCTTAGTCCAAATGTCATGTTTCTATGCTTGGTCCAAATGTCATGTTTCTATGCTTGGTCCAAATGTCATGTTTATACATTTGGTCCAAATGTCATGTTTATATGATTGGCCCAAATGTCGTGTTTCTATGTTTGGTCCAAATGTCATGTTTCTACGCTTGGTCCAAATGTCATATTTCTGCACTTGGTCCACATGTCATGTTTTGTACCCTTGGTCCAAATGTCATATTTCTACACTTGTTCCAAATGATATACTTCTATACTTCGTCCAAATGTCATGTTTCTACGCTTGGTCCAAATGTTCTGTTTCTACACTTAGTACAAAAGTCATGTTTCTACACTTGAACCAAATGTCATGTTTCTACGCTTGGTCCAAATGACGTGTTTCAACGCTAGGTCCAAATGTCATGTTTCTAAGCTTTGTCGAAATGTCATGTTTCTACACTTGGTCCAAATGTCATGTTTCTACACTTGGTCAAAATGTCATGTTTCTACACTTGGTCCAAATGTCATGTTTCTACGCTTGTTCAAACTGTTTCTATACGTGGTCCAAATGTCATATAGCTACACGTGGTGCAAATGTCATATATCTACATTTGTTCCAAATGTTATATTTTTATACTGGGTTCACATGTCATATATCTACACTTGTTTCCAATGTTACATTTCTATACTTGGTTCAAATGTCATATATCTACACTTGTTCCAAATGTCATATATCTACACTTGTTCCAAATGTCATATATCTACACTTGTTTCAAATGTCATATATCTACACGTGGTCCAAATGTCATATCCACACCGGATAACATTTAAGAGACATGATGTAATAGCTTTGGCGCAGTCAATCTTTTCACCACGCGACACCTTTGTCATTGCGTCCTCGTTGTTGCCAGTAGCGCTAAATCAAGATTGTGTCCACTGTATCACTGCTCTGTTGAGCACCTATCGCGGTTCTTTCTTATTACATTCAGGTCGTTTAGTTCTGTTAGATATCTCTGGTGGTTCAGCAATAACCCACAACGCGGACAGGAAGTTAGGGATTTATATTTGTTATTGAAACTCTGAATAGAAAATACGAGAAGAACTTGATGGCATTAGAAATGGCCTGATATCGTAGATGGGAAGGCGTGAGATTGAGAGATAGAGAAATCAAATTAACGAGTTCTTTTATGCATCCACGACCCATGGAGTGACAGAATGATATGTACATGTCGAGTTGATATGGTGTAGTTTTAATATTTGACAAACATATCGATTACACAAGATACGGGGGACGACGGTGTGGGGGGGGGGGGGGGACACAAAATTTAGAGGAAATTGTTAATAGGATGTCTGAGGGCAAGTTTTGTTGCTAATTGATGTCCAGACATGTGAGTTATGACATCTGCTGATTGATGTCCAGACATGTGAGTTATGACATCCGCTGATTGATGTCCAGACATGTGAGTTATGACATCTGCTGATTGATGTCCAGACATGTGAGTTATGACATCTGCTGATTGATGTCCAGACATGTGAGTTATGACATCTGCTGATTGATGTCCAGACATGTGAGTTATGACATCTGCTGATTGATGTCCAGACATGTGAGTTATGACATCTGCTGATGACGACAGCGAATAGAGAAATAGTAGATAGCGCAACATGTCCTTGTCAAGATGGAGTCATCATTTTTTCCCTGTGGTGATTTCTGCGCAATATTTACCGTCAATAAATTACCTTTGCTTGTTGAAACCCCCAGAACAGTCAGTTAGGATAGACATAACGTACGTACAAGGAGACGGATAAATCAACATAACGTACGTACAAGGAGACGGATAAATCAACATAACGTACGTACAAGGAGACAGATAAATCAACATAACGTACGTACAGGGAGACAGATAAATCAACATAACGTACGTACAAGGAAACAGATAAATCAACATAACGTACGTACAAGGAGACAGATAAATCAACATAACGTACGTACAAGGAGACGGATAAATCCACATAACGTACGTACAAGGAGACGGATAAATCCACATCGCACTTGAATTATTATCGGATGTTGTCTGATGGATTGATTGAGACGTGGACTGGATCACATACCGGAGTTGACATGTATTGGTAACTTTGGTTGTTAGAGACCTGCTTGATACTTCTCTGCCACCAGACCCAGTGAAATTAGGTGCCAGCAAGCCACAAATAAGACTTTATCAGCTGAATCCAAACAAAGCAGAATAGTCCTTGTTACGTGATAGTAATGTTACTTTCTTTTCTATATCACGAAAACCATTTCGATTTTAAAGTGTGTGGGGGGGGGGGGTAACACCCTTTCCTATACTGACGTCATAGGTATAACCTTGCACCCACCACACAATCATCATGAGCATTTACATCGTCCGCTCATTACTTGTGCATAACTAACGGTTGTGTACTCTCATTACTTGTGCATAACTAACGGTTGTGTACTCTCATTACTTGTGCATAACTAACGGTTGTGTACTCTCATTACTTGTGCATAACTAACGGTTGTGTACTCTCATTACTTGTGCATAACTAACGGTTGTGTACTCTCATTACTTGTGCATAACTAACGGTTGTGTACTCTCATTACTTGTGCATAACTAACGGTTGTGTACTCTCATTACTTGTGCATAACTAACGGTTGTGTACTCTCATTACTTGTGCATAACTAACGGTTGTGTACTCTCATTACTTGTGCATAACTAACGGTTGTGTACTCTCATTACTTGTGCATAACTAACGGTTGTGTACTCTCATTACTTGTGCATAACTAACGGTTGTGTACTCTCATTACTTGTGCATAACTAACGGTTGTGTACTCTCATTACTTGAACAACATATCGCAGCCAAAATATAAACCACGAAACATTCATTCTCGGGTTGAAGAACGAAACATTCATTCTCGGGTTGAAGAACGAAACATTCATTCTCGGGTTGAAGAACGAAACATTAATTCTCGGGTTGAAGAACGAAACATTCATTCTCGGGTTGAAGAACGAAACATTCATTCTCGGGTTGAAGAACGAAACATTAATTCTCGGGTTGAAGAACGAAACATTAATTCTCGGGTTGAAGAACGAAACATTAACTCTCGGGTTGAAGAACGAAACATTCATTCTCGGGTTGAAGAACGAAACATTAATTCTCGGGTTGAAGAACGAAACATTAATTCTCGGGTTGAAGAACGAAACATTAATTATCGGGTTGAAGAACGAAACATTAATTCTCGGGTTGAAGAACGAAACATTAATTCTCGGGTTGAAGAACGAAACATTCATTCTCGGGTTGAAGAACGAAACATTAATTCTCGGGTTGAAGAACGAAACATTCATTCTCGGGTTGAAGAACGAAACATTAATTCTCGGGTTGAAGAACGAAACATTCATTCTCGGGTTGAAGAACGAAACATTAATTCTCGGGTTGAAGAACGAAACATTAATTCTCGGGTTGAAGAACGAAACATTAATTCTCGGGTTGAAGAACGAAACATTAATTCTCGGGTTGAAGAACGAAACATTCATTCTCGGGTTGAAGAACGAAACATTAATTCTCGGGTTGAAGAACGAAACATTAATTCTCGGGTTGAAGAACGAAACATTCATTCTCGGGTTGAAGAACGAAACATTAATTCTCGGGTTGAAGAACGAAACATTAATTCTCGGGTTGAAGAACGAAACATTAATTCTCGGGTTGAAGAACGAAACATTAATTCTCGGGTTGAAGAACGAAACATTCATTCTCGGGTTGAAGAACGAAACATTAATTCTCGGGTTGAAGAACGAAACATTCATTCTCGGGTTGAAGAACGAAACATTCATTCTCGGGTTGAAGAACGAAACATTAATTCTCGGGTTGAAGAACGAAACATTCATTCTCGGGTTGAAGAACGAAACATTCATTCTCGGGTTGAAGAACGAAACATTAATTCTCGGGTTGAAGAACGAAACATTCATTCTCGGGTTGAAGAACGAAACATTCATTCTCGGGTTGAAGAACGAAACATTCATTCTCGGGTTGAAGAACGAAACATTCATTCTCGGGTTGAAGAACGAAACATTCATTCTCGGGTTGAAGAACGAAAGGTAGAATGAGAAGGGGAAGAAAGGATGCATAGAGGAAGGAGAAGAAGAACTCATTACTCACAGTTGAAACATCTCACCAGGAGGAGAACTCATTACTCACAGTTGAAACATCTCACCAGGAGGAGAACTCATTACTCACAGTTGAAACATCTCACCAGGAGGAGAACTCATTACTCACAGTTGAAACATCTCACCAGGAGGAGAACTCATTACTCACAGTTGAAACATCTCACCAGGAGGAGAACTCATTACTCACAGTTGAAACATCTCACCAGGAGGAGAACTCATTACTCACAGTTGAAACATCTCACCAGGAGGAGAACTCATTACTCACAGTTGAAACATCTCACCAGGAGGAGAACTCATTACTCACAGTTGAAACATCTCACCAGGAGGAGAACTCATTACTCACAGTTGAAACATCTCACCAGGAGGAGAACTCATTACTCACAGTTGAAACATCTCACCGTGAGTGTTAGCTAAGTGAACAATACACAAGAACAGAAAATCCCCTGTTTCCTGTGAATAAATTGCGTGCCTGGCCAGACAATAATACAAATAGATGACATCCCATTAGGCAGGCCCTATTAAACGTGGGCTGTTACCCTACACTGGAACACGTATCCCCTATTGAACGTGGGCTGTTACCCTACACTGTAACGTGTTTTTTAAAAGAAGGGTTTAAAAGCCGTAGAAGATTGACTTCACTGTACTGTGCCGAGAGTACTACTCATAGCACATAACTCCGTAGCTTCAAGTGATAATACACAGGGATCTCCGGGAAAAAACCCACCTTATAAACAAGACGACACGAGCCGGATTCGAACCCGTGACCTCTTGAACAAAAGGCGAACAGATTAACCACTACGCCAGGGACATCCCCACTGGAACATGTATCCCCTATTGAACGTGGGCTGTTACCCTACACTGGAACATTTATCCCCTATTAAACGAGTTTCGATCGAATGTGTTGGTTACTGTTCAAATGTTGTGTGCAGTCAACCATATGTGTCCAGATCCTTATCCTTAGTAACATTTGGTTCAAGTGTTACCTACATGCTACACGTGTGATGTCTGTTGTTTCTGGCAGGCAGTGGAGAGTGCAGTCCAGACAATCAGATTTCGTATGTTTCAACTTGTATGTGGAATTTTTTATTTTCAACATATTTGATTCTTTCTTATTTCTTTTTGTCCAAATCGCATGCGCAGCACGCGACTGTAACCATGAACCAGCACGCGCATGTTTCGGTGCGACACGTGCCTTGCAGTAGACTGTCCATAATGTGGTCACAGGGGCGTAGATTAGTGCCTTAGTCTTAAGGCGACTCCGTCTGAGATACTCTGTGCAAGTATGCCTGTCAACGAAGGCGAATGTTTAAGGAAAAGGTCACGCGTGCTGCTCATGGGCTCACTCAGCACGCACGAGGCAAGCCAGACAATATGAAAATGCGTCCCTTCGTCCTCTGGATATGGCACATGCTCATTTCATCCAGCATCCTTGTCCTTACACGGACCTTGAAATGGCATTCTTTGTTGGAAATTATGGTCGTCGATACACCTTTTCAAACATTATTGATAATGTGTAAAGGGTAATACGTAATGGCGGCCACATGTCGCTACAAACGAATGCGCGTGCCGTTTGCTCGGTGCGCGTGTGGAAGGGAAAAACGAAAAACAGGTTATTTCTATTGACGTACTGTTTAACCGGTGTACTTCACAGATTTTGATTTGACAGGACTCAGCAGGAGTGGGTTGTGCATTTCTGTGCACACCTGTGCTCATAATTATTTGTGCATTACCTTGCTGCGACATACCTGCGACACATTTTTATTTGATCATTATATGAATCAACACATAAAAGAATGTATTTTTGTAATAGATTTTACCTGGACCAATCGCGAATAATAATCAAGTCTCTCTCACGTGTCTTTTACCGAACGTTGTCCTCACTGCCAGTCTGTAAGTCTCTCCGTTCTGAGCAAGCTGCCCAGATTCTTCCAGTGTCATGTCCAAAAGGTCTTCGATGTCAATTGTCCATCGTAATCACCGACTGCCTTTTGTTCTCTTTCCTGAAACTTTCCATGATTACTCTGTATAAACTAGAGTGTCTGTCAATATGTCCAAAATATGTTCGTTTGAGGCTTAAATAAACTAGAGTGTCTGTCAATATGTCCAAAATATGTTTTGTGTTAGTTTCGAGGCCTCAGTCTTTTTGTATATTCAGGACTATGTGGACAGGACATCTGCGTTGGTTCGTCTTCCTGTTCAAGTTATTCTCAGGACCTTTCTGTAACATTTCACTTCGAATGCCGATATTTTCTCTTTGCCGACGTCTCACAACCATATGTTGTAACTTTATATAATCAAGACAAAAATAATTAGTGGAGGGGGAGGGGGTACACCTAGAAGACGGTAGAGCTATAAAACAACTCATATTTAAACAACGGTTACATTTACCTGACAGCAAGTTTCATACTAGATACCTGACAGCAAGTTTCATACTAGATACCTGACAGCAAGTTTCATACTAGATACCTGACAGCAAGTTTCATACTAGATACCTGAATGAATACACTATAATTATAAGGTAAGATATTTCATTTGTCTCCAGCACAGTTTCAGAAGATAAACACATCAGTGTACATAAATCATGTCTCTAAGCGCAAGGAAACCTAACGTTAAGGGGGTATGTACACTTAGGAGTCGGTCGGGTTACAAAACAATTGATATTTAACTAATGGTTGCAGTTACATGGCTGCAACTTTCACAGTAGATACCTGAATGAATACACTATAATTATAAGTGTATGTCATGTTGGGACTTCCTTGCTGGTATTAGATGTCATGTTGTGACTTCCATGCTGTTATTAGATGTCATGTTGTGACTTCCTTGCTGGTATTAGATGTCATGTTGTGACTTCCATGCTGGTATTAGGTCATGTTGTGACTTCCTTGCTGGTATTAGATGTCATGTTGTGACTTCCATGCTGGTATTAGATGTCATGTTGTGACTTCCTTGCTGGTATTAGATGTCATGTTGTGACTTCCATGCTGGTATTAGGTCATGTTGTGACTTCCTTGCTGGTATTAGATGTCATGTTGTGACTTCCATGCTGGTATTAGAGGTCATGTTTTGAATATGTAGTCCATTTTTCTCCGTTGGGTTTGTTCCGGTACAGACGTTAGGGAGATATGAATCTCAAACGGAGCTATACAAGGAAAACAAAACATAAAAATTATCTCCCATTTCTTACAACCAAAGTGCATACTTTAATATTATTGGTTATCTCCCTTTCGCCTTAAAAAAGTTTCTCGCTTTAAAAGGCTGGGCATTTCGCACGTTCTGTACAGAACACGTCAAATAGACAGACAGACGGACAGACGGGCGGGCGGCCGGACGGATGGATAAATTGTAAGAAATGACTAAGGACGTTTTGCAGGTTTCGTTACCTCTATCTTTCCATATATAGTCTATGACCCAGAACCCGTGATTAAATCAAATCAGATATGGATGTCTAGCTGTAAACTATGACACAACGCATTCCATTCTCCGCGCTGTATAGGGGTGCGAATCTTGCAATAGACTGACAACAAAGTCGAAGAATCACGAAATATTTCGTAGTTTTAAGAGCAAACAGATTCGAGCATATTATATCATCAGTTTATTGTCAGTGTATTATCCTGTTAGTAGCAGAAACAGTATCCTTTCTCTAGAAGAGGCGTGCCCTTCATAGGACCTCCCACTTGATGCACAACACTCAAAAAATAAAAACACCACTGTCATACTGTATTTTCCCGTTAGGGTAAGGGTGTTACAAGGAGTATTACAGTGGCTTCCTAAAAATTAAACCTACCAATCAAATATCATGTAAAAGGTTGACAAGTTGTCGATGAATTACTTCATGGTTAGTTTGTTTAAGTACAATGTACATCTAATGATAAGGAACGCCCCTTTCAACCGCGGACATTGATCCATTTTGGTTATGTCAGATCTTTATTTTTTTTTAAATTGTGGAGGCCTTGGTTCACGTAGTCCAATCACCATAACCTCCGATCAAAAAATGTCTTCATTGTAATCGGATTTCTCAATCTGTACTCCGACCTTGACCCTTATCAACTAATCGCTCATAACATACAATTGTAGTTTCTAGTAATAGTCAACAAGAGTTGTCTGTCTACACGAACTGTCAACAAGAGTTGTCTGTCTACACGAGCTGTCAACAAGAGTTGTCTGTCTACAAGAGTTGTCTGTCTACACGAGCTATCAACAAGAGTTGTCTGTCTACACCAGATGTTAAAAAGAGTTCTCTGTCTACACCAACTATCAACAAGAGTTGTCTGTCTACACGAGCTATCAGCAAGAGTTGTCTGTCTACACCAGATGTTAAAGAGTTGTCTGTCTACACCAACTATCAACAAGAGTTGTCTGTCTACACCAGCTGTCAAGAAGAGTTGTCTGTCTATATGAACTGTCTACAAGAGTTGTCTGTCTACATCAGCTGTCTCCAAGAGGTGGCATTCTACATCAGCTGTCAACAAGAGTTGTCTGTCTACATCAACTGTCAACAAGATTTTTCTGTCTACATCAACTGTCAACAAGATTTGTCTGTCTACATCAGCTGTCAACAAGAGTGGTGTGTCTACATCAGCTGTCAACAAGAGTGGTTTGTCTACATCAGCTGTCAACAAGAGTTGTCTGTCTACATCAGCTGTCAACAAGAGTGGTGTGTCTACATCAGCTGTCAACAAGAGTGGTTTGTCTGCATTAGCTGTCAACAATAGTTGTCTGTCTACATCAGCTTTCAACATGAGTTGTCTGTCTACATCAGCTGTCAACAAGCGTTGTATGTCTACACAAACTGTCAACGAGAGTAGGTTACACGATCTGTCCTTAGATTGTCACAGGAGCTGACCATAGATTGACGAGGGAAAGGGAGGAGGTATGTGACAAAAGTTGACGTCAACAATACTGATTTTATACAGCTATTAAATTGCTTGGTGGTGTTGTGTGGCGGGGTGGTGATAGTGGTCAATTATATAGATAAAAGTAAGTCCCTGCTGCAATTTTCCTGAAGTACTTGACAGTTGTTGGTTAAAGAGGGGAAGGGGGAGATTGGAGTCAGAAATTGGAACTTAGTTGTTCACCTAATTTATTGACATTTCTCTCAACCCACCAACCCCACCTCCTACATCTGATCTCCGCTTTGTAGAAAAGAAAACGTCCAAGCCCAGATTCAAACCCTACACCTTCAGAACAATGTGGAAATAACGTTCAGAAGTATGTAGGTCACTGAAATCTATATGTTCTTTCCAATGAATGTGTGCCGTTTGTGGCGAAGAAAGCTCTTTTACACCGTGAACGTTTGTGGCGAAGAAAACTCTTTTACACCGTGGACGTTTGTGGCGAAGAAAGCTCTTTTACACCGTGGACGTTATGTCAAAGTACGATTATATCAGAACATTTGGCCAACAAAAATAAAAGAAAATGCAGTACAGGTACTCCTGTAACCACGACCTGCAATCATGTATTCAAGTCATGTTATCGCAGTTCTTATTCAGGATTTGGTCATGCTTTAATGTTGAATATGTAGGCAGTGGCGCAGCGAGGGGGGTGCGGAGGTGCGGTCCGCCCCGGGCGGCATCATCCGGAGGGCGGCAAATTTATTTTGGTCCAGTCTTTCACAATCACTGACATTTTTTTTAAATGTCACAAGCTCGGAAAATTATGATTCCGCCCGGGCGCCATTGAACCACGCTAGGCCACTGTATGTAGGTCAGGAAACCCGCTAGGAAACACGAATTGGAAGGTGAAGGTGAGTAAACATGATTCATGTTTTGAATGATAAGAGGTTTTTCATGAACATAAACGTGATTTCCATCACTATCAAGTGCTTTGACATTGAATAGTGTAGTATGGATTACATTCAACCTCGGCGACACATCTGGTCTTGGAACGACAGCTTAAGCTCCAACCCTTACGCTTAACGGTAAGTGTGAATACGACCAACGTTCATTTACCTGGGGACTGAAAATAGTATGTATTTATCCCCCCCCCCACCTCCACCCCCCGCCACGACGTTTTGTTGAATTATAAGAATGTTGCATTCGATTTTGTCTCATCTTTTCGTTTTCTGTGTCAAGTGTTCATTACATGTTCAGTTATGTTATACTGTGTTATGTTATATTGTGTTATGTTATATTGTGTTATGTTATATTGTGTTATGTTATATTGTGTTATGTTATATTGTGTTATGTTATATTGTGTTATGTTATATTGTGTTATGTTATACTGTGTTATGTAAGTTTATATTATGTTATATTATATTAAATTATATTATATTATATTATATTAAACTATATTATATTATTATGTTATGTTATGTTATGTTATGTTATGTTATGTTATGTTATGTTATGTTATGTTATGTTATGTTACGTTACGTTACGTTACGTTACGCTACGCTACGCTACGTTACGTTACGTTACGTTACGTTACGTTACGTTACGTTACATTACATTACATTACATTACATTACATTACATTATATTATATTATATTATATTATATTATATTATATTATATTATATTATTATGCTATGTTATGTGATATTATATGTTATGTTGTTTTATGTTATGTGATGTTATCAACTTCTGCGTTCGTTCTCACTAAACACCTGCAGATTAGCAGGATTTAATTTGCAGAATGTGTGTGTTGTGTCATGGCTTACAGCTTCAGTTGGGGTGATCATTTACATACAGTGATCATTTACATACAGTGATCATTTACATACAGTGATCATTTACATACAGTGATCATTTACATACAGTGATCATTTACATACAGTGATCATTTACATACAGTGATCATTTACACACAGTGATCATTTTTATTGTGTCTTTGGTAGATCAAAAAATATTTTACAGTGTGGTTATCCTATGTCTGAATAGTCCAAGGGCATTTGCGGCCAGAAATGGTTACTGGCCCTACGGAAAAATAGTCAACAATGTACTATGAATTTTATAAAGTAGATGTAACAAATGGTTATAATTATTTGTGATTGACGAACACTACCAAATACACATGCGAACTCACGCATACACACATATATCTGTGTGTGTGATGATGTTGTTCCTCCTTCGCAAACGAAGATGACGATGGCATGAAAACAAAATTCTTTATTATTGATTAGAAACTGGCCTCACAGCACGTGGGGCATTCTGATAAGTGCTCCGCCCTCTGTTCCATCGGCCATTCGACTCGATGGTGTTTCTAGTCTAATGCTTGCGAAACAGACGTCGACATCAGGGAACAACTCTGACCCTTGCGACAGGTTTCTTTGTTGTTGTGCCTACCCACGCCGTGCCCGTAACTAGTTCAAGCAAAACATCGGCCTGTCGGAACAACATGGTAACTGTTATCGAAGGTTACGACTACTGGATTGTATAGATGACGTGGAAACAGTAAATGTTATGAGCAAGTAGAAAAATATCAAAACATTTATTGATTGTCTAATTTGTTTTGTGAGTTCGTAGATGCCCGATGAGCTCGTAGATGCCCGATGAGTTCGTAGATGCCCGATGAATTCGATTGTTGCCAGGAAAGTTCTATTGCAGTGCATGCAGGGGTGTAGTTGGTTTGGAGTAGGAGAGTTTTCGGATTTGTCGTTTCGCTTCCGTCGCCTGTGAATTGCCCGCAGTGTTCTTTCATTTTCAGATTTAATGATACCAGCAGTGATCTGGGTGTATCAGGCTGAGTGGTCAAGGGCTATAGTCTCCCAGGAGCTAGGGCGATGACACAGTTCTTGAAAAGGGATTTTTTTAGTGATCATTGAAGCGCTTTTTCTTCCCTCGACTTGAACGTTTACCTTCGCACAGTTATATTTGAAGCGCTTTTTCTTCCCTCCATTTGAACATTTACATTCGCACAGCTCCCCATAGAATAATCTCTTTGGAAGGCAGTTGTCTGACATACGGATGATGTGGCCAGTCCAGCGGAGTTGGGACCTAATCAGCATTGCATGGATGCTTTGCATGCGTGACTTATGGAGGATTTCCGTATCTGGTACTCGATCCTGCCAACGTACTCGCATGATGTTTCTTGGGCACCGAAAGTGGAAAGATTTAAACTGTCGAGCGTGTCTCGCATAGAATGTTCCAGGATAACGCAGCATAAAGCATTCGTGGTAGAACTACTGCGCGGTACGCACCCAACTTAGTTGTCCAAATGAGACCACGCCTGATCCAGACATTGGCACGAAGGTTCCCGAATGCCGCACTGGCGCGAGCAATACACAGGGCAACATTCTCGACAATTGCCGAGATATACAAACCTATTGGCAGTATTAAGATTAAGTATTAAGACAGGGGACAGGGCCGCCCTTTACTGTGATCACTGGTTCTGTGTAGGGGACACCTGGCCCTGGTTGATACATTACTAAAGTCTTCGCTGTGCTGATGGTGAGACTGAACGCATCACAGGCCAAAGAAAAGAGGTCTATGATGTCCTTCATGTCTTTCAGACTGGTAGCATTTAGTGCACAAACGTCGACGAACAAGTGGTCGTGAACAATGTCCGTCTTAGTTTTGGTTTTGGCCTTCAATCTACTAACATTGAATAGCCCTCCATCAGCTCGATAGCGAAAACAAATTCCTGCACTGTTATTCCGGAAGGCATCATTTAACATGGCAGAGAAGACCATGCTGAAGAGCGTCGGAGCTAGCACGCAACCCTCTTTGACGCCATTAGTTACTGGAAGCGGGTTTGACTGTGCGCCGTCATCTTGCACACAGGTTGTCATACCATCATGGAACTGGCGAACCATTTTGGTGAATTTTTCGGGACGTCCAAATTTGACCACGATATTGTATAGTTCTTCGCGATTTATAGCGTTGAATATTTGAATGTCTTTGTTATGTCGACACACGTGGTGTAGAGATCAATGTTCTGTTCGCGATACTTTTCCTGTAGTTGTTTGACAGTGAATATCATGTCAACCGTACCTCTGCCCTGGCTGAAGCGACTTTGGCTTTCTGGGAGGAGACTTGTCTCAAGATGGACTAGCAGTCTGTTTAATATGAACCTAGCCAGGATCCTGCCTGCTATAGAGAGCAGGGAAATGCCTTGATGGTTGTCGCAAGGTAGGCGATTTCTTTTTCTCTTGTATAGATGTATGGTAGAATCATCATTAAAGTCTTGTAGTATTGCTTCCAGGTTCCATATCGTCTGGAAGAGCTATGTTATTTAACACTCATGACAGGGCCGCTAACAGCGTAAACTTCAGCTGAAGTGGAGTTTGGTTGGTTGGTTGGTTGCTGTTCCAGCGGTCTTTGGGCTCCTGCCGTTTGACCTAATGCCATTAGATGGCATTATATTGCTGGGAAGTCTGTGGATTTTCGTCCCACCCCGGGACAGAGCCAGAGAATAACTATCACACCTCCAGGAAGGTAGGTTTAAACCTATGCACTGCTCCTAGCCACTGTAGCCAAGATAGGGTTCACTGTGCTCATTCCCCGCCACCAGTTGACTACTGGTTATGCCGAACTTCTCTATTGCTCCAGGCATGCAACCAAATGTTCAAGTCAAAAGGATTGTCACGTCCTGAGTCACTGTGCCTGAAGTGGAGTTTAGATCAGGCGCTTTTACTACGGACAAATTTCAGATGGCTTTCTCCACCTCCTCAAGGCTCTGATAACGAATGATTGATTGGTATTTGCGTGTTACACGTAATAGCTTCCTCGTTGATATTGGAGGGACAGTTTAGTATATTTTCGAATTGTTGAGCCCAACGTTTGAGAATTTCCTCTCTGTCAGTGATGGTATGCCTCCCTTCTGCGCTTAGAGGAGTAGACGCTCCTGAAGACTGAGGGCCATAAATTGCTTTTAACGTTGAATAAAATTTCTGCATATTATTGTTGTCAGCATAATGTTGTATCTCTTTGGCTTTGCTACTAAACCACGAATCTTGTGTCCTCCTTAGTTGTTTTTTTGCAAGTTTTTCTTTGAGTTTTCGTACAGCGTCTTTTTGCTGGGATTTGTTTAGATCAGCTTTTTGCTGTTTGTCCTTGTTATTCAGGAGCGCTTTGATTGATTTGTATATCATTTCCGTGAAACCTGTATTGATGTCTGCGAACAGCAACGCCCGCCATTTATTCTGTAGTTATGTAGATATTGTCACGGAGGTTATCCCAGATTTTTTTGAATGTCTATGGAATCAACTTTCAACGGTGCAATTTTGATATCCAGTGAAGCTGCGTAGAAGCTGTTTATAAAGTGGATCTTTCAATTTTGATACGTCGAGGCCTTTTGGCTGTTTGCCTTTTTGAGGTCGCCTTGCAGTGTATGGAGATTCTTTTTGGAGACTGACAGTCTGTGGTCCGCCCAGCAGTCGGCGCCACACATGGATTTAGTGACTCTCACATCCTGCTTATCACGTTGTCTCACGACGACATAATCGATTTGATGCCACTGTTTTGATCGTGGGTGCATCATGTAGTCTTATTACGGTAAGGTAGTTGAAAGACAGTATTGGAGATGAGTAGGTTGAATGATGCGCATGTTTCGAGCAGCAACTGTCCATTGCTATTGCATTTGCCAATGTCATGTCTCCCCAGCACACCCTCCCAGGATGCTCAGTCCTAACTCACTCGTACGTTAAAGTCACCAAGAATGATGAGTTTGTCGAATTTGGAGGTTTCCTGTAAGATTTTTTTCAAGTCATCATAGAACTTTTCTTTTTACACGCTAACAAATGTTGTATACCGCTTTTTGGAAAGTGGAAGGCGAATAGTTATCAGCCGGTCACTAATGTCCTATGAAAGTCCAGCCATTTTTGTGGCTTGGCTGGATTTATTTGCAAAGTCAACTCCCGCTTCGCGTATCACTTCAATTTTTATGCCAATCCAGAAGAAGGAATATTCATCGCCGTGTTCCACAAGTTCTCCTTCCTCAGACAGTCGTATCTTGCTGAGGGAAACAATGTCCATTTTGTACCTTGCTAGCTCTTTCTGGCCGTGTGACCTCCGCGCTGTCTAGTAGGGTGCGCGCATTCTATGCGCCAATTGTGAGTGGATTCACATTAAGTTTCCCTGTTTTCTTGTAGTTTTTAACGCTGAGTTGGGATCCCCGCCAGCCGCGGTATGCTGGCCTGGGTCATGGTGAGGCAGGCAATCTTTAGAGCACCTTTTCTAGCCCCTTCCTCTGGCTAAGGAGGTGTGCAGTGCTTTCTTGAATAGGGCTGCTCAGCCGCCAAGACGGCTGCCATACTCCAGAGGTGCCTCAATGTCACTGGAGAACGACTACATGGCCTGAGCCGCCTACGTGCAGGTTTGTGACTATGGCTGCCAGTGTATCCACACCTGCCACTTTACCACTCGCCCCTTACCTCAGGACTTTTTTGTGATGATTGATGAGATGACGATGAATGCCATGACTTGCGCTATGAAAATTGGATTAACGTGAGGGAGAGTTGCGTACTGTCGTCAACCTCACTCTCTCGCCCCTACACATATGGTCTCAGTGACAAGACGAGTCGAGAAGACTGAGTGTGTGTCGGGGGGGGGCAGTAGATGACCAGGGTGTCTTACTGTCTGACCGTGCTCTTTCACACTCTACGGCGCTAGCTGGATGACGCCTTTCTGCCCAGTGGCCCGTGTAGTTGAGCTCCTTTGCGCAGTCTGCCGCATCCAGACTTTACATGCAAGGCAGACATGGGCCCATACACCAGAAGCTATGGGCACAGATCCCATTTTCCGCTTTCACTGATTTTAAACACCGAAGGGGTTTCAGAGGTGTGATTGCTGGTACATGCAGACAGCGGTTATGATCCACTAGTGAATGCTAGATAGAAGGTTAGTTGATAGAGGAAGAATTTGGGGCTATAACACTTGAAGACGCTCCTGTTCTACCCAATTGATCACTATGACTTTAAACACTATGACGTTAAACATGACTTGATGTTTCTCCTCCCCTGCTAATGGTTTTTCGACAGAAGACCTCCTGTAGCACTGTGCTCATGTGATAAGGCACATATAATACCCGTAAACGAAGTTTTTGACGAAGTTTGCTCTCCATTTTGTCAGTGCTAAACATAATTATAGCTATCGGGCCTAGCTTGACCGGGTGACATCGTGTACATGAGTGAACAGAGCGGTGTGTTGACTGGTGTGTGAACAGTTTCACTATCCAAGGTTGCAGAATTTTTACTTCGCACGAATACATAAAAACACAAGTTAATCTTGTAATCCTTAGTGAAGAAAAGTAATAACCATGTCGTGGAATATGTCACACGGTATAACACATGTCGGCAAGCATTGTTCAGTGAATTTAAATACAATTTGACGTAACCGTAGTCGTAACCTTTGATAACAGTTACCATTTTGTTCTGACAGGCCGACGTTGTGCTTGAACTAGCTACGGGCGCAGCGTTGGTGTGCGGAACAACAAAGAAACTTGTCGCATGGGCCAAAGTTGTGCCCTGATGTTGACGTCTGTTCTGGCGGCGTGAGACTCGAAACACCATCGAGTCGGATCGCTCCTGGAACAGAGGGGGGAAGCACTTATAATGCCCTACATGCTATGAGGGTCGTATATATATATATATATATATATATATAAAACCACTTGAATGATATGGTTTTCTGTAACTCAAGGACCTTTAGTCGGTAGCGTTTTGTTCAATACTAATCCAGTTTATTTATGTATAATTTTCTTCTTCTTTCGTTCAATTGAAACATGTCTATATCTGTAATTCTGTCTCCTTAATAAAACTCACTGTCGTCCCTGCCTGAACGTCCGCCACAGAGCAGGCACCATAACTGTTTATAGATGCAGACATGTTTCCATTGTGTATTGTGCGTGGCATCTTGATTATCTGTGCGCCTTTTGGCTGGATGCCTCCGTCTTCAGCACTCTGCTTACTTGGGCTGGACTATGGTCCTGCTCGAGTGGGAGTGCCCGACCAATCTTAGTTTCCAGCCCCTGATGGCTGAACTAAGCCCCATCACCACTGCTGGCCTCGATGGGGTTTATGTATAATAAAAAATTAATGTTAATGTATCGAGATTGTGAAGGTTTCCATGTGTTTTTATGTTTTCTTGTGTTCTTATGTTTCCACGTTTTCGTGTGTTTTTATATTCCACAAAGCAAACTTTTTTTTAAATTAATTTTTTATTTTAATTTACTAAGGGAGAGGTAAAACATACAATCCCAGCCCGACCCCTTTACAGATCTGACATAAAGCCCTGTCAGTTTACTAGCAATTACCTCATTTACTCTACTTTACAGCCTTCAGGGAGAGAGAGAAGAGATAATGGAGATGGGGAATTGTTACTGTACATCTCAACAGAGACTAAGAAATCGGTTAGGTGAGTGGGGCGGGAGGTCGTAATGCAAACGTTCAAAGAGAGTAATTCTTTGACCTGACAGTTTGCAACCTCTTCAAATGCCACCACGTTGGCTTCTTATTATGATCTCATTATGTGCCGACCTTCCTCCAAGACTTCGCTCCGCCTTTATCCCAGCCCATGACGTCTTGATTGGCTGATGTAGGTGTCACAATGCACGCATTTTAAATTAGCCAACGTGGTTCTCATCGACCCAACACCTTTTCCATAATTTTTCAATTCAAACATGGACCAATGACTTGCTCCCTTATATGGAAGTGTATATTTACACAACGTCAAAGCCCGGGAAAGCAATACCATGTGTAAGGTTCCTCTCACAGTTCTCCATTCATTTGCTTAAGACAGCAGGGGTTATTCCAGAAAGCACATGTTTTTTTTTAACCCTTACGCTGGGAGTATTTTGATAATTTCATCATCTTGTATTTCCACGTTTTATCTATGCCCTGTTTGTGTTGTTCTTACAGCATGCAGTATTGATGAGTTCAATCAACTTGTGTAGTGTACCAAGACGGCACGGAACAACGATGTTACAACGCGGGAAAGATGTAGTCTTGTACCAAATTACTGCACGGCTTTGAATGAACCATATTGACTCCTTGACCTAGTTGACGTGAACAGTACTCGTCAAACCCGGCAGGCTACATAAATTCACAGTAAATTGCTCGGTGAGCGATGTAGTAAAGCAATAAAACACGCCAAACCAAAGAGTATATAATCAAGTGTGTTTCTTCACAGATGTTTTGTGCCTGCACTGAAAAAGATGATAGTCCGGCCATCTTGACATAAACACAGAAACACGGCTACTTAAAAGATATCAATGAATTGGAAATGTAATCTCTAAAGGCCTCTTCTACAAAAATGATGCAAGTAGACAACGACTATTTTGTACACTGAACAGAAATAAGGACAGATATCAATGCATTTAGGGATTCAAGATATTGCTTCGCCACCCGGTGTCAGCTGACAAGAGCACTCGGGTACTCACCATCACATTCATAATTTCCACTCCTTCACTCGCAACAAGGAAATCCAAGTACCCGTCCTCAATTGGGTAGACAAAAGAAATTTACAACGGTCCAGTGAATGAATACCATGCACGATTAAATTTGGTGTCTGTTATAGAGTGTTCCGGATTAAAGCAGCCCCGCTGATAAACAACTGCTGGACATGGAATACCTTTATAAGAACTACTCTCTATTTAAACACAATGGTAGCGTATCTCCTATTCAGGCTGTAGCTATCAACCCACCGCTTGTAAGCTGCAGTTATTTTATAGGCAATATAAATATGTTTAGTAGTTTGCCATTGCTTTTTCAATGGTCCGGATGCACACATGTATGTGGCGGGATTTGAACCCGGTACCTTCGTCATCACAGAGTATCATGCCGTCACAATGCAGAACTCTGTTATATAGTTATTATTACACGATGTAACATTATTACACGGTGTAACATTACTACACGGTGTAACATTATTACACGATGTAACATTATCACATGATGTAACATTATTACACGATGCAACATTATTACACGGTGTAACATTATTATACGGTGTAACATTATTACACGGTGTAACATTATTACACGGTATAACATTAGCTCAGTCAGTTGTACTAGAAGCGACCAAGTTCGTGAAATTGACGTCCCCTCAATCCCCTCCAAACCAGAGTGCGATCAGGCAGTCAAATTGGATATTTCAAAGAAATATCTGCAATATCTCCTCGTCAGAATGTGCGTCCAGACAAAGATTAATTTGAAGCTTAATCAAATTCATCTGCCTGGCACAGAAAAGAGGAGTATAAAACTTGAGCTTCCCCACGTTCTTTAGTAATAATAACAATTCAATCACGTGACCTTGAATAGTTAGCCAGACAGACACATGACCTTCAACAATTAGCCATTCACCTCCAGACACATGGCGTTGAATAGTTATCCAGTCACGTCCAGACACGTTACCTTGAATAATTATCCAGTCACGTCCAGACACGTTACCTTGAATAGTAGTCCAGACACGTTTCCGTGAATAGTTAGCCAGACACAGTGCCTTGAATTGTTGTCCAGACACGTTACCTTGAATAATTATTCAGTCACGTCCAGACATGTTACCTTGAATAGTTATCCAGTCACGTTACCTTGAATAATTATCCAGACACGTTACCTTGAAGAGTTATCCAGTCACGTCCAGACACGTTACCTTGAAGAGTTATCCAGTCACATCCAGACACGTTACCTTGAAGAGTTATCCAGTCACATCCAGACATGTTACCTTGAATAGTTATCCAGTCACGTCCAGACGACACCTGAAACTTCTATATATAAAAGCGAACTCTTACTTTAGTTGGGGAAAAACAATTATTTCTCACATGAGGACAATTCCATTATTGTTTTCAGAGTTAATCTATATGTGGCGTTACAGACCCGACATATTTATCTTCTAGTGGCTGGTTTAAATTACCTGTGTCCAGACTTGGAAAATTGGGATCTGCAAGGAAACCAACTTAAAATTGTCCACATATTATACCCAGACAGGAGAGACAGACCAGGCGCATTTATTGTTAAAACTTTCAACCTTTTTTTTTTAATCGTAAAGTATTTAAAACAAAAAACTGCAAAATATAGGATTGCTGTTAATTGGAGCACATACAATATTTATACAGGTCTGATAAGTCAATGTCGTTATTTGTTCATGTTAATTCAGTAGGCCCAGTCTCATTACTTTACAGTGTCAAATTTGTTAGAACATAGTTGACCAAATAAATGTGTAAAATAAATTATTTCCTCACCATGAAAAATAATGTATCAGTCATCTATAGATGGGTCTATTGTTATTTTTGATTAATGATATGGCTGGAATTGTGCACATAACCATATCTAGATCGTGTACAAATATGAATTCTGTGTGTGGCAGCTCACACAACGAACTTGTTCTGTGTGTGGCAGCTCACACAACGAACTTGTTCTGTGTGTGGCAGCTCACACAACGAACTTGTTCTGTTAAAAACAATATCAGCGCATGTCAGCTGGAAGTATATATGGAAGGGGCAGAATACCAGATGCTCCACCTAAAAACAGACAGTGCAGAATTCCATCTCCTGAACTACTACTGCCCAAATGATAAACCATTGGCACTAGACACAATTCCAGACAAAGAGAGACTTATGGTGTGTGGTGACTTCAACAGCCACTCTCAGAGCTGGGGCTACGATCATATCGACAAGAGAGGTGAGGAACTTGAGAGCTGGCAGGATGAAAATAATCTCATCCTTATTAACCAGCCAGCAGACTCACCAACCTTCTACTCGAGAGCATGGCACACCACCTCTACACCAGATCTGGCATTCCACTCACCAGGCCTGGAATGGAACATCACACGTGTCGTTGGAAAGCAGCTTGGGGGTAGTGACCACAGACCAGTATTTCTGGAAATCCACAATGAATTTACCAAGGACAGCAGCACGCTCACTAGGTGGAACTATAAGAGGGCAGACTGGAAAATGTACCAGCATTTAACCAGTGTTCTAGCTAAGGACATGAACTTGGACAAAGACATCAATAGAGCAGTGAGTGAATTTAATAGATGTATACTACATGCTGCTAGTAAAACCATACCCAGGGGGCACGCAAAAACTACAAACCCTACTGGAATGATGAACTGGAAAAGCTGCAAAATGAGATGGAAACACCTAGACAGCAGGCTGAGAACAGACCTAGCCAAGAACATCACAACAAATATCAGCAAACAAAGGCTAAATTTCAAAGAGCCAAGTTACAAGCCAGACGTAGTAGCTGGAAAGAAAAAACAGAGTCGCTGAACCTAGAAAGAGATACTAGGAAATTATGGAAACTTGTAAAACAACTAAATGATGAAGGTACAGGGAGAAATACCAGGATCACACTTTATAAAGATAGAAACATTTTAACAGGTAAACATGCAGCTGATTACTTTGCAGATTCCTTTGCAGAAGACAATAACATCAAAGTCGGCCCAGACAAACAACAGGAGGTTCGAGAGAACCAGCAAAACATTGGACAAGGCGAACCTATACCTGAAGTTATGGAGGCACCAATCACAATGAGAGAACTGGAGCATGCAATATCCAAATTGAAAATGAAAAAGTCCCCTGGAGCTGATGGAGTGTCCAATGAAATGATTAGAAACCTGGGAATTGCAGCAAGAGCAAAGCTACTGCAAATCTTTAACACAAGCTGGTCCACGGGTAATGTACCACAGACGTGGAGAGAAGCAATAATGATACCACTCCTCAAATCAGGAAAAGATGGCAACACAGTCTCCAACTACAGGCCCATCAGCCTCACAAGCTGTTTATGCAAAACAATGGAACGCATTATCAATCTTAGGATGCAGTGGTACCTTGAAAGTGAAAACCTTCTGGTATCACAGCAAGCAGGTTTCAGACAGTGCTACTCTACTGAAGATCAGGCAACCTACCTCTCCCAAGAGATTGAGGATGCCTTCCAAGATAAGAAACTGGTACTAGCAGCATGGATAGACCTCAGGAAAGCATTTGATAAGGTCTGGAAAGAAGGGCTCCTAAAGAAATTGCGAAATTGCAGGGTTAGCTCAAGAATGTACAAATGGGTAAAAGCATACATACTGCATAATAGAAGAGCCAGGGTACAATTAGATGGTCGAAAGAGCAAGAAAGTTCTACTGCGTCATGGAGTCCCCCAGGGAGGAGTCCTGTCACCAACACTTTTCTTGGTTTACATCAATGACCTAGTTGCTGAACTACCACATGGGATCAAAGTGGCAATGTATGCTGACGACCTGGTGATCTGGTGAACGGAAGAACATGCGACAGTGGCCACTAAACAAATACAAAGAGCTATCGATGCCCTAACCTTATGGGCTAATAGATGGTGCGTCAGCATTAACACGGATAAGTGCAGCACTACACTCTTTACCCTCTCACCAAAACAAAAAGCTGGTCATATCAAGATAGATGGAGAGCTCTTGAAAGAAGACAAACAACCAACATACCTCGGAGTTACTTTTGATGATAAGCTGACATGGAAGCAGCACATAAACAAAGCAACAACAAAAGCCAGGAGGAAGTTAGCTATCCTGAGAAAACTAAGTGGAACCACATGGGGAGCCAGTGGGAATATACTCAGTAAAGTTTACCAGCAAGGCATAAGACCACACCTGGAATATGGTTCAGCTGCATGGTGTCCTGCATCAAACACCACATTACAAGATCTAGATAAAGTGCAAAACCAGGCACTTAGAATAATGTTGGGAGCAATGAAATCAACACCCATAGCAGAGATGCAGAAAATGGGAAGAATGCAAACACTTGGCGAACGCAGAGACACAAAATTACTAATTCAGGCAGAAAAGTTTCAGTGCATGCCAAGTCATCCAATGAAGGAAAGATTCCATAATCTAGCAATGGGACGACTGAAAAGAAGCAGCTTTATCCATCAAGCTAAACGACTCCGCAGATAACTTACAGACCTACCTGAAGTTGACAGCCCCATAAGGCCTGTACCAGAACAAACCCCATGGAGTGAAAGACATGGAATGCCGATATACATTCAGACCCATGTGAACGGAATACTAAGCGAGGACGAACAGAACAGTGTGCAGCGAAGGACAGTCACCCTCAGTTTCCTGGATGAGGAATATCCACAAGATATATGGGTCAGAGTATACACAGATGGGTCAGCACAGAATGCCGTGAGGAATGGAGGTGCAGGTGTATATATAGAATATCCACACAAGCCTAGAGATACAATCAGAACACCGACAGGAAAATTCTGCAATAATTATGATGCAGAAATCCAGGCAATTAGTGTGGCAGCTAAAAAACTGCTGAACTCCAACTCTGACCTACAGCCTGTGGTATTCCTGACAGATGCAAGGTCAGTGCTTCAAGCTCTCCAGTCTGGAAAACTAACAGACTTGAAAAAACTACTTAGCGAATTGTCTTACCAGTATAGGGTAACCATGCAGTGGATACCCTCTCACTGTGGAATACCAGGAAATGAAAAAGCAGACCAACTGGCTAAGGAAGGTGCTGCCGAAGACCAACCAGATATACCAATCACCTACCATCAGAAAAAACAGATGATAAAGTCAATAATAAAGCCACAAACACCAACACAAGATGACTATCATATTATGAACAGACCAGAACAAGTTATAATTCTACGTCTCAGAACAGGACACAACCGACTCCGCAGTCACATGTATACAAAGTTCAAGATTGGCAACACAGCCATGTGTACATGTGGACAGGCAGCACAGAGTGCCAAACATATACTTCAAGAGTGTTCTGAGCATGAAACGCTGAGGCAGACATATTGGCCAGAGGAAACAACACTGGAATCAAAACTCTATGGGACACTGTTTGAACTACAAAAGACAGTGAGTTTTATTAAGGAGACAGAATTACAGATATAGACATGTTTCAAGTGAACGAAAGAAGAAGAAGAAGCAGAAAGTGAACATGAACTACAAAGACTAATAGATCAAGTCAATAAATCAAGTAATGAATTAAATTTTAGATTGAAAAGTACAACTTATTTCCTCCTTGGTGTTAACAGTCTGAATGTAATAAACGTCCAACTTACCTGCGGAGACAGGGTTTCTCTCATAGTTGACTTAGAGATTGTTTATTTAATTGAGTTAAATGTGTTGGAATAAAACCTCCGTTCAACCAACGATCACACAACGAAGAACTGAAGAAGTATCTACCAATGTACGCAGCTACATCAAAGGACTATACTGATGAAGACACAAACCACAGTGAGAAAACACGAAGACACAAACCACAGTGAGAAAACACGAAGACACAAACCACAGTGAGAAAACACGAAGACACAAACCACAGTGAGAAAACACGAAGACACAAACCACAGTGAGAAAACACGAAGACACAAACCACAGTGAGAAAACACGAAGACACAAACCACAGTGAGAAAACACGAAGACACAAACCACAGTGAGAAAACACGAAGACAAACCACAGTGAGAAAACACGAAGAATACCTTAGGATTAGAATAAGAGAAAACCAGTTGTAGCTGCTGCTTCTAACAGAAAATAGATTCGAGTATCAGAAACACTCACATTGTCCGGCTACAAGGGAGATCTAGAGGGAGTTTGAGAATGAACGCTGAAGAAGAAGAAGAATGGTTATCCAGTCACGTCCAAACACGTTGTATTAAATAGTTAGCCAACCACGCCAGACACGTTGCCTTGAATAGTTTATCCATACAAGTGACCTTAAATAGTTAGCCAGCCACGCCCAGACACGTTGCCTTGAATAGTTTATCCATACAAGTGACCTTAAATAGCCAGCCACGCCCAGACACGTTGCCTTGAATAGTTTATCCATACAAGTGACCTTAAATAGTTAGCCAGCCACGCCCAGACACGTTGCCTTGAATAGTTATTCAAACACTTTGCTTTGAATAGTTAACCCGACAAGTGGCCCTGAATACTTATCCAGCCAAATCCAGACTCGCGACCTTGACTAGCTAACCAGCCAAATACCGGCATTTGACATTGACTAGCAAACCAGCAACATCCGGATGCGTGACCAACTAACACGGTATTATACTGAATGTATTCTAGTTTCATGCTTTGTTCAGGCTGTATGTTGAGGTGATCAGTAATTAAAGTACAGGGTTACTATACCCTGAACTACCATACACGTCTTAAGAGACGGTTAAGTAGATATGGAGGGTTCAGTTGGCTGCTTCGCCCCATATATGGATGTGCCATACATGGATGTGCCATGCAAGACACATTAAAGTCATATGTGCCTATCGAAAGGCACAGATATCGCAGTCACTCTGTCATTCATATCACAAGACATTTCTTGCTCTAGACTACAACCTTGATACACCAGACGAACTGAGAACTAAAATCAGAGTTCGTAGACATAATCAACGAGAGAGAGGATATACACAAGATCTGGCAGGATATACACACGATGTGGGAGGATATACACCAGAACTTGGAGAGTACATACATTGCCTTTGAGGATATACACAAGATCAAGAATATAGCAAATGTAAAGCTAATGTCTTTGAAGATACACACACACACACACACACACACACACACACACACGATATTACAGGGTGGAAGGAGAAACATACCAGAGATGTTCTAGAATTCAAACTAGCAGTAGAACAAAGATGTTCTAGAATTCAAACTAGCAGTAGAACAAAGATGTTCTAGAATTCAAACTAGCAGTAGAACAAAGATGTTCTAGAATTCAAACTAGCAGTAGAACAAAGAAGTTCTAGAATTCAAACTTGCAGTAGAACATAGATGTTCTAGAATTAAAAGTAGCCATAGAACAAAGAAGTTCTAGAATTAAAAGTAGCAATAGAACAAAGAAGTTCTAGAATTAAAAGTAGCAATAGAACAAAGAAGTTCTAGAATTAAAAGTAGCAATAGAACAAAGAAGTTCTAGCAATAGAACAAAGAAGTTCTAGCAATAGAAAAAAGAAGTTCTAGCAATAGAACAAAGAAGTTCTAGCAATAGAACAAAGAAGTTCTAGCAATAGAACAAAGAAGTTCTAGCAATAGAACAAAGAAGTTCTAGCAATAGAACAAAGAAGTTCTAGCAATAGAACAAAGAAGTTCTAGCAATAGAAAAAAGAAGTTCTAGCAATAGAACAAAGAAGTTCTAGCAATAGAACAAAGAAGTTCTAGCAATAGAACAAAGAACTAATGAAAGGTTATCTAGAAAATCATAGATACAAATGTGGGTGCAAGAAACAGCAGGGAACTTTTGATGGGGGTGTAAGAAGCCGATGAAAGCTGGTATTGGGGTGCAGGAAATAGCAGGGAGCTTGTGCTGAGGGAGCAAGAACTCATTGAATGCTGAGAAAATATTTGATGGTTTCCTTGTACTCAGAAATTATTTAAAGGTTTACTAGAATGTGCACAGAAAATATTTGATGGTTTCCTTTAATAGAGACAGAAAATATTTGATGGTTTCCTTTAATAGAGACAGAAAATATTTGATGGTTTCCTTTAATAGAGACAGAAAATATTTGATGGTTTCCTTTAATAGAGACAGAAAATATTTGATGGTTTCCTTTAATAGAGACAGAAAATATTTGATGGTTTTCTTGAACTTAGACATGATTTGATGGTTTCCTTGAACTTAGACATGGTTTGATGGTTTCCTAAAATATGCATACATACAGAGCAATTAAAAATAGAAATTATAGAAAGAGAAGGTAGATATTAAACATACAGAGAAATTAGACATTGAACAAATTGCAAAGTTAGGTATGGAATATTTAGAAAGAGAATGCAGACACTGAACAAACAGAGAAGGTAGACAATAAACATACAGAGAAGGTATACATGAAACATATAGAGAAGGTAGACATGGTACATATAGAGAAAGTAGACATGGAACATAAAGAGAAGGTAGACATGGAACATAAAGAGAAGGTAGACATGAAACAAATGGAAAAAGTATACATGGTACATATAGAAAGATAAAGTAGACTTTGAACATATGGAGAAGATACACATGGAACACACAGAGTGATAGCGCAGGCATTGAACATGCAAAGAGAGATAGTAAGAACTGAACATATACAGAGAGAGAAGGTAGGTATAAAGTATAAGACTATATATATATATATATGAAAGTTTGACTGGCGATATAATAAACAAGACAGTAGCTAGGACTTTGGTGTCTGTGTTTAAGTGTAGAATGTTAGAATGTTTCACACGAGACAGTGTCAAGACGGATGGTCAAGTTCTCTAATCGTGTGTCTACATTATGTCTCAAAATAAGAAGATATCAGTGATCTGTATGTGAATGTCTGTGCTAGACTGAACAATAGACGCTAATCTCTTCCCTCGGAAGATTTCACAACATAAATACATATCAGAAATATTGTCAGTCTAACAATGCAAGTATTCTCCGTAACTCAAGCACTTAACGGGGGCTGGAATCGCAAGTCTATTCCCATGGAGTGAGGATGGAAGTGGCCTGTAGAGAACACATGGCAAAGATTTTTTAAAAAGCTGTGAACCAACATAGAACCGGAACCATCGGCCGTTATACCTTGTGAGATTTACTGAAACGGAGATCTAAGCACCTATGGACACCTGAGCACCTAACGGTGTGCGAAGAGGATAATCAACATAACTAATACCTAACACATATTGTATGGTATAACGTTCTCACATAAACAATATTGTATCGAATAACGTTCTGACATAAACAATATTGTATCAAATAACGTTCTCACATAATAAAAAAATGTGTATCGAATAACGTTCTTACATAACAAATATTGTATCGAATAACGTTCTCACATAACAAATATTGTATCGAATAACGTTCTCACATAATAAAAAAATGTGTATCGAATAACGTTCTCACATAACAAATATTGTATCGAATAACGTTCTCACATAACAAATATTGTATCGAATAACGTTCTCACATAACAAATATTGTATCGAATAACGTTCTCACATAATAAAAAAATGTGTATCGAATAACGTTCTTACATAAACAATATTATATCAAATAACGTTCTTACATAACAAATATTTTATCGAGTAACCTTCTCATTCTGCAAACAGTGTGAAATCATCATCAAGTGCTGTCTCTCCATAGTTTGTTGACTGAAGCAAATTTCCAACATCGTGTCTCTTGCTTTGGTAGTGTACTCTGCTAGTCTGTATCATGTCCATACTCATGATGGTTCCCATCAGAAATATATACACAAACATTTCCCTACCTACATGGTGCGCATCACCCAACACCCCCCTCCCCCGCCCAACTCTACCTGTACAAAAAAATCAATAAGATTTTACGTCTTTTTATAGCCATAAGTTTTGATGTCCATAAGTTTTGATATCCATCAGTTTTGATATCCATAAGTTATGATATGCATACGTTTTTATATCCATAAGTTTTAACTGTTCTTGTTGTTTTCATCCACATTTTTGTCAGAACCTCTTGGTTTTCTTCTTGTTTTTTTCTTCTCTTTCCATGATGTTCTCCTTATTCTTCTTCTTCTTCTGCGTTCATTCTCAAACTCCTGTAGATTAGCTGACTATCCTCTGGTTATGTGTTGTATTTCTGTTACGGTTGGCTGCGATATCTACGTCTTTCGACCTGACACATCCGATTTCAGCATGATCTTTAAGTCACTTTTACTCTGTATGGGATGAGATAGACAACCCACTTCATTAGTCGCCCCCTACGATCTGCATGGTAGAGAACAGTTGTGCTATTCGTTGCCTCATTCTTGGATGCTGCCAACACGTGGACTCCTATTCTCTTATATATACACAACATTGTGTTTAGTTAATATGAAGAATGACCAACATATCTTATTCAACACGTAGGTATCATCTCAGTATTTTTTGGTTGTATTCATGTTGGTTCATGTTAAGCAGATGTGGCATATTTTACTACGAAACAAACCTTAGTCTATAAACAATGGCGTTAGTGTACGAAACTCAGTTGAAAAATATAGCGGGGGGGGGGGCAGCGTATTTTAGTTTTTTGATAAGGGGGTAGGCGGGGGTTAGTTTGTTGCTTGGACAGGGCAGTGTCACGTATGGAGGGGGGTGGGGGGTGTTATGATTGGTGTTAGATTTTTAATGACAAGCACAGTAAATAGAAATCTGCGATTGCATTAGGCATGTTGATTTAGCTTCGAGTCGTCTGCTAATCACGTGAGATAATAAATATTGCATGGTACTGCACATAAAAATACAAACATTCCAAATGTTGGAGTGTTATCGTGTGATGAGGCCACATTTGCCTAACATGTACCTTCATTTTCTAGGCAATATAAACATGTTCAATAGTTTGCCATTGCTTCGGAACAGTCAGGACACACATTTGTCTGCTCTGTATTTCACAGAACCAACCTGGAAGACAGCAATCATTAAACTAGAAAAATCTGATTTAACTTCTGTCTTGTCCGCATTCATACAGATCCTCTCTACCCCTCTTCTTTTCATTACTCCTCTCTTTCTCTCTCTCTCTCTCTCTCTCTCTCTCTCTCTCTCTCTCCAAATGTGGAAGTGTTTTTATTGGCATTAAAACCCTAGGAATAATCCGACAGGACGGATTATCCCCCTTGGCGCTGTCCCGAGTGATGAGCTCCCGCTATTTCCGGATTGCATCGATCCGTACAAAGATGTTACTTCCTCCACCTCTGTCCTATTTGCCCGATTGCTTTCCAATCTGGTATCATTCGTCTGTTGTTTTATAACCACGGTCATTCTTGTTGAAAATATGAATCCATACGTGACTGTTCAGAGACTGAAATACACAGAAAGTTTACAGAAAACGTAGGAAGGATAGTCCAGAGACTGAAATATAGCGGAAATGACATCGAGAAGGCGGAAAACAAATGTCATTTCGATATTCGGCTAAGCATGTTTTGTCTGTGTGTTGCAGAGGGCTAGAAAAGATATAATTGAAATATTTAACACTGAGTTCTGTGTCATGTATGTTGTGAAATCTGTCATGTATGTTGTGAGATGGTTGGTTGGTTGGTTGGTTGCTGATCCAACGGTCCATGGGCTCATGCCCTTTGACCTAATGCCATTAAATGGCATTATATTCCTGGGAAAACTGTGGATTTTCGTCCCACCCCGGGACAGAGCCAGAGAATAACTATCACACCTCCAGTAAGGAAGGTTTCAACCTATGCACTGCTCCTAGCCACTGTAGCCAAGATAGGGTTCACTGTGCTCATTCCCCGCCACCAATTGACTACTGGTCATGCCGAACTGCTCTATTGCTCCAGGCATGCAACCAAATGTTCAAGTCAAAAGGATTGTCACGTCCTGAGTCACTGTGTCCCTATGATGGGTTTCAGCCATAGTAAAAAAAACAGTGCTGTCAGTTTCCTCCTCCCCAGTGCGGCACAGTATATCTCTGGCTCCCTCCAACCACAGAGGGTGTATACATATATATTCAGGCAAACATGAAACACATTTCAACAACAAAATAAAAGCATAATTGTATAGATTACGTGCCATGAAGTTTCTCTAAGAAGATAACCACAATATAACGGCATGTCATCCACTAAGGTTTTGTGTTGCATGGGTGGTATGTCTAGTGGGCCATTGGTGAGACCCACAGACGCAACCACATGCGTATGTTGTGAGATGTGTCGTGTATGTTGTGAGATATGTCATCTATGTTGTGAGATATGTCGTGTATGTTGTGAGATATGACATCTGTGTTGTGAGATATGTCGTGTATGTTGTGAGATATGTCATCTATGCTGTGAGATGTGTCGTGTATGTTGTGAGATATGTCATCTGTGTTGTGAGATGTGTCGTGTATGTTGTGAGATATGTCATCTATGTTGTGAGATATGTCGTGTATGTTGTGAGATATGACATCTGTGTTGTGAGATATGTCGTGTATGTTGTGAGATATGTCATCTATGCTGTGAGATGTGTCGTGTATGTTGTGAAATATGTCATCTATGTTGTGAGATATGTCGTGTATGTTGTGAGATATGTCATCTATGTTGTGAGATGTGTTGTGTATGTTGTGAGATGTGTCATCTATGGTGTGTGATATGTCGTGTATGTTTTGAGATATGTCATCTATGTTGTGAGATATGCCATGAATGCTGAGGTTTGTCCATAAATTACGCCAATAGTTTTTGGGCAATTATTTTACCACATCACTCGTTTGTCATCAAACTTCTATAATTTAAGGCAACCCAGCTCCCTCTCGTTTGTCATCAGACTGTTATGACGTGTTCAAACATTACAAATAGTACAAATAGAACACACAGTACAAATAGAACACACAGTATAAATAGTACAAATAGAACACACAGTACAAATAGAACACACAGTACAAATAGTACAAATAGAACACACAGTACAAATAGAACACACAGTACAAATAGTACAAATAGAACACACAGTACAAATAGAACAAATAGAACACATAGTACAAATAGAACACACAGTACAAATAGTACAAATAGAACACACAGTACAAATAGAACACACAGTACACATAGTACACATAGAACACACAGTACAAATAGAACACACAGTACAAATAGTACAAATATAACACATAGTACAAATAGTACAAATAGAATACACAGTACAAATAGTACAAATAGAACACACAGTACAAATAGTACAAATATAACACATAGTACAAACGAAGAAGACGACGTGAACAGAGTAAGATATGGCTGGATAATGTCAAGAACTAGACACGATGTGAGGTTTCCAAACTCATCAGGATAATAGAAGATAGAAATGTGTGGAGGTATTTCTGCATTAAATATCTCAATGTGACACACCTGCCACCCTGACATGTTATGGGTTTTTGTATTATTATTTTTATTATTATTATTATTATTATTATTTATATAGCTTATGTGACTCGCTAACGCCGATCAGCGAACTGCACGGGAATAATCAAAAACATAAGACAAAAGTCTTGTTTAAATACTCTTGGTAGGTCTTCTACTGGCGAAAATCACGGTGTACATGTGTGGCAATGTTTTCTTCAATCAATATGGACACATTATGGTGTGGTATATAATTCTTGTCAATCGTGGACGTTAGTCACAAGTGAATGATTTCAGAGAGTATATGATTTCTAGCTATACTGGTGAAAATAGAATTGTGTGTGTCTACAGCGTTGTAAAAGCTAACATGGTTTTATTTCAGTGATCTCAGACACGTAAAAGAAAAAAAGATGGCACTGTAAGGAACATAAACGATACTGTAAGTAAGCACAAACAAAAGTAGGCACAAACAGAAGTAGGTACAAACAGACGTAGACATAAACATAAGTAGACACAAACAGAAGTAGGTAAAAACAGAAAAAGGTAAACAATAGAAATAGGTACATAAAGAAGTAGGTACACATATAAATAGGTACACATATAAATAGGTACTCATATAAGTAGGTACACATATAAGTTGGTACACATATAAGTTGGTACACATATAAATAGGTACACATATAAGTAGGTACACATATAAGTTGGTACACATATAAGTTGGTACACATATAAGTAGGTACACATATAAGTTCGTACACATATAAGTTGGTACACATATAAGTTGGTACACATATAAGTAGGTACACATATAAGTTGGTACACATATAAGTAGGTACACATATAAGTTGGTACACATATAATTAGGTACAAACTAAGTCATAACAACTGTAGGCACAAACAGAAGTTGGCACAAACAGAAGTAGGCATAAACAGAAGTATGTACAGACGGAAGTAAGCACAACCGTAGGGACAAATAAAAGTAGGCAAAAAAGAAGTAAACACAAACATCTGTAAGCACACACATAAGTTAACACAAACATCTGTAAGCACACACATAAGTTAACACAAACATCTGTAAGCACACACATAAGTTAACACAAACATCTGTAAGCACACACATAAGTTAAAAAAAATATAAGTAAGATCAAACAGATGTGTAAAGAATCAATTGTACGAACAACAAAAAAAAGCAAACACACACAATTTACAGCAAGCAGAAGTAAGACCACATAGACGTAAAAACAGATAGAAGATACAGCCAATAGAAGTTACAACAAACAGGAGTTAGATTAAACAGAAGTTAGAACAAACAGGAGTTAGATTAAACAGAAGTTAGAACAAACACGAGTTAAAACAAACAGATGCTACAATAAGCAGAAGTTAGAACAAAAAGCAGTGAGAACAAACAGAAGTAAGAAGAAGAAAACGTACAACATACAGATGTTAGAAGAAACAGAAATTAGAACAAAATGTTAGAACTAACAGAAATAATTAAGACGCCTGCGGATGAGTTTGATATAAAAAAAATTGAAGAAACCAGTCACACAAAAATGTTCAAGAATACAATTAGAATGGAACTTGAGGTATGACTTGAATTCGACTATTCTCTGACCATTCATCTCAAAATTAATTCAATCATGAGCTCTTCAATCACAAATGATATTCAGCTGTTGGATATAATTACATGCATAATTTAAATTGAGTACCCCCTGTCTTGTGGTGCATCTCTCACATCCTTAACTTGATTTCTTTGTCTTGAAAACATTCGCCAGATTCTGGTCTGTACTCACAGGTTGTTTGTTTGTTTGTTTTACGTTCGCTCCATTGTAACCATCACGGATATCCGTGCGATTTCCGCCGGGAGCGTGGTACGTTGGGCCACCGTTATGCGCCTTGTAGGCCTAGCACATCCAATTTCGGCATGCCTTGACAATTCGGGTGGGCTACCCTTAGCCCCTGACAGCCTCTATATCTGTATCAGGCAGGCGTAGTGGCGACTCTTCGCCCAGACGATTTTTGCTCTCGTCTGACTCGTACGAGGTGTTCCACTCACTATGAACTTGCCTTGTGTAATTGGACGTGCTGTGCCTGTGCCCATTGGGTACTCAACCGTTTCTCATCCGTGAGCCTGGTTCCTTAAGGGGAAGAACTCAACAGAGGAGTGGGACCCTGGCTCTTTCACCCTCTTAGCCGAGGTATCATTCACCGACATCGTGTACCCCTTGTCCAAGATCGAGTCTCACACCACGCGTTTGAGAGCAAGGCGTTCTCGAGCTGAGCGTCCTTGTCTCAATAGCGCCTGAGCCCATCAGGTACTGAACCCTTTCTCTCTTCAAGTGTATTTCCGGTGTAGGAAAACCTGACAGTAGAGTTGGGCCAGGGCTAAATCGTTGTCCCTTTTGTGCCTGAGCCCATCGGGTGCGGAACCCTTCCTCTCTGCAAGTGTACTTCCGGTATAAGAAACATTGACAGTAGAGTTGGGCCAGGACTACCATAGTTGTCCCTTTCTTGCCTAAGCCCATCGGGTACAGAACCCTTTCTCTTCGCGAGCATATTTCCGGTTTAGGAAGGCTCGACATTAGAGTTGGATTAGGTCTTCTTGCTTTACCAAACGCCAATGAATGGGTCTGGGTCTCTGCCTGTAAGGAACACAGGTAACTAGAAGCTCGTCTCGAGCTGACGGAACTTCTAGTTCCCCTGTCCTAGGGACTTTTCACTTTCTATTTGCAGTTCGCGCTGCCCTCTAGCGCTGTTCTGCCCTTTCATTGTTTCATTGTACTCGGTATGAAATCTATTTGTCTCTCGCCATGCATCTACTTTTACGTGCATTTTACATTGGCCGCCCCTCCAATGTTCGGACTGGACTCACTAGCTTCACTGTATGTCGACAGTGTCGCTGTATGTGGTGATGCTGGTGGTGTCGAAGATATTGTCTGTCTCTTGTGCAGTCAAATCTCTTTCCATCTGCTACCTCCACATTCTCGGACACGATCCCCAAATGATTTGGCCAGAATCAGCTCGAGCTGCTGTATTTCTGTTTCCAGGGTGCACCTCGTGGAGGTACATTTGGAATCTTGGTTATCTGCTAACCCTGAGTCCGCCTAGAGCAATGCGTTCCCTTTGCACCCCTCACAGGTTGTGTTATCTGCAGAGATGTACGCCAATCGATTCTTGTCCCACTATCAAATATATTATGAAATCAATCCTCGATTATAATTGTGTGTGTGTGTGTGTGTGTGTGTGTGTGTGTGTGTGTGTGTGTGTGTCTTCTGTGAACAATTGTTAAACATCCAGTCCAATATTGGTCATCTTTAGATTGGCTTTAGTAGGTCATCGTGCGTTCTTGATACTGTTGTTGTTGTTCGTCCATCACAAGTTGACCATTTGTTGACCATTTGTTACAGAAAACAGATGCTATACTTGATGCTTGAAACTATACAACTGATGGCGGGTCTATATTTTTAATATACAATAAATTATGACGCGTATTTACTGGTGCTACACAGCAAATGATGATGCGTCTATGCTACTACAAAACTTATGTGATAAATTGTAAAACATCAAGTTATCTCCATCTCCAGTCTGAGTTTAATAGTCTCATCTCCAGTCTGAGTTCCATAGTCTCAATCTCCAGTCTGAGTTCCAGTCTCCATCTCTAGTCTGAGTTCCATAGTCTCCATCTCCAGTCTGAGTTTCATAGTCTCAATCTCCAGTCTGAGTTCCAGTCTCCATCTCTAGTCTGAGTTCCATAGTCTCCATCTCCAGTCTGAGTTCCTTATCGCAAAACAAGCATGACAAGTAACAGTGCTGCTACTCATTTCTTCCCTTCTTCTAAACTCTGGCAGCACATGGACGCGAGTTAAACTTCTAAACTCTGGCAGCACATGGACGCGAGTTAAACTTCTAAACTCTGGCAGCACATGGACGCGAGTTAAACTTCTAAACTCTGGCAGCACATGGACGAGAGTTAAACTTCTGAACTCCGACAGCACATGGACGAGAGTTAAACTTCTGAATTCCGACAGCACATGGACGCGAGATAAACTTCTGAACTCCTGCAGCACATGGACGCGAGTTAAACTTCTAAACTCTGGCAGCACATGGACGCGAGTTAAACTTCTAAACTCTGGCAGCACATGGACGCGAGTTAAACTTCTGAATTCCGACAGCACATGGACGCGAGTTAAACTTCTGAATTCCGACAGCACATGGACGCGAGATAAACTTCTAAACTCTGGCAGCACATGGACGCGAGTTAAACTTCTAAACTCTGGCAGCACATGGACGCGAGTTAAACTTCTAAACTCTGGCAGCACATGGACGCGAGTTAAACTTCTAAACTCTGGCAGCACATGGACGAGAGTTAAACTTCTGAACTCCGACAGCACATGGACGAGAGTTAAACTTCTGAATTCCGACAGCACATGGACGCGAGATAAACTTCTGAACTCCTGCAGCACATGGACGCGAGTTAAACTTCTAAACTCTGGCAGCACATGGAC